>JABWTJ010000083.1:600000-970949 GCA_016801875.1 Solanum sitiens | reverse complement strand
GGATCGGAGTGTCACGTTCCGACACATAGTATTAGGGGATCGGGTGTCACGAACCGACACGTAGAATTAGGGGATCGGAGTGTCACGTTCCGACACATAGTATTAGGGGATCGGGTGTCACGAACCGACACGTAGAATTAGGGGATCGGAGTGTCACGTTCCGACACATAGTATTAGGGGATCGGGTGTCACGAACCGACACGTAGAATTAGGGGATCGGAGTGTCACGTTCCGACACATAGTATTAGGGGATCGGGTGTCACGAACCGACACGTAGAATTAGGGGATCGGAGTGTCACGTTCCGACACATAGTATTAGGGGATCGGGTGTCACGAACCGACACGTAGAATTAGGGGATCGGAGTGTCACGTTCCGACACATAGTATTAGGGGATCGGGTGTCACGAACCGACACGTAGAATTAGGGGATCGGAGTGTCACGTTCCGACACATAGTATTAGGGGATCGGGTGTCACGAACCGACACGTAGAAGTAGGGGATCGGAGTGTCACGTTCCGACACATAGTATTAGGGGATCGGGTGTCACGAACCGACACGTAGAATTAGGGGATCGGAGTGTCACGTTCCGACACATAGTATTAGGGGATCGGGTGTCACGAACCGACACGTAGAATTAGGGGATCGGAGTGTCACGTTCCGACACATAGTATTAGGGGATCGGGTGTCACGAACCGACACGTAGAATTAGGGGATCGGAGTGTCACGTTCCGACACATAGTATTAGGGGATCGGGTGTCACGAACCGACACGTAGAATTAGGGGATCGGAGTGTCACGTTCCGACACATAGTATTAGGGGATCGGGTGTCACGAACCGACACGTAGAATTAGGGAATCGGAGTGTCACGTTCCGACACATAGTATTAGGGGATCGGGTGTCACGAACCGACACGTAGAATTAGGGGATCGGAGTGTCACGTACCGACACATAGTAGTAGGGGATCGGAGTGTCACGTACCGACACAAGAGGAAGAAAGATAATGAATCTTGTGAGATGTTAAAATATACTCAATGTAATGAATCTAATTTCCCAAATGAGTATGGTATTGAGGCTTGAGTCCTCATGGATGAACTTGGTAGTACTTATTGATGATTATAGTACTTGTTGCTACATGTTGAGTATTGTAGTTGATTTATGATATGAACTGATATATACTGTTTTCTATTTTGAGTTGGCCGATGATACCTACTCAGTACTTGTGTTTTGTACTGACCCCCTACTTGTTGTTTCTTTCTTTGTTATTTGGGGAATGCAGCAAACGTACCGTCGTCTTCAACTCAACAGCAATTCTAGCCAGTCTTCACTACACCGGATTTCAGGGTGAGCTAATGCTTCTAGCTTGGACTGGATCTTCTCTTCAATGTCTTGATGCCTTGAACTTCCGGCATGGACTAGCCTTTTATTTATTTTAGCTTCTTAGATACTTTTAGATTAGTAACTTTAGGATAGATGTTCTTGTGATGATGACTTCCAGATTTTGGGGATAATGAGTTATAAATTTTAGAAGTTATTTAATTGATTTCGTTAATGAGTTTGAAGTCTTCCGCTTTGTATTTTGTTCAATATGTTGGGGTTTTAGATTGGTTGGTTCGCTCACATAGTAGGATAAGTGTGGGTGCCACTCGCGGCTCGATTTTGGGTCGTGACAGTAGGACTCCCCAAGAACCAATAAAAGGGTCCTTGAGGAGGACCATTCCTGTTTGGCTGAAAGCTATAAAAAGACAGTGCCATTTACGGTTGCCAACCAATGGGGCGTAGGCGAATCAACGGGCCCTCGTCGCAAGTAATTCTCATATACCCAAGAATGTATTCCCTTCTACCTCACTTTTTCCCACAAACTTTGTAAAGAATCCTTGCAGAAGAACCACCTATAGTCATGGTGACCAAAGAAGGGGTCTTTTCAAAATTTCTTGTTCTGCTACCTCATAAAATCTTAACAAGGTTATGTGTCATGTGATGTAATTAAGAAAAAAAATCTTTTATTTTTTTAGTGAAAAATTGAATCTTTAACATTGTCATTTTTTTTATCTTCAGGAGTCAGATGTAGTGGTGGTGGAGGAGAAAAGTGTTTCTGTGATTCTTCTTGCTGAAGGAAAGGGGAAAAGAATGGGTGTAAGTAAAATATGAGTTGAAGAGGTAAATAACTTATTTTGTTGTTTCCTATTACTTGTAATTCTATCTTCATTGTTTGTATTGTTTAGTTCATCTAAAATTTGATGCACAATGTTGCTAAAAATTGTTCTGTTTTTTCAATTATGATTACTTGTGTTTAGTGATGAAATTATATTGAAGTATACCTTATGATGAGATTGATTAGGGTTGGTATGATGTTTAATTGGAATATCTTGAATTATGACTTTTGAGTTGTTGGCTAGGATGTAATGACATAAGGTGGTGATGAATTTGCCTATGTGTCTTATCATAATGTGATTATGTAAATGTGCTAACCTCACATGTGTGAATTGTAATGGAAGGACAATA
Organism: Solanum sitiens; assembly: GCA_016801875.1. Taxonomy (NCBI): domain Eukaryota; kingdom Viridiplantae; phylum Streptophyta; class Magnoliopsida; order Solanales; family Solanaceae; genus Solanum; species Solanum sitiens. Next base: position 968,447 of record JABWTJ010000083.1, on the reverse strand, counting down.
CTCATGCAATTCCTATTGAGCTATGATGATGACTATATAAGAGGTAGACCCTATGACCTAAACTAAGTGATGATTATTAATGAAAGACATTTCGAAAAGGGACACTAGGTTAGCACCGAGTGAACTAGAAGTGAGGAGTGTCCCTTCCCACATAGGGAAGGTAGGATAACTATGGTGCTCATTAGATTGGAGACTATAATGCATGTAGCATAAAGAGGGTCCCAACTAAATCTCCTAGTTCTTGAACTATGTTGTAGACACGTAATTTTTTACCGAACCTAATATTTTACACCATTTTTAGAATTTAAATATTTTTAAAATCTAAATTAAATATTTTGATTTTATATTATTTATTATTTTATTTTTAAAAGATATGAAAAGTACAAAAAAATAAAATCACAGTTTAAGATACATTTATTTTTATTTATTTAAAGTTTTAATTATGAATTAGTGATTTTAATTTTTTATCTAGCTATTGAATTTTTCATAGTTAATATTATTATTATATCTTAGTTAACCTAAACTACCCACTTACACTACCCCACATCTTTCCCCACTCAACCCCACCAGCACAACCCTACTATCCTAAACACTACCCGACCCACACAATACACAATATAACACACACATACATGTATCTACATATGATCCACACACGCACAAAAAAAAAAAAAAGGGAAAAGGAAACAAAATCTGCACATACACGAACAGAAGAAGAAAAAGGAAACTATTAAGCAAAAAAAAATAAAGAAGAAGGGTGAAACACGACACAACAATCTGAAAAAAAAAAAAAAGAAAAAAAAAAACACCACGGACCAAACAAAAGATTGGTGGGATTTTCTAATCGAGCTTCAGTCAAGATTTTGCGGTACATATTCTCTTTATTTAAGGTTAAACATTAACTTATCTCTTTAATTTATTTATGAATTTTTATGTAACTTTATAATAAGTTTTCTCATATTTTTTTAAATTCATAATTTGACTGAATTGAATATTAACATCTTGAGTTATATTTATATAAAAAAAAATTGTGCAAATACCTAAAAGATAAATAAAATCCTATTATTATGGTTGAATTTTTTGTTGTTGTCTAATTTTGTCATTCCTAGGCTATCGTTTTTATAGCATAGTCGTAGCTTAATGTTGATGTCAACTATCTATTTTAATTTATGTATTTTTAAAACAACTTAGTCATTACCGAATAAACAAACTAATGTGTTATGTTGTTAAAACTCGAATTTACACTATTCTGGATTAGTTGAATTCTTTGTTATGAGGACTAATTTAATTAGAAATTTCATTGATAAATATAATAATAAAAATAAAAGATTAGTTGTCTAGAATTCACAAAAATAAGAGTAAGCATCTTTAATACTAGATGAATTTTAGGAATGTTAGAAATATTTGTTTCAATTAAGAATGTGGTTATACATCTTATTTGAGACATATATAAAAAAAAAAACTCAAGGATGTGGTGACACACTTTGTCCAATAATATAGTTAATCTATTAATTTAAAGTTGGGACTTATAAAAAATAAGGTTATTAAGTGTGATGTGAAGAAGACAATTATGTCTCTAAATGTCAAGATCGATAATGCAGTTATGCATCCGATTTAAGACTAATAAAAATTCAACAATTAAAAATAAGCAAACCATGCATGTAGACACAATATATCCAAAAATAGTAAAAATAAATAAAAGTCAATAAAAGCGACCGTGCTAGAACCACGACACTCGAGGGATACCTAATACCTTCCTCTCGGTTAACAGAATTGCTTACCCGAATTTCTGGTTCGCAGACCAAAACGAAAGAGTCATTTTCTACTGATTAGGGATTAAAAATAAAAGGTGACTTTGAACACCATAACTCAATTCCAAGTGGCGACTTCGAAAAATAAAATAATCCCTAGTCAATAACGTCGCTTCAATTGGAAAAACCCTTCCTTATGCCGCCACGCGAAAAAGGGGTGTGACATCTCTGGCGACTCCGCTGGAGAATAACCAGAATTTGAGCTTTGTATATTGACTTTTACTTGATTTTATTATCTTATTTTTATTGGATATATTTTGTTTGATGACCTAATGTGCTACTTATTGCTCTTTTTTTTTTTGCTTTTATAATAATATTGTTGAACTTCACCTAAAAAAATTCCTTTCACTCACACCTTATGAGTAGGACTACGCTTACACACGTTCAGAGGAATGCAGTTATGCATCATACTTTCTCATGAGATACAGCTGGAGTGTCTTGGCACCCAGTGAAGGATAAATAGTCACATATGTTAGGCGGGGTTGGACCAACGATGAAGTCCGAATAGCGCTGCTAGTGATAAATTATTCCTCTCTGGCTCGAGTTGTCCACTTGAGTAAGCTGGTATAGACGCCTATCACCTTTAGGTCATGGTTTCCACTAGTAGGTTTCACTTATTTGCACGATTGCATTTGACTTAGTGACTTGAAAGAAAAATTGAGTCCGTCTAGGACAATTATCCATTTCTCATTGACCACTTAAATGGTTTTCTATGCTCTATGAAAATGCAGTTATTTAGAAAGTCTTTATAAGTAGACTCATTTCAGTGTGATTAGTGTAGTGAAAAAAAAGTTACCTTTCAATTTTATAAATATTTAAAAAAATGCCAAAATATTTATTCTTTTAGAAGTTATTACATATTTCTTTAAAATAAAACAAGAAATTTTGAATAACTTAATTAAAAAAATAAATTTTATTTAAATTTCTTTTGTATAGTAAATATAAAAAAAATTCAAAATAGTTTCTTTCATTATACTTATAAAAATAAAGCATTTTTTAAGTCAAGTTTCAATATCTTATAACTTTTTATTGTTATTGTCCAGTCTGAACGAACTACGCACACATGATTCTCACCCCAATGAGATACGTATGCAACCCTCTTTGGGTTCGGTGATCTTTTAAAAAAATTTATTTTCAAAAATTCAAAAAAAAAAAAGAAGCAAGAAAGCTTTAATTTTTTTTTATTAATAATAAGTTATTGTTTTAGTAATTCAAAAGAAAATAAAGTATTTCATCTAAAAAAACATAGTTATTAAGTTTTAGAAAAAAATGTAATGATCTTATTCATGCTCTCAAAGCATGTTATAGATTGATCAATGCATTATCAAATCATTTTTTTTGAAATAAGTAAATAAATTAATTAATAATTAAGAAATGTCTAACCTTAACAAACTTTATCATTCATGCACACAGTTAAATTAAGGTGGCTGGTTTGTGGTTAAGCTGGCATCCCATACGTACAATACAAGGTCAAAAGGTCAAAAGAAAATGGTTCAGAAAGATGGAAATGATTCGGACAATGATGAGGTCTGAAATCAGATGACTTCCCAAGAAAAAGTGTCAACAGAAGAGGTAAGAATAATAAGACATCAAATGACAGAAATGTACGAAGCTTGGATGAGTGGACAAGCACCACCATCTTGAATCCGTGACTATTTAAATACAAATATGTCACCCCTATCCAAGTGTCAACAAATGATCCAATTTATCCACCTGAATTCGGCCCCTATGCTAACACATCCAACGTCGCTGGAACTTCTATGGTGTGCCCTTTGAGTACACCTATGATGAGTAACCCACTCTTCGTGCGAACTTCACCAACTAATAGCATTCCACAACCAACAATGGCGCCCAAATCCAATAATGATCCCTTGTCTCAAGTTTTTCATGACCATGACTACACCCGTGAAGAGGCTCTTAAAATTTCAAACTCTCATCCTCACACTCATCAGTATAGTTTTCATATTGAAGCTGAAAAAATTGTTAAGAACGAGGAACATGAAGAAATGGCTAGAAAAATGAAGAGTTTGGAACAAAGTGTAAGAGATATGCAAGGATTGGGAGGTCACAAAAGTGTCTCATTCAATGATTTGTGCATGTTTCCCACGTTCATCTACCCATCGGTTTTAAAGCTCCAAAGTTTGAAAAATATAATGGACATGGAGATCTTGTAGCTCAGTTAAAGAAATATTGTAATCAACTGAGAGGGGCTGAAAGTAAAGAAGAATTGCTCATGGCCTATTTTGGGGAAAGTTTGATGGGAATTGCCTAAGAATGGTTCATAGATAAAGTGAAATCTAACTAGGATGACCTAGGGGGTTGTCTTAGTCTAGGTAGGGGTATGAGACTCTACCTATACATTGCACTAGTTATCCTTGAGGAAATTCTTGGGAAGGATGTTCTTTTGTGCTAATATGCTTATGAATGGAAATACTATGTATATGTTGATTCTACATGTAAATGATATTATGTGATATTGGTTTCACTTATGAGTATATGGTTGGTCTCTATTGTTAAAGTATGATGTTGTCTACTCTTAATGATATAGTATGTAAAGTTGGGGTATTTCTTATACTTCTTGTTTTGTTTACTTGGTTGAGTGAGGTTATGGGGCCTTACTTATTCATTGCACTAGTGGACTTAATAGGGGTGTATGAGTGATGGTCTTACTTAAATTATGATGTTAAGTACTCTATTGCATGCTTGTTGATATTATAACTTGATGATAGAGTTGTGTTGATTATGTGCTCAATTATGTTGATGTGCATGTTGACTTGACTAGACTTGGTATTGTTGGTCTTGTAATGTAGATGGTCTTGAATTAATGAGTATGTGTTTATTGACTTGTATTGGGTCTTGAATGTGCATAAGGTGTTTTCAAAGTGACTTTGCATGCTTTTGCATAAATGTCTCTTTTTAGCATGATTTCTATGTTGTATGTGCATATGATCCTATACTTTGTACAATTTATGTGCTAACCCCATTTCTCCCTTTCCCCCCAATATTTTAGGTTCCGGTCATTGAAGGGTTCGTGACGACTTTTGAAGGAAGGCTTGGAATCATTCTCCAAGTGGGTATGTCCTCATGGTCCGAGGATGATGCCTTTCTATCACTCTACCTATGTTACATTGTTATAGTCTAAGGACAATCTTATCATTCATGTTGTTTCAAGATATTTTTGTAAGACCTAAGTGGCATTTCTACATATGTGTAAGGGCTTGTGCACATATGGTTGACTCTGTTTAGATGGTTTACTATGAGACAACCCATATGTGTGTGTGTGCCATAAAAGTAGAAGACTATGTAATCTTCTTATACGAAGGGTCTACGTATACTCGATATAAATACACTCTGTGTAAGCGAGAGGTATAAGTAAACCTCATGAACTAGTGTAGATGAAAAGTTTTAAATTTTCCGCATTTTAACCTATGAATGTAATGATGCATGCTAAGAGGCTAATCCTAGTCGTCTTCAAGGACGACGACTCCGGTTACGTCTAGGAGGTACTCCCCCGATATGACAAGTTGTTAAGTGGTACTTGAGTTATCCATTGTTTTAGCTTTCGCATAGTACATGTCTTATTATGTTTTTCTCAGTATGCTTGATATATGTTAGACACAGGGTTAACTTGGTATCACTCGTGATAATAGGTCATGTGTTACGTCAAAGGGGTACTACAAAATTTTTGTTAGAGTTAGGTTGAAGAGACCTAGGATGTCTTAAAGCCTTACTTTGTAGAGTATACTTCATGGATGTGAAACGCGCCACAACTTGAGCGGGAGGCTACAAAGTGTATTATGAAAAACTTCACTTTGTTTGCAATTTTTATAGTGTGTGAGGTACGATTCAACTTCTCCTTTCTAATCTGGCGTTATTCGGTTCAGATCATGCCTTCTTGTATAGACAATGCACTAAATCCTAATAAACGCAATGCAAACACAGTTTCTCTTGTCCCGAACAATGAGGTTATGAATGTAAAGTTTCATAATGCGATCCAACTCTTTGCTCAATGTGTGGTCAAATAGTACAATCAACAGGTCATAGTTATTGCAAAAAATAATGATGGATCAGCTACAGCTAGGGTTCGAGACTTTGTTCGGATGAATCTGCCATAGTTTCTAGGGTCAAACCTGGTGAAGACCCACAAAACTTCATTAATGAAATCAAGAACATCCTAGAGGTGATGTAGGTAACTGGAAATGGCAGGGTGGAGCAGACATCCTTCCAACTTAAGTATGTGGCTCGTATTTAGTTTACTTAGTGGAAAGACAACAAGGGTGTAGATGCAGCTTCTATGACTTAGAGATTTTCTACACAGGTTCTTCCCAAGAGAGTTGAGAGAAGCTTAGGTAAAAGAGCTTATGAACTTGAAGCAAGGTTCATTGTCTGTCCAAGAGTGCGGGTCGAAGTTTAACCAACTCTCCAAGTATGCTCCACACATGGTTACCTATCCAAGGGCACACATGAGTAAGTTCTTGTAAAGGGTATCCGATTTGGTAAAGACCAGGTGCAAGATGCTATGCTTTTATGGGATATGGATATATCTATACTAATGACTCATGCTTAGGAAGTTGAGGGAGATATGCTTAGGGAATCGACTAAAGATGAAAAAAATGCTAGAACAGGAAATTATGAATACTCAAAGAAAAAGTTGGACAGTGGAAATTGCTAACAAGTTCAACAAAGGTCAACGGTCTAAGCACCTTCATCGGCTAGTACTTCGTCCCTCAGGTTTTTAAAGGATCAGAAAGGTTGGAGATCATGCTCTATGTATCTAGGGAGTGCTTAAAGTAACAAAACTTTCCCAACATCTCAAAATTTTGGTACCATCCGGGTGAGGGGCCTGCAGGCAGGGAAGGGTGCTTTCAATGTGGTCAGTCTAGCCATAGGTTGTATGCTAGGCAGAGAAAGGAGGTAAGAACAATAGGGATCAATCTATAGCTACAGAGAACCAGCAGGTCACCCAATCCGTCAAGGTTCTTCGTATGGTACAACTGGCAGTGAGTAGATACTACTGATAAGGAGATCAAGTCTTATGATAAATGGTTCAAAGCTAATGAAATGGCAAGGTTCTACATTTTAGACTCAATAGCAAATGTATTTTAACATCAACATCAGTCTATGACATATGCTTACGATATGCTCGAATCTCTGATAGAAATGTTCGTAGAGTAGAATCGTGCTACCAAGCAGACTGCCATGAAGGCTCTCTTGAACAAAAAAATAGTAGAAGGATCACCTTTCAAGGATCATGTGATTAACATGATAAGTCATCTGAATGAGCTGGACATACTTGACACTGCTATTGATAAGGAATCTCAAGTGGAGATTATCCTATAGACTCTGTGAGACAGTTTTAAACTGGTTCGCTTGAATTATGATATGAACAACATAGATTTGTCTCTAGCAAAATTTTTGAATGTACTGACTATGGCAGAATCCATTATCAAGCAGAAAACTTCTCCCTCTGGGTATACATGGTGGACAAACATGTCGCTTCTTCATCTAAGCCGGCTAAACCCCAAAAGATGAAGGAGAAGTCGTGCAAGGTTGTGGCACTTGGAGGTTCTAGAGGTGGTGTGGGTAAGACTAAGGGAACGTGCTACCATTGCAAGCATCCTGGTAACCACAAGAGGCAATGCCCTGACTATCAAAACAAAATGAAGAACAAAGGTAATTTTTTATTAAATATGGTTAAAACTTGTTTAGTGGATGTTTCCACCTAATTATAAGCTCTATATCAAAAGGAGTGTTGTCCATGTCTGCACTTCTTTGCAGGGTTTCAGGAAACGCGGTGGCTAAGTGAGAATGAAGTTAGCATTTTTCAGGCGAATGAGGAACCAACACCGTTCCTAGCAAGTGGAAATATCTCTTTTTTTCCTTTATTAGTTCCAGAATTTTGTTTTAAAAAGTTATTTTTTATATACCTTCGATAACAAGGAATTTGCTTTTCATTTAAAAAATAATTGATGCTGGTTATGAAGTTTTATTAGTAAATAATATGTTGTTATTAAGTACAATAATCTATTCATTCACACTGCTCCTTAAATACATCATCTATTTGTATTTCAAGTCTCCCATGACATGCTACAAAATTGAATTAAATAATATTGATATTTCTCATAAGATAAAACGTATTTTTGAATTGAGCCAAACATACTTATGGCACTTAGGTCTATATCATATCAATATAAATAGAATTTCACATTTGATATCTAATGGACCTCTATGATTTTTGAAGGTTGAGACACAACCAACTTGTGAAACTTCTTTAGAAGGTAAAATGACAAAGAGACTTTTCATTTCAAAAGGAAATGGAGCAAGTAATAAATTAGAATCAATTCATTCTGATTTGTGGGGTCGGATAAATAGACGAGACAGAGGGGGTTTTGAGTTTTTTTGTGACCTTCACAGATGACTACTTAAAATATGGATACATTTATTTGGTGTGCAATAAATCTAAATGCTTTTGAAAAAGTTCAAAGAATTCAACATAGAACAGACATTTCATCTCAATATTCTACCCGAGGAACACCACAACAAAATGGAGTGACAGAATGAAGAAATAAAAATCTTTTTGAAATGGTTAGATCAACGTTAAGTTATCCAAATTTGTCTTTTAGCTTCTGGGGATATGACTTAGAAACTGAAAATTACATTCTGAATTTTGTTCCTTCCAAATCTGCTTCCTTAACCCCAACAAAATTGTGGAATGCGCGCAAGCCGAGTCTATGCCATATTCGAGTGTGGCGATGTCTATCATATGTATTAAATGGGAAAATAAAAACTTAGAAATAAGGACAAAAATGTGCGTTTTCATTGGATATCTCAAAGAAACAAAAGGAGGTTTATTTTACTCTCCTAAGGAACAAAAGGTAATTATTTTAACAAATGCCATGTTTCTGGAACATGACTGTTTAATTAACCATGTTCTTATAAGTAAACATGTGTCACATGAACTAAGCAAAGGAATAATTACTAATGAAATGTCAACACAACTACCTCAAACAATTCTTGACATACCATTGCATCCACATAGTGGGAAAAATATCGGTCTAAAAGAATGTATTTCAAGAGTTGCTACAGAGATTTCTCAAAAGAAGACTCAAGAAATCTCGCTACTATAAAGTAGTTGGAGTAGTGTCGCGCAACCTGAAATTGTGGAGGAACTAGCAAAATGTTCATAGTTTAGTTTAATATGTAGAAAATCCTAAGATACTAGTCGTCCTAGTTGGAGAGTTATTAAGACACCACAACGATTTACGCTATTGGGAGAATAATATGATAGAATCCCCGAAGAGACTAATACATAACAATTAAATTAAGCTGAAACACTACATGATAAAGATGCTGAAGATGGGTGGTTGCTATGAAATTTGAACTAGAATATATGTACTCAAACAAAGTCTAGGATCTTGTGGAACCACCACTAGGCGTTAAGCTTATTGGTTGTAGTAAGTGGATATACAAGAAAAATAGAGGAGTGGATTGAAAAGTGAAAACTTTTAAGGCTCGTCTTGTTGCAAAAGGGTTCACTCAAAAAGAAGGAATCGATTATGAGGAAACCTTTTCCCCGATAGCCATGCTTAAATACATTAGGATTTTCTTATCCACTACTGCTCATTATAAGTATGAAATATGGCAAATGGATATCAAGACCGTATTTTTGAACCTTGATGAGTGCATTTATATTACACAACCAGAAGATTTCATGGTAAATGGCATGAAAGTATGTTCTGTAAACTTTTGTAACGACTCGCAAAATAATAGTTTGAACTAGAGCCTAACGTATGAACCTTATATGTTTATGCATAAATTAGAGATATAAAAAGGTCCAAAAATTTGGCTAAGTATAAGTTTAAGGGAGGGTTAAAGGCTAGTGAACTAATTCAAGGACCTTAAATGCTTTCTTAAACATTCTCTTACATTTTTTTTTGCCAAGTCCATATATGCAAGGGCGTTTTCGTAAGTATTATTTTTAAGTTAAATTACAAAGTGGGTATTTTATATCATTTCTAAATAACTATATAAGGAATTTTATATTAAAATATCCCCAAAGAAAATCACTTTCACAAAGACCCACTTCAAATCAAAAAGTTCATCTTGCTCCAATATTTCTCTCTCTAAACTCAAGGAAGAAGAAGAAGCCATGAAAGCTTGGATTTGGAGATTTCAAAAGAGTTTCTTCATCAATTTTCTTCAAGGTTTCTTAATACAGGTATGGTGATCCTTCATTCTTGATCAATCTTTGTTTCAAGGAATCTAATCAAAAAGAATTTGAAAATCTTTCGAAGATCAAAACCCTATTTTCTAATCTAAGGATGGTTTCAATGCTAAAACGTTTTCAAAGTATTTATATTGATGTATTAAGGTTTAATTGATGATTATAAGTTGATTTTACATTGATTTCCTTCAAGAACCCATGATTTTTCCTAAACTCTTTTCATTTGGAAATTGGTTAATTATGAAAGTATAATGAATAGTAATTGTTTATATGAAGTTAGTTTATGAAGTCATGTCATTAATTATATCTTATTGTGGTGAATTATTGATGTATTGGTGAGATGTGGATCATGGCCTAAAAGGGGAAGTTATGAATGAGTTTATAATGAATTGCTTATGTGGATGATAGATGATGTCAATTGTCTTACCTTTTGTAGTATCTTGAATCTATGGGTTGAGATTTATCCTTAATGATATAGAATTGTGATAGATTGATGTGTGATCCACTTATGGTTGAGGTGTTTAGCTATTGAGTACGAATGTATTGATCCACTTATGGTGGAGGTGCTTACATTATGGTATATGTTGAATTGCATGTAGTGATATTGTGGAAGGGTTATACCCACATGACTTGCAATATGATTATATGAGTATACACATGCAATGAATGAATGAACTAATTGAATTGCGATTATGTACATGTCTAGTATAATGCATGTGGATGTGTTGAGTTGCATGGTCTATAAATCCTTTAATGCAATATATGAAGATTATGCATGATTATGATAGTATGTACATGGTTGTCAACACTTTGAGAGGGAAGTGCCTGTGATGATAATGTTGTTGTTGTTTTGTCATAATAGGGACAATTAAACACGCACTTTGGGTTGTATTACGAGTTATTTCTAAGTCTTGACGCGATGAATATGAACGTGCCTAATCTAGGCTGACTTTGAAGAATACTTAGTGTGAGTAGTATTATGGGATGCTACTCATACATTGCACAAGTATGACTTAAAGTTGTCTTAGGGGATGGTCTGAATGTGTTTATGTGAAGTATGTAATGCTTATGTTCCTTATGAATATGTACTGTCTAAACTTGTATATTGAATATATCCTTATCTGAAGATATGATTTGTATATTAATTAGTTTTGGATATTATGCATATTATGATCTTATTCATGAAGTTTTACCAAAATGGAATATGTATTACTTTCAAACGAAATGTCCCTTCTTAAGCATGTTTTTGCATGGTCATAATAGTTGGTACTTAATTGTCCTCACCCATATTTCTTCTACTTTTTACTACAAGTGCAGGTTTCGGCAAGAGATAGAGTTCTCTAGATTCAAGGGCTTGGGAAGAGTTCTCCAAGACCAAGTGTATGTCCCTCATGATTCAGGGACAAGTATTTAGAAGTTTCTTGTATTTAATTTGTAATAGGTTATGCCTAGTTTTTTTAAGTTTTTCCATTGTGAAGGGTCATGACCCTATATTTAGGTTCCATGTCTTGGATAGATGGCCATGTGAGATGTAGGCTTCCGTTATTATTTTAAATGTCGTGTTCTTGAAATGAATGGTTTTTAAATGAAAAGTCTTGACTCCTTGTAATATTTCCTTATGATCGAATGTTATGAATGCTATGAGGCTTGTATAAGACCTCTTCGAGGTCAAGTACGCCATGTTACGACTAGGTGGTGTAATCGGGTTGTGACAACTTTAGAGGTCCATTTATGGATAGAAATAAGAATCAGGGGCATGGACTATGCTTTCTACTATTAGATTTAAACTTTTGGTTTTGATAAGTTTGAAAAGGAATCATACATCTATAAGAAATGGGAGGGAGACAAAGTAACATTTTTCATTCCTTACTTAGATGACATCATGCTCATAGGAAATAATGTGAGCATCTTTAGTTCTGTTATAGAGTGGTTGTCCTCACGTTTTGATGTGAAAAACTAGGGAGAAGCGGCTCATATACTTTGGATTAAGCTCTTGTGAGATTGCAAATAGTGGATATGAGGTCTTTCTCAAGCACTTTATATTGATACTGTTCTTGCGAGTTTTTTCATGAAAAATTCCAAAAAGGGTTTCTTCCATTTAGAAAAGGAATCACTATATCAAAGAATCTGTCGCCCAAAACGACTAACGAGATAGTGAGGACAAAGATAGTACATTATGAATCTGCTATAGGGAGTATCATGTATGATATGTTATGCACTAGACCTGATATCAGCTTTGTTGTAGGCATGGTTTGCAGATTTTTGGGTTAGAACATTGGACTGTAGTCAAGTATATTATAAAGTACCTTAAAAGTACTAGGAATTATATGCTTGTTTTCCACCCTGGCAATCTTGTACCTATATGATATATAGTTTCAGATTTCCAGTCAAATAGAGATTCTAGAAAATTGACCTCAGACATGTATTAACTTTTGGAGGTAGAGCTATAGATTTGAGGAGCACAAAGCAATGATGTGTTTGTTGATTCCTCCATGTAAGTTAAATATGTAGAAGCCTCTGAGGTGGCTAAAGATGTTGTTTTTGCTCAGAAATTTTCTAAAAGAGCTTGGAGTGGTTCATTCTATTGAGGCACCAATCACACTATATTGTGATAATAGTGGTGTAGTTTTCGACTAAAAGAATCAAGAAGACGTAAAAAGAGTAAGCACATTGATAGGAAATATCACTTGATTCGTGAAATAACTGAAAGGGGTTATGTCCGAGTTTTAAAGATTGAATCGAAGAACATTTTGGCAAATCCATTTACCAAAGGCTTACTAAGAAGTCTTTTGATAAGCATATAAATGAAATTGGAGTTAAAATTATACATGCATGGTTTTAAGTCTATGTGTGGGAGATTGTTCGGACATACTACTAACCATATGGTTGATTTATAGTATTGATTTTAGTCCTTTATAAAGACTTCACGTTTTATGTTAATTCTTACAAAGAGAACTTTATTTAAATAGATCATTGTGTTCGTATGTGTTTACATTACTTATATAGTAGACGATTTTTGGGTATGGAGTTACTCAACTCATACAAGGAAGAATAAAATTGTCGGTTCTTATAAGTTCGAAATAAAATGTTCACAATCAAAGATGAAGTTGGAGAAACATCTTCATGATTGTAAAACAAGATTGAATATAATTCAATATTAATTATGGGAACGGTAAAATTCCAATTTCTTATGTTAGTACACTTTGCATGTATTGAACGGTCCAAATTGCAATATGTATTTAGTTTCTGAATTTCAATAAATAATATCTCTAGTCCATAACATAAGCTTATACTTTTAATCTTGATGTAGTTATTATGATATGTGTAGTTTTCTTTGTTATTTTAATCTATGAAAAGGTGATACTCTGTGATGAGTCAAAATATTCCTAATGGATTGGATAATAACAAATTACATTTGTGAAATAATTATTAGTTGATAGAACCATATAACAGATATGAGAAACAAGACACCCATTTATGGTTACTTATAAGTAATAATGTGAAGACCTTGCAGGTGGATTATATGTATATCTGTCACGTGAATTATTAAAATATAAGATTAAATTAATCATTGAATTAAATTTTTCTGATGTTCGATTTAATTGATTGGTGTCGGTAATTCTAACAATGGGAGTTAAATATGTTGTAACGGTAAAACAATTGGGATTAAATAGAGGAGTGCAAGATTGAATATAATTCAATTTTTAATTATTGGAACGGTAAAATTCCAACTTCTTATGTTAGTACACTTTGCATGTATTGAGCGGTCCAAATTGCGAAATGTATTTAGTTTCTGAATTTCAATAATTAATATCTCTAGTCCATAACATAAGCTTATACTTTTAATCTTGATGTAGTTATTATGATATGTGTAATTTTCTTTGATATTCTAATCTATGAAAAAGTTATACTCTATGATGAGTCAAAATATTCCTAATGGATTTCATAATAACAAATTACATTTGTGAAATAATTATTAGTAGATAGAACCATATTACATATATGAGAAAGAAGAAACCCATTTGTGGTTGCATATAAGTATTAATGTGAAAATCTTCAGGTGGATTATATGTATATCTGTCCCATGAATTATTAAAATATAAGATTAAATTAATCAATGAATTGAATTTTTCTGATGTTTGATTTAGTTGATTGGTGTCGGTAATTCTAACAAGGGGAGTTAAATATGTTGTAACGGTAAAAATTTGGGATTAAATAGAAGAGTGTATTTTTGGATTTTAGTGGTATAGTCTATGATTTATTATGATATGGTTAATTCATGGTTTTACGAATAAAATATTACAATTAAAAGCCTCCGCTAACAAATTTGTGGTCCCTACTATGCCTAATTAATTGATCGAGTTCGAAAAAGAAAAGGACTATTAGTATTTTTTTCAGTATAGAAATAAATCATTACTTTTATTAGTTTAAAAGAGAAAAAAGCTTACTTATTTCTTTAAAAGAAGAGAGAGGAAAATAATGTGTTTCTTTGTTTCCTTAGAAGATAAAAGAAGTAAATAATAGTGTTCAGTGGTTATTAGTGACTACTGATGTTCTTTATTGGTTGTTGATTACGCTTGATGTTTAATGACTGTCTGAATACTCTTAATAATCTTTAGTGGTTGTTGATAGCTATTGATCATGGTTATTATTTTTCTTTTCAACTTTTATTATTTTTGGTTTGCTAATCTGAATAGAGGAAATAACATGCTTAAGAAATTTATTATTGATGGTATTTTATGTTGTAAGGAAATTACTTTTATTTTTTGTGTTCTTTTTGTTGAAAAAAGGGAGAAGAAAAAGAGAATTATTTTATCATAGGTTAAAAGAGATCTGGGATGAATTAGTATTACTCTAATATGTTATGAATTTATTTTCTGTAGTATGTTTACATTTGATAAGTAAGATTATTTTTATTTTCATCCCAAGTGCACTGAAGCAATGAACCACTTTAGTTTTCTCTTCAATTAGAAACGTTCCTTTATGAATATAGGTTAAGATCTGCACTTTAATTTTTATTTGTTTTTCCCTATATTTTTTGTTTTATATAACTAAGAGAAGAAGTAAATGAACATATATTGTCTCCTAACAATAATTAAATATTATTTTATTTTCTCATTGAAATTCAATGCCTTTTAAGGAAAATTTGAATATGATGGAAACTAGGAAAGAAGAAACAAATTAGCAAGAAAAGTGACTTGCATGGAATCATTACTGACAAATAGAATATGATTCTATGGGGGGAAATCAGGTTTTATCTTGATTTCCCTTGATTGTTAATTTTTTATATTCTTTATATGTTATTAGATTTATTTCATAAATGTTAGGATAGATGGTCATTATGTAATGATCTCAGAATATATACTTATTACTATTAATATGTATTCTGTTTAGAGGAGGAAAAAAACATTAATGGTTTTCTGCTCCATGTGAAATGTGATTTTGTCTGACTTTTGGGGACTAAAATCTTATGATTTTTACTCCCTTGGTTTGAAGAATATAAGCACTTCACGAACAAATTCGATTGTGTATTGGTTTGAACGATATAAAAACTTCACCAATTTGTTAAATACTCTATTTGGATGAATATTCTGACTTGAAGAGTAGAAAATCTTCATCAGGATTATACAGGTTAAATCATTTGAAAAAGATAAAATCTTCATGGTTAGCTAGAAACGGTGTTGTATTTGGTTTCCGAAGATCAAAACCTTATTTGTCTATTACTCTGTCTGAATGTGAAACTGATTCAAAGAATATAAAACTTCACAAGAAATCAAGGTTCATTCGGTTAAGAATGACTCCGAAAATTTTTGAAAGATTTTTGGCCCAAACCTTTAGCTCTAGTATGCATATAATGTGAGAGTTAATTTTCAATAGGTAGGGCATGAAACATGACATATAACGGAAATTCTCATCATATATGACTTATACGTAATATCCTTAGAGAACTAATCTCTAGTTGAATTGTCCAAATTTATATGTAAAGTCAGATGATAATGAGTCGGATCCACTTAGAGAAGGCCTAACTATAAAGGGAGTTGATAGATTGTCCAAGCAATGAGACTTTGGCCGAGGACAAGTCCTTGTGCCTATAAGTCTACCTAGAATACAGGAGATATAAAGATCTAGGTTAAAGGAGATCAAACAAAGTCATTAATGATGGTCCAACATTGTAAAAGTATTTTTTATCGTCCATTCTAATGATATGATAATGTTAAATAACAAGGATAAACCATTACGACTTTTTAATGATTTATAAGTTTGATAAAGGGTATGTAAAATTGTGTATCTATGAGATAACACATTTATAAATAACCTATGTACGTGTGAAGCGTATGCTACTTCAAGGAGAATCTGGTAAGGCTAGTTCTTTACTCACTTATAAACCAAGACATGTTCATGGCTAAAATGAAAAAAACAATCAGTACCAAAGATAGTTCAAGGTTTGACTGTGTGACTAATATTGTCTAGATATACACCAAAGCTCGATGGTCAAAGATATCAAAACTATCGATTGATCGAGTATATTCAATATATGTTCACTATGGAAAGTTCAAAAGAAAACCCACTTATTTAGATGTAATCAATTCTTACTTATACAGATGATTCCCTATTCATGTGGGAGAAACATGGGATTTAAAGGTGTAAAAAGAAAATGAAGGGATGTGACTCTCCGAAAGGGTTGTGACTTTGTCAAAGGGTTGTGATCTAAATGAAAACCTGTACCTTTTCCAAGGGGTTGTGATCTTTACCATTTGTTGTCTATAAATAGAATGACTTTCTCTCATTTTCTGTATTGAATTCTTACTTTCTCTTGCATACATTTCTAACAAAACAAAATCGACCGATCGTGTCCATGTATGTGATCTGTTGCTGTCATTTTGAGTTTGTTGAAATTATTAAAGTTTGAGGTTCCACTAATTCTTTAATCATTAATCCATTTTTTTTTGCGAGGAAATAATCTACAACCTCGGGGATTTGAGGAGACTAAATTTCTTAATGACACACATTGAGTTCTGAGAACTCGGATAGTTCTTTTATTTTTATATTCATTTTCATCTTTTATTATTTCGGATTTGCTAATCTTTATACAAGAGATAACAATGGTTGAAATAGTGTTTTGGAGGGCATGATCTATAGCTTTTTTAAATCATTATACACACTTGAGTAAGGATACATGAACAAAATTCTTGATAGGATTGAGGGGAAAATTACAGCATACCGGAATGCATCGTTGGATCGACTTTTCACTATGGATGAGGTAAAAGAAGTTGTCTTCTCAATGCATTAAGATAAGGCGTCAGGTTTATATAGGATGAATTTGAGGTTTTATCAGAGTTTTTGGTCTATAATTGGTAAATATGTGACGAATGTGATACTCAGTTTTGTCAATAACAATATAGTCATTACAGTAAATAATTTTCCCAAGAAATATTTTGATTCCAAAAAAAGAAGCAACGTGAGCTCGCTTCTGATCTAACAATGATTTCTTTATGTATTATTACCGATCTTATAGTTTGCAAGATGTTGGCAAATCGTATGAAATATTGCTTGGAGGATTGTGCTACTAAAGCCCAAAGTGCATTTATTCCTGAAAGATTTATTCTTGATAATCTCATTATCTCTTTAGAGTTCAATCACCATTTAAAAGGTAGAACACATGGAAAGGAAAGATTTGTTACTTTGAAAATGGATATTAGCAAAGCTTACGATAAAGTGGTGTGGAAATTTTTGAGAAAGATGATGATAAAGATGGGATTTTCATCAGATTGGATTACAAAGATTATGCAAATGTTTGCATCTCATGTTGGTAACCATTTTAGTGATATCATACATCACGAGGCCATCGACAGGCGGATCCTATGTCACCATATCTTTTATCATTGTAGCAGTGGGACTTTCAGCTTTGGTAAGTGCTCATGCTATCCAAGGAATTGTACATTGAGTGAAAGTCACTCCCAAAGCTCCACCTACTACTTCTTTTTAGCATATGAGGCTGTATATTTTTTTTAAAGATATGGAGTTGGAGTCTAATATTATCAAACAACGTTTACTCCTAATAAAACTCTTTTTATGAATTCTTTTTTAAATATATAAAAGACTATAGAATAAACAAACAAATTAAAATGAAAGAACCACCAATATTTTCAAAAACACCCTCAAAGTGCTCAAACCAGCATGTTGACCTTTACCTGTTTGAGTACTTGAAGCGCCCTTTTATAGTTTAGTAAAATATATTAGAAAAAATATATACAATTTATGAGACCATAAAAACATATTAAATAACAATAAAAAAATTATAAAACTCCATTTTTATAGAAATTAAATTCACTGCATGACTGTTACATCTATGACAAAATAAAAGTACAAGTCTCTCTAGGTTCTAGAAGGCAATTCCAAACACTAACGATAAAAAAAACATAGGGCAAATTTATTGTTGATGCATATTATTATAGAACTCCATAACATATTTGATACCAAAGTACTAGCCCCTTTAACTTTCACCTGAGATTGACAATGCATTTTTGAAGTTTCAAGCTTTCTGTTAAAACAATACACATATATAGTGAAACGTTTGTAGTTATATGTACGGTTCTCAAACGAAAAAGGAAAAAAATGTATTTATTGTTTGCGAAGTGGGTACCGTGAGAAAGCGGTTCTTATGGTACTCAATCATTTTCTCCTGTTCCAAGACTTTTGTTTGCTTGTATCCATCAAGATTGTTCATTTCCTACGAGATGATTAATTCAGCACAATTAAAATAGAACAATGATGCAGGAAGTATCCCACTTTCACACATCACAATCAGGATAATACTGCACACAAATATCAGTGGTTGATTCCACGGTTTGAACTTGTTATATGTAACATGCTATGGTGATCGGACTCTTAAAAAATGTCAATGGGTGCATCAGAAGTGAAGACTCTGGCATAGTTGTGATGTCATATTTAAAACCCTCTGGCATAAAAATATGGAACCTTTTGATAAATGGAGCATATGTGATGTCAACCTAGAACAACAGAGTTTTCATATCAGCAGAAACTATCTATGAGGTTTGAAATTCTAGGAAAAAAGTACACCCACACTACTTTGCACTGCTTGTCGAGTATGTTTTTGGCCAATGCTATCATCTCACATGGAACATCATCGGAGAGGAAAAGAAAATGAAAGATAGTAATGACCTGACTGAATTGACCGAGGAAGAAAGGCCCATCGTCAAATTTGTAGAGAGCTTTTTCTAGGTAATCAAATTGTGCACCTGGTACAAGTGTGAATACCGTTAACTTACATAAGAAACATTTAACGAACAAAACATAATGAGTTTCAACAAACAAAATCTCAAATCTCACCAGCCAGTGTCCGTGCATCTTTTACGAATGATCTGTATACTATCGGGACGAATGTAGTGTCACTATAAGTTATCAATTCTTCAATAAATTTTTGCTTTTCGTGGTCCTATATTAGTTGGCCAATATTTTTTTTATCAATTTACATCTCAAGATTTTCCTACACAAAAAGGACCATAATGAAATTTCACAGCTTACATCCGGCAAGAGTGATGGTCCTTCAAAGTTACAATCAACATATCTAACCAAATCCAAAATCTCTCCCTTGACTTTGTTATTGTGCTCTAGGGAAGGCACCTGTGAAAAGTAGAAATATAAATAACCATTCGCGTAAAATGAGATGCATGCTCTCCCAAAGAATTAAACATTCACTTTCATCAATCATATGAAAGATAAGACTAGAACATTTACGCACTAGCTTAGTCAATAATCATTGAATACAAAGAGGAAGAGAAATCCCTTTCCCAATGACTCATGGACATTTTCTTCAGGAGTTTTCATACAATTTACAACGAGGCCGAATTCCTCTTTCAAAGTCTTAGCTCAAGACTTTCAAATATGTGAATTGGGCAAGCGAAAATGAGTGTTGGTATTGTGGAAAATTACCTTATTTGTGTGGTAAACTATTTCCTTGTACCAATCAGGCATGTTCTGAAGATCAATGGGAACTAACTTGAACTTGCCTTGCAAACCCTACAATTCAAAATGTTAGAAAATTTATATAGACAGGTATAAGAACACACGGGCTGAATAATTTCAACAATAATAGAAATTACTTCCAAAAACGAAAATAACTAAAGACATAAATAAAATTAACAATTTTAATTAGTAGCATTTCCTTTCTGAGGTGGATAGAACTTTTGAACTATGGGTTAGTCCAAACCTAATATTTTTGACATAGAATGTGAATATGTAAATTAAAGATCATCAAAAATTTAAAGAATATTAAAATCCAAGAGAAGACTCAAGGCTTTTCGTAGATAAGAGTTTTCTACTATGAGTTGAAGTCTTGTGTCTATTCACGAGAATTCTCTGTGGTCGAGCAGCAAGCAACCCCTTGTAAAGGGTTCCAACCCTATCTGAATTCTAAGAAAATTTTGCTTTTCATCAGTCATTGCACACTAGTCTTTTCTCAACCTTTTAAATGGGCTGCTTGTTGTTGCACACAGTGTACTAGTAAATGCGATAAAAAAATGAGAACTACTCCCTCTTTTTTATTTTACGTGGCAGCATTTCACTAGACATGAAATTTGAAAAGGAAAAATGATTTTGAACCTATATCAAAAGTATCTTTCGACATTCGATCTTACACATGTCATGAAATTTTTATACCTTTAAAGATATGCAATTATGAGTAAAAATGTAAATTCAAGGTTAAAGAGTCTCCAAATATAGAAAGTTGTCCTTGTTTTAGGAACAATATACTAAGAGAAAAGCTAGATAAATTAGAATGGATGAAGTGGTATAAAGGCAAACCTTAATGTTCTTGGTAATACACACACATAGAGAATATGGGCATTGATAATTGATATACAACCTTCAGACAACACAATCATCTCATATCACAATCTTTAGTCGGAGAAATAAAACCGTAACGAGGACAAAGAACACGTTATCCATAAGGAAGAAAAACACCATATTTTATTAAGGCAGACAAGAAAGAAATAAGAGAAAATATTTAATCAAACCTTGTAGTTCCATTGAAGAGTGATGGGGGTTGGGAAGTAGAATCCAGAGATGGTGGTAGCAGTTCTTGTAAACTTCTGTCCGAATAAAATAATAACCCCATGAACAACCATATAAAAAGGAAACTAAAGAAAAACAATTTGCATACAACATACATATACAACCATTACTTAATCCTAAATATAAAATCAATGGTAGTGTTGCATCACATACACACACTTAAAACCCAAACCCCACCTCCCGCTTTATCATCTTTTTTCTTTTTTTAAATGGCCAATCGACTAGTTCCATGAGATACCTCCTACCACCACCACCAACAACCATTACCAGGTAACAATTCATCTTCTTCATTTCATATACAATGTAGTCAACTCAAATATCCTATGGATAATGAAATTCGTAGCTAACTCAACTCCTCATAAGACCATTCATTAATAAATCACTCAAAACCAAACCAAGACATCAAAAACATGGACAATTTAATATGGCATCCAAATGGACCTTGAACATAACTCAAACTCTTTATCGGTACTTCCGTAAATGATTACTGTGAATTACTAACCATTTTGAACAAATTAAATACATTTGATGAACAATTAACAAAAACATAAGCAAATGAAGACTTACGGGGAAGCCATTGATGCTGATTTTTTCTGGAAAGGAAGAGGACTTAGAAGATTCTGGATATGTGAAGCGATGAAAACAAGAATTTTGGGAGCTTTTATAGGAAGGAGTACAGGTTGTGTGAGCAGCATAGTGACAAAGTGAAGGGCTCATTTGCTATTAAATACTATTCAATGCCTAATACTTCCAAAGCATTAAATTTAATTTATTAAAAGGGCATTATAGTAATTAAACTTATTATTTATTATTTCTAAAGGTGTGTGTCAAATCAATAGTAGACAACTATGATTAGCCAGATGGAGTTTCCTAATTTTAATTTTTATCCCAATATGATTTAAGAAAAATTCATCCTCAAATTTGTATCAGAATTAATTATTTGGTATAATTCTTACCAAATAATAAACTCAATCAATTTTTCCGCTAGTTTGAAAGCTGACAAATTTTTGCATACTTTTGTAGGGTTTTTTATTGGTTAATATACAGATTTTTAAAATATATACTGTTATAGTTAAATTAAATTTATTATATTTAGCAATTCGTTGTAATTTTAAAAAAAGACTAAAAATGCTCGTGATTAGTATTTAAAGGACAAAAAAAAATCTATTTTCACTAAATACACAAGAATTATGGCTATCAATTCACAAAATTACGAGAAAATTAAGGAAATTTTTAATGTATGTGTAAGGTCCATAGTATAAAAATGGAAATAAAATTCATCGACTACGTGCAATTTATGAATTCTATAAAGTTAGTACCACATGCATTTTATGAATTCCATACAATTAGTTGTCTATTTATTTGCATTCAAAGCAGAAACATTTTTTATAATTAATAAGAATATGAAAATTTAAATGATGCATATTGTAACACCTCAGGAACCTAGTAGAATCAACAACGCAAAATTAGGTGAACCACGGAGGGGTACACGGACCGTGAAAGGGACCACGGTCCGTCAACCTGCTCGTGTTTCACATCCGGCAGCGTGGTATATCATGCGGTCAACCATGTGTCGTGGTCCCACTGAGAAGTTGTGGATTGGCCCATCAAGTCAAGCAAGCTGACCCCATAAACCAAGTGAAGAACCACGGTAGCATTCACAGTCTTTGGTCCTTCACACGGTCCGTGAAGTGGACCCTAGAGAGGAGTACTCACAACCAGTATGAACTTTCCAGCAACCACGATCTACTCGACAGATCGTGGTTCCATCAATGGTCCGTTAGTGGCTCCATGGGTGGGCCTCTCCAGCTTTTTAGTCATGGTAGTTTTGGTCTTTCCCTGTATGCATAGAGCATGTAAACTACATCTTTCAACACCTAAACTACATCATTTTACTATGTCTAAGCCTAATAATCTATTCAGGACCTACTCAAAACTTTCATTCTCTAAAAATCATTTAAGTTAGATCTAAAAGAGGAGAAAGATGAGACAATTTCTTTCAAGAGCAAGCAGAAGTGTTCTTCAAGCATAAGCCCCGAAATGTAAAATATTTCTCCCTCGTTTTTGTCACTCGGTATGTAGGATTTCATAAGTGTGTTTCTTTCATCAACTAGGTCCCTAGAATTAATCCAATTCCTGAGAGATATGTCGTGTTTTAGCTGTTATAATATTCTTGATAGAAATATTATGTTTTCTTCGGAAAGTTGTTTAATTCCTTGTATAAAACTCAGAACCCTAGTTTGTGTAGATTCCCTTAGTGATGAATTACATTTGCTAGGTCAGTTAGGTAGATAATAATGCTCTAGATTTCGAATGTAAGATTATCAGTATATTAATGTTGCGTTCTCAAATTGCATTTAAATATTTTGAGCTATTAAGTATTTCAGTTACATTTCATCCATATACATATTCGGTTGGGAGAAGACTGAGCATCGATTTTGACTAGGGTTAAGCATACCCTCATTATCCAAGAACTACATGCTCCCATATGAGTATAAGTTTCCTCTTTTGGGCATCAGATTTAGTGATCACACCAGTCATGCCTTTATACCCCTACCAATGTATATAGGGTCATCTCGATGGGGTGTATACATCGGACTACATGTTTAGATCATGTGGTTTATGTTGGTTAATAGTAGATCCCACAGTAAACTCTTTGGGGATGTGACGAGGTTTCAGTATATACTTCAGCATTTCAGTTCAGTATATACTTGGTCATTGAATTAAATTTAGATTTTCAGTTATGTTTTTGTATTTACATTCTTGCTCAGTTCAGTTACTAAGCATACAAATCACGCTTAGATCAATTCTCGGTCTACATTTAACAACTTAAGTGGTGTCTTCTCATATTCCCAGGATGATAGACATGCTTTTATTTAGTCATCGCTTTCAGTTTTCATTTTTTTTTAGAGTTAGCAGGGGGCATGACATATCAACTCAACTTAGTTAAAGGTTTTCACACATAGTAGTAGATTCAGCTTGCGTTGTTAAGTGGTGTTTCCGCAATCACTAGACTTTCATTATATTTTATATATTCACTAGGTAAATGGCCCGCACATCGCGCAATGGTTAACTACGTCAATAATCTACTTTTGAACATTTGATGATACATTTGTTTTTGAGAGGGTACAACCCTACAAAATTTTCAAGAATATTTCATCCAAAGACTAAATGAATTTTTTTAAATCTTAAAATCAAAAAGATTTCATTCTAAGTGTTTACGAATATTTTTATTAATTCTTCAATTTAGTGTAGTTGTTAATCACCAAAGTCTTTACAAAAGATATGTAATTGTTTCGCCGTCTATATTTGTATTTTCAAAAAATTGTACAAACAATACATTCATCAATTGCGAAAGTTTTTACCCTACTCAAGGTTGCTACATACAAAATCTAAATATTATACATTTTATATAATTAGTGTGTACTTGATAAGTTAACTAAAATATAAAAACACATCTCTTGGAGTTCAATGAAATAACGTATGTTGCTCAAATACTTTGGATTAAATGATTTCTTAGCAAGTCCCTATTCCAAAAGCATGCGCAGTCGATGACACTACTTTAATAGCCAAAAGACATATTTTATTATTTATGTTCCGATCAATATGAATAAAACTTTATTGTTTTTGAGATTTTTAATCTAATGTTTATAAAGAGGTAATTATTTCTTTAATATTTTATAAATATAGATTCATCGTACTTTGAGAGGAAATTCATAGACTCATACCCAATATTTGAACCCCAAACGTTTGATTAAGGTTGAGTACAATCGTTACCATCACACTACATTCCTTTATTTATTTTTTTGAATTTAACTAATCTATGAACGCCTCGATAAGATAGAATGTTGAATAAACTAAATTCGAAATGTAGTGTTAAAGTCTTTCTTGGACATCCCATGGATCTTTTAACCAGTAAAACTCTATAATGATTAAAATCATTTATTTTAAAAGTTTAACAATTCTAATCTGCATGACACCAATAGTGTATGATTACATCAAGCTCCTGATTAATATATCTTTACTTCAACATAATGATCAAAACTATAAACATAAACAACAAAGTTTACAACATATACACAAAAAAGAAAAATTATTAAAATAAGCATATATTAATATTTGTAAAAAAATATACTAGGATCTGTAATAATAAAATGATACAGATAGGTAAAATTTAGCCAACTGAATGCACATTGTTCACTTAAGGAAATTGTTTCATTCTAGTACCTGTCGTTTAAATAAATAGATCCTCTCAGGATAGAGCGATTCTATTCACGAATGTATTGATATAAAAGCAATGGTGTCAATCAACATTCAATATAAGCAAAGTACATGAATATATAATTTTGCAGAAGAAGAAGAAGAAGTTAAGAATTTTAGTTGTTTTAAAATGAGAGGAAATCCCTTTATTTATAGACAACAAAGGGTAGTGTGAATAAATTATTATCATTCTACCTTATCAGAAAGGTCACAACTCTTTGGAAAATTCACAATTTTCATAAAAGTTGCAACTCTTCATAAAAGTCGCAACTCTTCATTAAAGTTGCAGCTCTTCGTAAAAGTCGGAACTCTTCATATAAGTCGCAACTTTTCATAAAAAGTCACAACTTTTTGTAAAAATCACAATTTTTCATAAAAGTCACAACTTTTCATGAAAGGGAAGACTAATTTTTGAAATAAATAAGTTAAAAGTGAATCCTGGTTTGTGGTTGCGCAACATAGGCGGGCCTAAGGTTCTCTTTTGTAAACATATATTATACTAGTTGGGTTTCTCCTCACTTTCAGTTATCCGTTGTTTTAGCTTTTGCATAGTACATGTCTTGCTAAGTTTTTCTTAGTATTCTTGATATATGCCAGACATATGGTTAACTTAGGGTCACTAGTGATCTTAGGTCACGTGTTACATAAGGGGGTAGTCTCGGGTTGCAACACGCATTTACTTGTTCTTTTAATATATCCCCCCTTCTCTGCCCATCAAATCTTATTATTTTTAATCTTCTAAACACACTTTATGATTTAACTATTCAACTACACCTCATTCAATTCTAGGGGACAATGATCATAGGTTAGTATAAAACCCAACAAAGAGTTGGTTCAAACCCATATGGAGCGGTACGTGTTCAAATACAAATATGAAGTACAAACGTGGTATAAATAGCTATGGGAATATAAATTATCGAAAAAGACATGTAAACAAGTCTAAGCAGTGACAAGAATGTGAAATTGGGGTTTTTGGTTTGCAGTTATAAGCTACAACACAATCAACACAAGAGAACAGAAATGTAGAGAGGGATTCTCTAGATGTGATCGATTATAGGAAAATTTCACTATATGGGTAATTGAAATTACTAATTAATAGGTAAATATCAGTGGGTAGGCTAGATCATTACTGAAATAGTTTTTCTCTCGAACAACTATGATGTTTCAAGTAATTTTTTTCGAAGATCAACGAGCATAGTAAAAAAGAACTCACACCTTAATTCATATACTCTTTCGAGCTAGATATGTACGATTAGGCTTAGGATTACTCTGTCGAGCTAAACCTATATCAACCCAATACACAAAATCATCAGTTGAAAGGTTTGGTTCCAAAACCTATGTCTCGAGCAAGCTAAGAATACACAATTAAAACTGCATTAGCAACTATAATTCATAGATTAAAACACAACTATCAATTAAAACCACTTAAATTAAGAATTTAAATTAGTAATTATGCAAACCCATAAGCTAATTCAACCCATAATTACATTCACACCCCTAGAATTGGGGTTTTAGTCAAACAATTACCAACTCGATTAGCCATCAACTGGGTAATAGTCTCCAAGCCTTTACATTCTTCCAAAATTGTTAAGTTTAAAAATCCAAATCGAAATCCTCAAGAATTCTACGATAAGCACTAACACTTTTAGAGGAAAGTTATACTATAGAATAGGAACTACAATATCAGGGTGAGAACTCCCTAAAATTCCTTTTCGAATCAATTTTATAGTTTCCCAAATTTTCACCTGAAAGTCCATTAGACGAATTAAGTCGGGCTCATCGAGTGGATTGGCGATCTTCCCTTTGTTATCTTTCATCGCCTTTTTGCAATGGTTCTCATCATCCCAAGTCCTTTAACTTTCTATCGTGGAGTTGGTTTTTTCCCCAGGTCTGCACACTAGAACATTAAGTGAGCTTAAGACCCACTCGGCGGTTCGCTTAGTGGTCTTGGCGTTCACCACGCTCTCCTTTTCTGCACTTCTTCAGCTTGTTTTGCTACTTTTTGCCTAGTAGTTTCCTTGCCTTGCTCCTTAGCTCATATACCTAAAAATCAACGTTTTAACATAAATTTAAAGAATAGTTTAGGAATTTGAGGTCATTAAAACTATCAAAACAATGCCCTAAATGAGCCCGAATCTTGGACTCATCAACACCCCCAACTTATAATTTTGCTTGTCCTCAAGTAAAACTCTAGATCAGCATTCCAACAAAGATATCTCAAGTAATGCTTCATAAGACTTAACATGAATGCACACAAAAGGTTCAAAATACACATACAGTGTTTAGTTGTGCACTCAAATATTCAAATTGCGATTCCCCATTATCAAGGATACTCAAGTTCACAATACTTGCTTGAAATGCAAGTTCAAGATCAACAAAGATACTCAAATACCCTCATAACATAAAAATATGATTCCACATTCACAAAAAAAATCAACAATTTAAACAGTCGGATAAAATACAACTCTCACACTCAAAAAGATGAACACATGCATGACTCTACCCATAGGCTTGCCGTTATTTTCCAATCAAAATTCGCTTTAGCTCACTAAAGATTGCAAAGGTCTTTTTAAGGCTTGTAACGGGCTGATTGTAAAAGTATGGTCATTTAGGCTTAGTAACTTCTACCTTCGTGAAGTATGGCCTTAGTATCACTCTTTATCCTTCTCCTTCACAATCAAACATTTTCAAACTCCACTCCATTATTCGACTAAACATGAATCACCGGATACCCCATTTTTGTTATATTTTCACCACTTTATTTTACAATTTGTGCTCTTTTTCAGTCTTTTTTCTTTCTTCTTTTCTTCTTCTTTTCTTTTTCTTTTCCTCTTTTATTATTAAGGTTGAATGGATAAAGAGGTCAAATTAGCTCATGTCTCTTCCAAGAAATGGATAGTCTCAATGGATGACAAAACAAGATTCACACTTCTCACAAGGGTGGCCACAAAAGAGGTATATTGAATTGGTTCACTCTTCAAAATTCTTGCCTAAGATCATTTCAATTATTTTACTTTACTCAATCAACCGGACCAACGGGGCAGGTTCTAGGTGTCATCAAATACAATGTTTAATACGACCTCACCATACAATACATTGTTACCAATATCAAACAAGACTCCACACTTTTTAGCGAGCGTGCAATGTTCATTACAAGAGACTCATTAGACAATTGGCTAGTCACTAGGAGATGCTAAAAGTTCATATATTGCCTATATAACTTAGTTTGCCTCATTGTAGTCGCACATTCATTTCATTCAATCAAACGCACCTTTCAAGTCATCGCTATTGATCACAATCGACTCTCAAATTTGCACAGGAGCAACCACAATACACAAGAGGTGGAAAATTTTTTAAAATTTGTACAAAAATCATTGTCGATAGTCCAATTTAATAGATAAATCTATACATTCACGATATATTGACCAAGTCAAATTACAAGTTAATATAGTCGGATTAATATTAATGTAAAAATATATGACTTAAATAAAGTCAAAATCATATTTGGGTCAGTCCATTAAGTTGAAAAGACGAGCCCAACTCATGTTCTTCAAGCCCAAGATACAAAAATTGGTTGGGCAAAAATAACCCTAATAGCCTAGATCAAGCCTATATAAAGAGATCTTTCATAAGACCAAAGGAAAGAAGAAAAGGAAGAAGACACATAGAAGAGAATCCTTGCTCTTCTGTGGTGATCAGAATGTCTTCTACATACAAATATGTCTTTGCTCTAAGCGTTGAGCCACAAGTACAAAGAAGTATTCTCTCCAAAAGTTGAGTCGCAAGTATTTCATCAAATCAAAAACATCATTGAAGAAAAGAATCAGGGGATTGCATATCTTTTCTTAAGGATTTTCTAATGTGTAACTTTCGCATAAATTCAAATACACATATTGTTGTTTGCTTGTTATTTTCCTTTCCTGTTTGTTGTATCTCGGGATTGAAACTTTAGATTCTTACTAATTGGCATGCCAAGTGAGACAACATTTATCTCTCATATTTTGTCTTCGAATGTCAAAGTCCAATGAGATGGATTCCAAGATGATCAACTCAAAATCTGCATCTGCATTCAAATCTTGATCTACATCCGTATGCATCTGTATCCAATTCTAGATCTAAATCCGTATTTGCATCTACATCCAAACTTTGATCTGCATCTCCATTTACATTTGCATTTGGATTTGCAAAATTTGATGGATCCAAATTATGCATTGTTGTGGAATACATCCTTGATCTTACTACAGGAAACATAAGTCCTACCGCAAGGAACCAACCCAAATTTCGAGGACAACAAGCCTCACGAGTGCCAAAGATATGAGACTCCTATTATTGGGCACTATAGTAATTACCCCTATTATTTATTATTTCTAATAGTGTGTGTCGATCAATAGTGGACAACTATTGTAAGCCAGATGGAGCATTTCATAGTTTTAATTTTCTTCTCGATAATGTACAAGACAAATTCATCCTAAATTTTTCTATCAAAATTAATCATGTTTCCGTCAATCTGAAAGCTGACCAATTTTTGCATACTTTCTATTAGTTTTTTTGGTAAGTATTTAGATTTTTTAAAGTTTACTATTTTAGTTAAATTAATTTATTATATTTAGCAATTTGTTTTTTAAAAAAAACTTAAAAGCTCCTGATCAGTATTTAAAGGACAAAAAAAATAAATCTACTTTCACTGAGTACACAATAATTTTGTCTACCAATTCACAAAATAACGAGAAAATGAAGGAAATTTTTAATGTATGTGTAAGGTCCATAGTAAAAAAATGAAATAAACTTCATCGACCACGTGCAATTTACGAATTCCATACAATTAGTTATCTATTTATTTGGATTCAAAAGAGCAACATTTTTATAATTAATAAGAATATGAAAAAGTATATGATGCATATTGTAACACCTCATGAACCTAGCATACTGAACAACAGAAAATTTGGTGAACCAGGGAGGGGTTCACGGACCGTGAAAGCGACTATAGTCCGTCGAGTTGCTCGTAGTTCACATCCAGCCAGTGTGGTACACCATTGTGCCATCCACGGGCCCTGGTCCCATTCACGATTCGGTGATTAGCTTGTCAAGTCAAGGCAGCAGACCCCCTTGTCCAAGTGAAGAACCATGGTAGACTTCACGGTTTGTGGTCCTTCACTCTGTCAATGAAGTTGTCCGTAGAGGTGAGTACTCAGAACCAGTAAGAACTGGCCAGTAATCATGACCCACTCGATGGACCGTAGTTCCATCAACTGTCCGGTATATAATTAGTTGTGTACTTGATAAGTTAAATAAAATATAAAAACACATCTCTTGGAGTTCAATGAAATAACGTATGTTGCTCAAATAATTTGGATTAAATGATGTCTTAGCAAGTCCCTTTTTCAAAAACATGTGCAGTCAATGACACTACTTTGACAGCCCAAAGACATATTTTATTATTTATGTTCCGATCAATATGAATAAAACTTTATTCTTTTTGGGACTTTTAATCTAATGTTTATAAAGAGGTAATTATTTCTTTAATATTTGATTAATATAGATTCATCGTACTTTGAGGGGTAATTCATATACTCATACCCAATACTAAACCCCAAACGTTTGATTAAGGTTGAGTACAATCGTTACCATCACACTACATTCCTTTATTTTTTTGAATTTCACTAATCTATGAACACCTCGATAAGATAGAAAGTTGAATAAACAAAATTCAAATGTAGTGTCAAAGTCCTTTCTTGGACATCCCATGGATCTTTTAGCTAGTAAAACTCTAAAGATTAAAGTCATTTATTTTACAAGTTTAAGAATTCTAATATGTATGACACCAATAGTATATGATTACATCAAACTCTTGATTAACTTATCTTTACTTCAACATAATGATCACAAGCATAAACATAAACAACAAAGTTTAAAACATGTACACAAAAAAAGAAAAACTAATAAAATAAGCATAAATTAATGTTTGTAAAAACCATTCCAGGTTCTGTAATAATAAAATGATATAGATAGGAAAAATTGAGCCAATTGAATGCACATTGTTCCCTTAAGGAAATTATTTTATTCTAGTACCCAACGTTTAACGGAATAAATCCTCTCAGGATAAAGATATTCTATTCACGAATGTATTGATACAGAAACAATGGTGTGAGACAGCACTCAACATGAGCAAAGTACATAAATATATAATTTTGCAGAAGAAGAAGAAGAAGAAGTTAAGAATTTTCGTTGTTTTAAAATGAGAGAAAATCCCTTTATTTATAGACAACAAAGGATAGTGTGAATAAATTATTATCATTGTGCCTTATCAGAAAGGTCACAACTCTTTGGACAATTCACAATTTTTTTTAAAAAGTTGCAAATCTTCATCAAGGTCGCAACTCTTCATAAAGTTGCAACTCTTCGTAAAAAGTCGCAACTCTTCGTAAATGTCGCAGCTTTTCATAAAAAGTCACAACTTTTTGTAAAAGTCGCAATTTTTCATAAAAGTCACAACTTTTCATGAAAGAAAAGGCTAATTTTTGAAATAAATAAGTTAAAAGTGAATCCTGGTTATGGTTGCGCCACATAGGTGGTCATAAGTTTCTCTTTTATATATATATATATATATATATGATATGATATGATACTAGTTGGGTTTCTCCTCACTTTCAATCATCCGTTGTTTTAGCTTTTGCATAGTTAATGTCTTACTCAGTTTTTCTTACTATGCTTGATATATGTCGTACATATGGTTAACTTAGGGTCACTCGTGATCTTAGGTCACGTGTTACATCAAGGGGGTAGTCTCGGGCTGTAAATAAGTCTTCGCTCTAACTGTTGAGCCGCAAGAACAAAGAAGTATTCGCTCCAAAAGTTGAGTCGCATGTAATCCATCAAATCAAGAACATATTGAAGGAAAGAATTAGGGGATTGCATATCTTTTCTTAAGGATTTTCTAAATATTGTAACTTTCGCATAAATTCAAATACATATATTGTTGTTTGCTTGTTATTTTCCTTTCCTATTTACTTTATCTCGGGATTAAAATTTAGATTCTTACAAATTGGCATGTCCAGTGAGACAATACCTCTCATATTTTGTCTTCGAATGTCAAAGTTCAATGAGATGACTTCCAAGAAGATCAACTCAAAAACTGTATCTGCATTCAAATCTTGATCTACATCTGTATGCATCTGCATCCGATTCTGGATCTAATTTCGTATTTGCATCTACATCCAAACCTTGCTCTGAATCGCCATTTACATCTGCATTTGGATTTGCTAATATTGATGGATCCAAATTATCATCGATGTGGAATACATCTTTTATCTTACTACAGGAAACATAAGATCTATCACAAGAAACCAAGCCATCTTTGGAGGACAACAAGCCTCACGAGTGCCAACGATATGAGACTCCTATTATTGGGCACTATAGTAATTACCCCTATTATTTATTATTTCTATTAGTGTTTGTCAAATCAATAGTGGACAACTATTGTTAGCCAGATGGAGTATTTCATAGTTTTAATATTTATCTTGATAATATACAAGACAAATTCATTCTAAAATATGTATCAAAATTAATTATCTTATAATTCTTACCAAACAATAAACTCAATCATTTTTCCGTCAATCTGAAAGCTGACCAATTTTTGCATACTTTTTATAGTTTTTTTTGTAAGGATTTAGATTTTTTAAAGTTTACTATTTTAGTTAAATTAATTTATTATATATAGCAATTTGTTTTTAAAAAAAACCTAACAAAGCTCGTGATCAATATTTAAAGAACAAAAAAAATCTACTTTCAGTGAGTACACAATAATTTTGGCTACCAATTCACAAAATACGAGAAAATGAAGGAAAATTGTAATGTATGTTTAAGGTCCATAGTAAAAAACTGAAATAAACTTCATCGACCACGTGCAATTTATGAATTCCATACAATTAGTTGACTATTTATTTGCATTCAAAAGAGAAACATTTGTTTATAATTAATAAGAATATGAAAAGGTATATGATGCATATTGTAAAACCTCAGGTACCTATCATACTGAACAACATAAAATTTGGTGAACCAGGTAGCGGTTCTGTCACGACCCAAAATCGAGCCGCGAGTGGCACCCACACTTATCCTACTATGTGAGCGAACCAACCAATCTAAAACCCCAACATATTGAACAAAATACAAAGCGGAAGACTTAAAACTCATTATCCCCAAAATCTGGAAGTCATCATCACAAGAACATCTATCCTCAAGTTACTAATCTAAAAGTATCTAAGAAGCTAAAATAAATAAAAGGCTAGTCCATGCCGGAAGTTCAAGGCATCAAGACATTGAAGAGAAGATCCAGTCCAAGCTAGAAGCATTAGCTCACCCTGAAATCCGGTGTAGTGAAGACTGGCTAGAATTGCTGCTGAGTTGAAGACGACGGTACGTTTGCTGCATTCCCCAAATAACAAAGAAAGAAACAACAAGTAGGGGGTCAGTACAAAACACAAGTACTGAGTAGGTATCATCGGCCAACTCAAAATAGAAAACAGTATATATCAGTTCATATCATAAATCAACTACAATACTCAACATGTAGCAACAAGTACTATAATCATCAATAAGTACTACCAAGTTCATCCATGAGGACTCAAGCCTCAATACCACACTCATTTGGGAAATTAGGTTCATTACATTGAGTATATAAACATCTCTCAAGATTCATTATCTTTCTTCCTCTTGTGTCGGTACGTGACACTCCGATCCCCTACTACTATGTGTCGGAACGTGACACTCCGATCCCCTAATTCTACGTGTCGGTTCGTGACACCCGATCCACTAATACTATGTGTCGGAACGTGACACTCCGATCCCCTAATTCTATGTGTCGGAACGTGACACTCCGATCCCCTAATTCTATGTGTCGGTTCGTGACACCCGACCCACTACTTTAGTTCATCAAGCCTTCTTTTATACCAAGGCATCATCAATAACAAGGTGAATTAGGGTTTCTTCAAGATTTTGGATTCAAAGCTTCATTAAGCTTATTTTATCACAATCACATAATCACATTCATGCAAGCATAAGATTAAGCATATAGAAGGGTTTACAATACTACCAATACATATCATTCACTATTAAGAGTTTACTACGAATAGTATCAAACCATAACCTACCTTCACCAAGGATTCTTGATCAAGCAAGCAATCTCTCAAGCTTCTTGTTTCCTCTTGGTTGTCTCTCTCTATAGATCGTTCCTCTCTTCTCCTTGTTCTCTCTATTTTTTCTTCTTCCAAACTCTTTCTCTTTTCCCTAATTTAGCATATAATTAGGTATAAAAGATGAGGAAACCACCCACTAAGTAACTCAAGGTCATCTCCTTTACACCCCCAAGGATTTGAGTTTTTAACATTGACCCACTAAAATTTATAATTATAGCAAGAAAAGTCCAAAACTCCCCTTTAAAACTTACCCAGAAATTTGACCCAGACTGGGATTACGCAACCTGTGACGGTCCGTCGTGCCTACGACGGTCCGTCCTGCACTTCCGTCACGACGGACAGAGAATTGCTCTCAGTACCCAATTCTCAAGAGTTGAAGTGTTTTGAAACGGAACCTCACAACGGTCCGTCATGTCTGTGACGGTCCGTCCTGCAGGTCCGTCACAGACTTCAGAGAATTGCTCTCAGTACCCAATTCTCAATAGTTGAAGTGTTTTGAAACGGAACCTCACAACGGTCCGTCATGTCTTTGACGGTCCGTCCTGCAGGTCCGTCACAGAGTTCAGAGAGTCGATTTCAGCACTCAAATATAAGAATTCCAAGTGTTTGGAACGAGACACCCTCGACGGTCCGTCGTTGGATACGTCGTCTCAGACAGTTTTCCAGAAATAAAATCTGCTGCTCAAAACGACTAAGCAGGTCGTTACAGGTTCACATACCGTGAAAGGGGCTACGGTCTGTCGACTTGCTCGTGGTTCACATCCAGACAGCGTGGTAGACCATTATGACAACCACATGCCATGGTCCCATTGACGAGTCGTGGATTGGCTTGTCAAGTCAATCCAGCAGACCCCCTAGTCCAAGTGAAGAACCATGGTGGCCATCACGGTCTGTGGTCCTTCACACGGTCAATGAAGTTGTCCGTAGAGGTACTCAGAACCAGTAAGAACTGGCGAGCAGTCACAACCCACTCGATGGACCGTAGTTCCATCAACGGTTCGTTAGTTGCTCCGTGGGTGGGCCTCCTTAGCTTTTAAGTAAGGGTAATTTTTGTCTTTCCCCGTATGCATAGAGCCTCTAAAATATATTGTTTGATACCTAAACTACGTCATTTTACTCTGTATAAGCCTAATAATATAGTCAGAACCTACTCAAAAACTTTCATTCTCAAAAAAATATCAAAGTTTGATCTTAATGAGGAAAAGGAGGCGACAATTTCTTTCAAGAACAAGCAGCAGTGCTCTTCAAGCTTCAGCCCCGATATGCAAAATATTTATCCATAGTTTTCATCACTCGGTACGTGGGATTTCACTATTCTATATAGCTTGTTTATACCTACGGTTTCTAAAACATTGTAGATTTTTCGTGATTTAGCTATTATAGTATTCTTAACAGCAATATAATGTTTTATTGTGAAGGTTGTTTAATTCCTTGTATAAAACTCAGAACACTAGTTTGTGTAGATTCCCTTAGTTCTTGAGTTACACTTTCTAGGTTAATTAAGTAGATAATCATGCTCCAGATTTCGAATGTCACATTATCAGTATATTAACATTGCATTCTAAGATTGCATGTCAATATTTTGAGCTATTTAGTATTTGAGTTACATTTCAGCCATATTCATATTTAGTTTGGAGTATACTTAGCACCTAGTTGGACTACGGTTTAGCGTACCCTCAATATCTAGGAACTACGTGCTCTCTAAGAGTATAAGGCTCCTCTGTTGGGAATCATATTTAGTGACTAGTCTAGTCATGTCTTTATACACCTAACAAGGCATATTGGGTCCTTTCGATGGTTCATTTACATCGAACTCCACGTTTTCCTAACGTGGTTTATGTCGGTTAATACTAGCTCCCACTGTCAGACTCTTTGGGCATTTTACCAGGTTTTAGTATATACTTCTGCATTTCAGTTCAGTATATACTTGGTCATTGCATTAAATTTATCTTTTAAATTATGTTTCAGTATTTACATTCTTGCTCAGTTTTCAGCACTCAATTATGTTTTGTTCAAGCTATGTATATTTGTTTAGGTTAATACCTATATCACTCTTTGATCAATTCTCCATCTGCATTCAAAAGCATCAGTAGTGAGTCCTCATATTTCGAGGACAATAGACATGCTTTCATTTAGTCTTGCCTTTCAGTTTTTAAATTTTTTAGAGTTTGTCGGGGTCATGTCCCAACTCTCAACTCATTTAGAGGACTTTCAAACATAGTAGTAGATTCAACATGAGTTGTTAAGTGGTGTTTCAGTTATTCATTGTTTTAGCTTCCACATAGTACATGTCTTATTATGTTTTTTCTCAGTATGCTTTCTATATGTTAGACACAGGGTTAAGTTGGGATCACTCGTGATAATAGGTCTTGTTTTATGTCAAGGATCTACCCTCGGGAGGCGACAAAATTATTGTTAGAGCTATGTTCAAGAGTCCTAGGATGTCTTAAAGCCTTACTTAGTACAGTATACTTCATGGATATGAAGCGCGCCACAACTTGAGTGGGATGCTACAAAGTGTTTTATGAAAAACTTCACTTTGTTTGCAATTTTATCGTGTGTGAGGTATGATTCAACTTATCCTTTCTAATCCTTCGTTATGAGATTAAGATCATGCCTTCTTGTAGAGCCAATGCACTAAATCCTAATGTACGCAATGCAAAAACAGTTTCTCTTCTCCCGAACAATGAGGTTATGAATGTAAAGTTTCGGAATGCGATCCAACTCTTGGCTCAATGTGTGGCCAATCAGTACAATAATCAAGCCATAGATTTTTGCAAAAACTAATGATGGATTAGCTGCAGCTAGGGTTTGAGAGTTTGTTCGGATGAATCTTCCATAGTTTCTAGGGTCAAAGGTTGGTGAGGACCCACAAAACATCATTAATGAAATCAAGAACATCCTAGAGGTGATGTAGGTAACTGGAAATGGCAGGGTGGAGTAGGCATCCTTCCAACTTAAGGATGTGGCTCGTATTTAGTTCACTTAGTGGAAAGACAACAAGGGTGTAGATGTAGGTTCTGTGACTTCGAGATTTTCTACACAGGTTCTTCCCTAGAGAGTTGAGAGAAGTTTAGGTGCAAGATCTTATGAACATGAAGCAAGGTGTCTGTCCAAGAGTGTGGGCCGAAGTTTAGCCAACTCTCCAAGTATGCTCCACACATGGTTGCCTATCCAAGGGCACACATGAGTAAGTTCTTGTAAAAGGTATCTGATATGGTGAAGACCGAGTGCAGGAATATTATGCTCTTATGGGATATGGATATCTCTAGACTAATGATTCATGCTTATACAGTTGATGGAGATATGCTTAGGGAATCGGATAAGGATGAAAAAAAGGCCAGTTAGGAAATTATGAATACTCAAAGCAAAAGTTGGACGGTGGAAATTGCTGACGAATTCAGCAAAGGTCTACGATCCAAGAACCTTCATCGGCTAGTACTTCATCCCCTAGGTTTTTAAACACTACACCATTTTAGGCCTACAGCCACACTAAATCTGGACAACGCTTGTAAAGTGTTGCCTAAAATACTTTTGAGAACGCTTTTAAAGTGTAGCCCAAGTTTTTAACTTTTAGCTACACTAATATTAGCAACACTTCTAAAGTGTACTCTTTCATGGGATAAGCTACACTTTATAAGTGTTGTTATAGTTGGCAACAACTATTTATATAAATAGCCACACTTTGCAAGTGTGTTATTTTTATAATTATAAAAACAACACATTACAAATGTGGCCTTAGCGTTTTCACCAAAATTTCATATTCCCTCCAACTTGTTTAACATTAAAATTTGTTCTCCCTCCCATATTTATTGGGCAAAAAAAATAAAACATTAAAACTTATTATTTTCAGCTAAAGAAAAATAAACGTGACATTTCCTAAAACATATCATTTCCCTAAAACTTCAGCTGAAGTTTCAACTTTTAGCTGAAGAACCCAATTCGCAGGAACTGAAGAATACAATTGAAGAATTGAAGAGCTTCAGCAGAAAATCACGATTTTCAGAATGATTTTCCTTAAAATTTCTGTCAAGCTTCAGCTGAAGAACACGATTTCAGCTAAAGAACTGAAGAGCAATACGATTTCTTAAAAGAGGAAGTGAAGAAGACGGATTTCCTCTCACAACTTCCTTGTTGAAGATTGAAGAGCTGAAGAACACAATTTTCTTCAAAGATTTCTCATTGACGAGCTGTTCCATCAGATTTCCGGTTGAAAATTGAAAGAAAATGTTTCACAAATGAACTTGCCTCATGTCTTAAAGATTTAGGGTTGTTGGAATAGAGTTTATCAGGTTAGAAATTTTATCTTCAAAAGTCTAAATTCTAGCTTTAATATTTTGATATTCTTGTGTGTCAGTCAAAATTTTAACTTAGGGTTTTTATGTTCTTGTGTTGTTGATAGGAATTTTGATGAAATTCGGGAGTTTAGCTTGTAGTTTTATTACATATAAAGGGGCTTATTGATCTTTGACTGTCTACCTTTTTATTCTCTTGAATGTTGAATGTACCAGCGGAAGCTTAGTCGTCTTTCTCTGAAGAACTGAGCAGAAGCTAAGTCGTCTTTCTTCGAAGAACTGAATTGTTGAAGCTGGTGATACCTATGATATTTTGTCCTTGATACAGATTTCGTCAAGCATAAGTAGCTACTCTATAGGAATTTCGAAAGGTTTTAATGCTTTTTTTAATTTGTTGTCACTGTTCTTTTTTAGTCAACCTGAGTTCATGAATATGCTCGCCTTAAGTAGTTGATCAGCATGAATTAAAGTATAATTGATACCACTTGTTACTTATTGCAGTCTTTTTGTTCATGATATCCTCTTAAGTGGATGACGACAGTCGATGCTCTCCAGTTCTTCCAGGTTGACAACTCTTTGCCATTTCTAACTTAATGTACATAAGTCAGTGTTCATCTCTCCATTAAACTATATGATATCATTTGTGATGTTGTAGAGTTGCTTTTACGTACCTCCATCACTACACACAAAGATTGTTGTTCCTAAGACTCTTTTTTGTTTGTATTGTCTTCTATATTACTAGTAAGAAGCTTGGATTTTATGTTACGATGAACTTGAGTGGACTTTTTGATTATAGTTGATAAGGAAAGTATTTCCCCAAGTTCATAATCCTTTATTATTTAATATGTGAGACTTTTCAACAAGATGTGGATAGTGAAATTGGAAAAATTGGACTTTTTTATTATGTTGATTCAAGACTCACTATTTTATAGGTGACTACTTCACCTATCTTTTGGTTTATATATTTATTTATTATGTAAAGATTTGATCTTTATGGTGTTTCATAGTTGATAGAGCTAGAGAAAGATTTGGATAGTGAAATAGGAGTTGATTTAAGACCCCAATATTTATAGATGACCACTTCACCTAATTCTTATTTTTAATATAAATGTTTGATCTTTCTGGTGTATGGTAGTAGTTAATAGAGCTAGAAAAAGATGTGCTAGGAACAGAGTTATAACTCAGCAAGCACTAACCTTGCTGCAATCTTATGCAACCACTATTACCACATGAAACAATGATCCGTTATAGGAATTAGATGTGCAGTTTACACAACTTCTGCTATTGTGTACGTATGCACTGGTGGAGATTTGATTTTTTCAATCAGTTCACTTGTTATCTCATATGATGTACGTAACTTGTCATTAAATCAAGGAGATTTGATGTGTAAGTTGTCTGTTAGTTTCTTTAGCTCAAATTAGACCGAGTATAATTATGTGAAAGAGAACAAGGATCATGAGCAAAAAAAGTGAATATAACACATTATTTCCTACATAAGTACATGATGGGACAGAGAATGAGAACGTTGTGTTATCAACTCTTTCAAGAATTTCTAGCACTATATTATAGCATATTGCAGCATCTATATAAATTGATCCTATAACTTGTACACTGATTTTATAACCCGCAGACATACAATCCTAGCAGGGAACCTGGACCCACAACTACACACACAAATCAGCAATCAAATCAGGAGAACACAAATGAGATAGGGTCTTGATAATTATGACCTTGATAACAAATAATAATATTTGAACAGATTGAGTAAATTGTCCTAGTGGGAGTATGAAATAATTGGGTTATCTAAAAGTTTTTGATTAAGTTGATCTAATTATACTCCTTTTGTAATGAAGTAAAAGATCTGACTGTACTTGTTGCTTTGAATAGATCAAGGAGTTCAATGATGTTGACAGTGAGTGCAGGATATTTTTTTGTTGAGAACCAGGGCTGGTGGCCTTGTCATTAATCTTACTGCTGCAGACACCTACATTTTATATGACAATGTCTTTTGATGTTTGTTAGTTTCTCAATTGACTTATAGGTCATTCGTAACCATTCATGGTGCAGTAATCAGGCTGAGATGAAATGCCTTGCATGTGAGCATGTATCGAAGGTCCTAATGGAGTAAGAAATATCAAGCTTAGAGATGGAGAGAAAGAAGAACAAGCTTGATTTTGGGGCAGAGAACTGAATAAACGTGAAGCCTTCACTGAGCGAGAAGAGAAAAAGCTTGATGAGGAGAAGAAACAGGTATCAAATTCCAGCATGAGTTAAAACTATATATAAATATTTCTCTTATCATGATAAAGCCGTAGTGACTTACATTATTTGGCGCTCCATTGTGCCTAATTTTCTGAGACGTGCTACTTATGCTGAATAATATAGAGTGCTTGATGTATTGCATATACTCTCATTGTTACAAATATTTCGTTATTGTTGTGCCATCATTATTCTAGGTTACATTAGAATTAGAATTCTGAAATATTGTTGGTCCCTTAAGATTCTGGACAGAAGATGTGTTTAACTCCACTTTATCTAGTTGTTCTTCATTCAACTCAACTCATCCCCTGTTTTGGTTTTCAATGTATCAAGTGGTAAAGATGATTTTCCCTAGTATTTAATATGATCTATCTTTTTATGTATATGTTCAGTCTCTTCAGACTCCTTCAAAAAGCGTATTTTCCATACAAACAAACTACTGCATGTTTATCAATTAGTGATAAATAAGTGGATAATAATCCCTATTGCACACTCCTCTGTACTAGCTACCCATTGTCTTTTTATTTTTGTATGTTTTTCGTATAGTAGTATTAAACAAGATGGGAGCCTTAAAGTATTACTTATGAGAACAAAAATAATTGTGAAGATTGTCTTTAAGTGTCTAGCTATTTAAAGTGAATACTCTCCAATTATGCACTTCCACAGCTTTATTGTTATGAATTGGATTGGCTTACTGTGAATTTAAGCATATTAAATGCATGATTTATGTCACTAACTTGTAATTTTATTTTGAATGTGCAGGAAAATATCGGTAATTTAATTTGAATTGTGGCCAAGAATAAACTCGATCTATTGTAGTGAATGATGAAGTATTTTTGTACTATTGTAATATATGTTTGAATGCATTTGGTTTTATTGAATTTATTGATAGTAGTTGTACAAGACATGTTTCTCGAAGTTTATCTGGAATATATCACTTCAATTTCATTATTAGTTGATTTTCTGCTTTATAGCACTTGTATATTTAATTATGGGATTATTGAATATATGCATATAAAAATTATTATTATTAAAAATAAAACATTGTGGCTACAAATTCTACAGAACTTTTGCAACACTTCAGAAGTGTTGTTGTAGGACGTCCAAGAAAAGTTACACTTTATAAGTGTTGTTATAGATGAGATATAAAAGGCAACACTTTTTAAATGTGACCAATAAAAATGCAAAGGCAACGCTTTTAAGTGTAGTATAATAAAATATAGGTGTTGTTAATGCATCACAACAAAGCGTGGCCTTATACTTCTTTGGCTACGCTTTATAAGTGTAGCCAAAAGTGGCGACATTTAATAAGTGTTGCCTAATGTCAAAGGTTACGCTTCTTTTGGCCACCCCCTAAAAAGTGTTGCCTAAAGTCCAAAAGTGTGGCCTTTTATCAAAGGCCACACTTTTTGCTAGTTTAGGCTACACTTTAGTGGGGTGGCCGTAGGCCTAAAATGGTGTAGTGAAAGGATAAGAAAAGTTGGAGATCACGGTTTATGTCTCTGGGGAGTGCTTCAAGTAACAACACTTTCCCAACATGTCAAAAGTGTGGTACCATCCGGTGAGGGGCTTGCAAGTAGGAAAGGGTGCTTTCAATGTGGTCAGTCTAGCCATAAGTTGTTTGCTAGGAAGAGAAAGGACGTAAGAACAATAGGCATCAATCTATAGCTACAGAGCACCAGCAGGTCACCCAATCCTTCTAGGTTCTTCATATGGTACAGCTGGAAGTTAGTGGATTCTACTGATAAGGAAATCAAGTCTTAGGATAAATGGGTCAAAGCTGATGAGATGGAAAGGTTCTAAATTCTAGCCTAAATAGCAAATTTATTTCAATATCAACATCAGTCTATGACATATGCTTACGATATACTCGAATCTCTGATAGAGATGTACGGAGAGTAGAATCGTGCTACCAAGCAGACTTACATGAAGGTTCTCTTGAACACAAAAATAGTAGAAGGATCACCTTTCAAGGATCATGTGCTTACCATGATAAGTCATCTGAATGAGCTGAAGATACTTGAAACTGATGTTGATAAGGAGTCTCAAGTGGAGATTATCTTATAGACTCTGCCAGATAGTTTTAAATTATTTCACTTGAATTATAATATCAACAACATGGATTTTTTTCTAGCAAAAATTTTGAGTGTACTAACTGCGGCGGAATCCGTTATCAAGCAGAAAAATTCTCCCTCTGTGGAAAAATGTCGCTTCTTCATCTAAGCCGGATAAAACCCAAAAGATGAAGGAAAAGTCGTGCAAGGTTGTGGCTCCTGGAGGTTCTAGATGTGGTGTGGGTAAGCCTAAGGGAAAGTGTCACCATTGCAAGCAGCTTGGTCACCACAAGAGGCAATGCCCTTACTATCAACACAAAATGAAGAACAAAGGTAATTCTTGATTAAATATGGTTAAAACTTGTTTAGTGGCTGTTTCCACCTAATTATAAGATCTAGATCAAAAGGAGTGTTTTCCATGTCTGCACTTCTTTGCAGGGTTCAGGAAACACGACGGCTAAGTGAGAATGAAGTTCGCATTTTTCAGGCGAATGAGGAACCAGCACCATTCCTAGAAATTTGAAATATCTCTCTTTTTCCTTTATTAGTTCCAGGATTTTGTTTTGAAAAGATATTTCTTATATACCTTCGATAAGAAGAAATTTGTTTTTCGTTTAAAAATTAATGGATGCATGTTATAAGTTTTATTAGTGAATAATTATGTTGTTATTAAGTACAAGAAGCTATTTATTCACACTGATCCTTAAATACATCATCCATTTGTATTTGAAGTCTCCCATGACATGCTAAAAAATTGAATTAAATAATATTGATATGTCTCGTAAGATAAAACGTATTTTTTGAATTGAGCCAAACTTACTTATGGCACTTAAGTCTATATCATATCAATAAAAATAGGATTTCACATTTGATATCTAATGGACCTCTATGTTTGTTGAAGGTTGAGCCACAATCAACTTGTGAATCTTGTTTAGAAGGTAAAATGACAAAGAGACAATTCCTTTCAAAAGGAAATTGAGCAAGTAATAAATTATAATCAATTCATTTTGATTTGTGCGGTCGTATGAATAGACGAGACAGAGGGGGTTTTGAGTTTTTTGTGACTTCCACAGATGACAACTCAAAATACAGAAACATTTATTTGGTGTGCAATAAATCTGAATGCTTTGAAAAAGTTCAAAGAATTCTACATAGAAACATACATTCATGTCAATATTCTACCTGAGGAACACCACAACAAAATGGAGTGGCAGAATGAA
This sequence comes from Solanum sitiens, assembly GCA_016801875.1. Lineage (NCBI taxonomy): Eukaryota > Viridiplantae > Streptophyta > Magnoliopsida > Solanales > Solanaceae > Solanum > Solanum sitiens. Next base: position 924,039 of record JABWTJ010000083.1, on the reverse strand, counting down.
GAAATAAAAATCTTTTTGAAATGGTTAGATCAATGTAAAGTTATCCAAATTAGTCTTTTAGCTTCTGGGGATATGACATAGAAACTTCAAATTACATTCTGAATTTGGTTCCTTCCAAATCTGCTTCCTTAACCTCATCTGAATTGTGGAATGCGCACAAGCCTAGTTTATGCCATATTCGAGTTTGGCGATGTCTAGCATATCTATTAAATGGGAAAACAAAAAGCTGGAATCAAGGATAAAAGTGTGTGTTTTCATTGGATATCACAAAGAAACAAAAGGAGGTTTATTTTACTGCCCTAAGGAACGAAAGATAATTATTTCAACAAATGCCATGTTTCTGGAACATGACTATTTAATTAACCATGTTCTTAAAAGTAAACATGTGTCACATGAACTATTCAAAGTAATAACTACTAATGAAATGTCATAACAACTACCTCAAAAAATTCTTGACATACCATTGCATCCACGTGGTGGGAAGAATGTTGGTCGAAAGAATGTTTCCCAAGAGGTTGCTCCAGATATTTCTCAAAAGAAGACTCAAGACATCTCGCTGCTATAAAGTAGTGGGAGTAATGTCGCGCAACCTCAAATTGTGGAGGAAGTAGTGCAAAATGTTCATAATTTAGTTCAAAATGTAGCAAATCCTAAGATACTAGTCGTCCTAGTTGGAGAGTTATTAAGACACCACAACGATTTATGCTATTGGGAGAATAATATGATAGAATCCCCGAAGAGACTAATACATAACAATTAAATTACGCTGAAACACTACATGCTAAAGATGCTGAAGATGGGTGGTTACTATGAAATTTGAACTAGAATATATGTACTCAAACAAAGTCTAGGATCTTGTGGAACCACCACTAGGCGTTAAGCTTATTGGTTGTAGTAAGTGGATATACAAGAAAATAGAGGAGTGGATTGAAAAGTGAAAACTTTTAAGGCTCGTCTTGTTGCAAAAGGGTTCACTCAAAAAGAAGAAATCGATTATGAGAAAACCTTTTCCCCGATAGCCATGCTTAAATACATTAGGATTCTCTTATCCACTGCTACTCAATATAAGCATGAGATTTGGCTAATGGATGTCAAGACCGTATTTTTGAACGGAAGTCTTCATGATTGCATTTATATTACACAACCAGAAGATTTCATGGTAAATGGCAATGAAAGTATGTTCTGTAAACTTTTGTAATGACTCGCAAAATAATAGGTTGAAATAGAGCTAACGTATGAAACTTATAAGTTTATATATAAATTAGAGACATAAAATGTCCAAATTTTGGTCAAGTATAATTGTAAGGGAGGGGTCAAGGATAGTGAACCACTTCAAGGCCCTTAAATGCTTTCTTAAACATTCCCTTAGATTCTTTTGGCAAAGTCCATGTATGCAAGGGCGTTTTCATAAGTATTATTTTTAAGTTAAATTAGAAAATGGGTGTATTTTATACTATTTCTAAATAACTATATAAGAGATTTTATGTTAAAATATCCCCAAAATAAATCATTTTCACAAAGACCCACTTCAAATCAAAAAGTTCATCTTCCTCCAATATTTCTGTCTCTAACTCAAGGAAGAAGAAGAAGCCATGGAAGCTTGGATTTGGAGATTTCAAAAGAGTTTCTTCATCAATTTTCTTCAAGGTTTCTTAATATAGTTATGGTGATCCTTCATCATTGAACAAACTTTCTTTCAAGGAATCCAATCAAAAAGAATTTTAAAATCTTTCAAAGATCAAAACCCTATTTTCTAATCTAAGGATGGGTTCAATGCTAAAACAATTTCAAAGCCTTTATACTGATGAATTAAGGTTTAGTTGATGATTATAAGTTGATTTTACATTGAATTGCTTCAAGAACCCATTATTTTTCCTTAACTCTTTTATTTTGGAAATTGATTGGAAATTGGTTAATTATGAAAGTATATTGAATAGTAATTGTTTATATGAAGTTAGTTTATGAAGTCATGGCATTTATTATATATTATTGTGGTTAATTATTGATGTATTGGTGAGATGAGTATCATGACCTAAAAGGGGAAGTTATGAATGAGTTTATGTTGAATTGCTTATGTGGATGATGGAGGATGTCAATTGTCTTACATCTTGTAGTATCTTTAATCAATGGGTTGAGATTAAACCTTAATGATATAGAATTGTGGTAGGTTGATGTGTGATTCACTTATGGTTGAGGTGTTTAGCTATTGAGTATGAATGGATTGATCCACTTATGGTGGATGTGCTTACATTATGGTATATGTTGAATTGCATGTAGTGCTATTGTTGAAGGGTTATACCCACATTACTTGCAATATGATTATATGAGTATGCACATGCAATGAATGAATGAATAAATGAACTAATTGAATTACGATTGTGTACATGTATAGTATAATGAATGTGGATGTGTTGAGTTGCATGGTCTATAAATCCTTGAATGCAATATATGAAGATTATGCATGATTATGATAGTATGTACATGCTTATGCACACATTGAGAGGGAAGTGTCTATGATGATAATGTTGTTGTTTTGTCATAGTAGGGACGATTAAACACACACTCCATGCATGAATATGATTATGGTGATTCTATGGTGTCGATTGAAAGTATAGCTCTCATATGCACCTTTACACATTTTGAAATATGAAATTTACATGTCTATGATCATCCTATTATGTTGATTGAAAGGCAGTTCTCATGAAAACACTATGAATGTATGTAAAAGGATTTCTCACATGTATATTAGGATTCTAAAGGTGAAAGGCAGTTCTCACCTTATTGAATTAATGAGCTATGTTATGAATTCCATTGAATGAGCTAAAGTATTCCTTCACACATGTAGTTACAATCTAAATACTATTAATGTATAAGTTTAGGAATAATTCTTAGCACCGAGCGGATATGCAAAATGAGGTAGAGACTCTCCCATTAGTTAGGCCGGGCCTTCTACATATGCTCTCATGACATGGAAACTCTCCCGCTTGTCAGGCCGGGCTTTTAGAAGCAATCTCCCTATCACATAACTATGTGCCCACATAGGTGTTATTGAATGGATCCACCCTAAAGCTAATATGTTAGTTCTACCTTAGGAAAGTAGGACACCTTTTTTCGGTGTGGGCTCATATGACACCGGATTCCAAGTAGATCACATGGTCTATGTAGGTGAAGGCTAACTAGAATATGAATTATGAATACGAAAGTGATTTATATGTTATGGTTTCTCAAAAGGGTATACTTAGTATGAGTGGTAGTATGGGATGTCATTCATACATGGCACAAGTGTACTTTAATAGTAGTCATGGTGTGTTCCTGTTATGTTTATGTACTGTGAATATGCATTATCTTTATGTACTATGAATACGCATTATGTTATGTGTTTTGAATATTAAGTATGTTTATGTATTATGAATATGCATTATGTTATGTGTTGTGAATATGAAGAATGTCTATGTGCTATGAATAGGAAGTATGTTTATGAATTATGAATATGAACATGATTATGAATGTCTCTTTACTATGTGTATGAACTATGGATGAGACTAATGTATGATAGGTATGAGCATGGTATTCCAAATATGGTACTTAGTGTAGGCAGGGTTACGAGACCTTATCTACACATGGAACAAGTGCAATCTAGGGTTACTTATGTGGTTAGGCTATTATGTCTTATAAGTATGCAATTAAGCATGTTGACATAATGTCTAATGAATAATGGTACTCTTAATTAAGTTAATATAGAATGTTGACTTATGTAATTTATGTAATAGTGTATATCTTTCTTGGGTTGTATTATGAGTTATTTCCTTGTCTTGACGCGATGAATATTAATGTGCCTAGTCTTGGATGGCTTTGAGGAATACTTAGTGTGAGTAGTATTATGAGATGCTACTCATACATTGCACAAGTATGACTTAAAGTTGTCTTAGGGGATGGTCTTAATGTGTTTATGTGAAGTATGTAATGCTTATGTTCCTTATGAATATGTATTGTATAAAGCTTGTATATTGAATATATCCTAATGTGAAGATATGATTTGTATGTTGATTAGTTTTGGAGATTATGAATAATATGCTCTTATTGATGAAGTTTTACCAAAATGCCAAATGCATGACTTTCAAACGAAATGTCCCTTTCTAAGCATGTTTTTGCATGGTCATCATACTTAGTACTTAATATTGCTAACCCATATTTCTTCTACTTTTTTCTACAAGTGTAGGTTTCGGAAAGAGAGAGAGTTCTCTAGATTTAAGGGCTTGGAAAGAGTTCTCCAAGACCAAGTGTATGTCTTCATGATTCGGGGACAAGTATTTTTAGAAGTTTCTTGTATTTAATTTGTAATAGATTATGTCTAGTTTTGTTTAAGTCTCTTGATTGTGAAGGGTCGTGACCCTATCTTTAGGTTCCATGTCTTGGTTAAATGGCCATGTGAGATGTAGGCTTCTGCTGTGATTTTAAATGTCGTGTTCTTGAAGTGAAGGGTTTTTTAATGAAAAGTTTGAATTCCTTGTCTTTTTCCCTTATGATCGAATGTTATGAATGCTATGAGACTTGTATAAGACCTCTTCGAGGAGAGTACGTCATGTTTCAACTAGGGGGTGTAATCAGGTCGTGACAACTTTAGAGGTCCATTTATGGATAGAAATAGGAATCATGGGCATGGACTATTTTTTCTACAATTCGATTAAAACTTTTGGATTTGATCTGTTTGAAAATGAATCATACATCTATAAGAAATGAGAGGGAGACAGAGTAACATTTTTTATTCCTTACTTAGATGACATCTTTCTCATATGAAATAATGTGAGCATCTTTAGTTCTGTTATAGAGTGGTTGTCCTCGCGTTTTGATGTGAAAAACATGGGAGACGTGGCTCATATACTTGGGATTAAGCTGTTGTGAGATCGCAAACAATGGATATTAGGTTTGTCTCAAGCACTTTATATTGATACTGTTCTTGCGAGATTTTGCATGGAAAATTTGAAAAAGGGGTTTCTTCCATTTAAAAAAGGAATTACTGTATCAAAGAATCTGTCGCCCAAAACGACTGACGAGATAGTGAGGATAAAGATAGTCCATTATGCTTCTGTTGTAGGGAGTCTCATGTATGCTATGTTATGCACTAGACTTGATATCGACTTTGTTGTAGGCATGATTTGCAGATTTTTGGGCAAGAACATTGGATTGTAGTCAAGTATATTATAAAGTACCTTAAAAGGACTAGGAATTATATGCTTGTTTTCCACCCTGGCAATCTTGTACTTATTTGATATATAGTTTCAGATTTCCACTCAAATAGAGATTCTAGAAAATTGACCTCAGATATGTATTAACTTTGGGAGGTAGAGCTATAGTTTTGAGGAGCATAAAGCAATGATGTGTTTGCTGATTCCACCATGGAAGTTGAATATGTAGAAGCCTCTGAGGCGGCTAAAGAGGTTGTTTTGGCTCAGAAATTTTCTAAAAGGGCTTTGACTGGTTCCTTCTATTGAGGCACCAATCACACTCTATTGTGATAATAGTGCTGCAGTTTCCAACTTAAAAGAATCAAGAAGCCATAAAAAGAGGAAGAACATTAAGAGGAAATATCACATGATTCGTGAAATAACTCAAAGGGATTATGTCCAAGTTTTAAAGATTGAATCGAAGAACAATTTGGCAGATCCATTACCAAAGGCTTACTAAGAAGTCTTTTGATAAGCATGTCGATGAAATGGGTGTTAAAATTATACATGCATGGTTATAAGTTTATATGTGGGAGATTGTTCGGACATATTATTAACCATATGGTTGAGTTATAGTATTGATTTTAATCCTTGATAAAGACTTCTCTTTTTATGTTAATTATTACAACGAAGTCTTTGTTTAAATAGATCATTATGTTCATATGTATGTGCATTACTTATATAGTTGACGATTTTTGGGTATGGAGTTATTTAACTCATACAAGGAAAATTAAAATTGTCGGTTCTTATAAGTTACAAATAAAATGTTCACAATCAAAGATGAAGTTGGAGAAACATCTTGATGATTAAAACAAGATTGAATGTAATGCAATCTTAATTATAGGAATGGTAAAATTTAAACTTCTTACGTTAGTACACTTTGCATGTATTGAACAGTCCAAATTGGGATATGTATTTAATTTCTGAATTTCAATAAATACTATCTCTAGTCCATAACATAAGCTTATACTTTTAATCTTGATGTAGTTATTATGATATGTGTAGTTTTCTTTGTTATTTTAATCAATGAAAAGGTGATACTCTATGATGAGTCAAAATATTCCTAATGGATTGGATAATAATAAATTACATTTGTGAAATAATTATTAGTTGATAGAACCATATCACAGATATGAGAAAGAAGACACCCATTTATGGTTGCTTATAAGTAATAATGTGAAAACCTTGCCGGTGGATTATATGTATATCTGTCACGTGAATTATTAAAATATAGGATTAAATTAATCAATTAATTAATTTTTTTGGATGTTTGATTTAAATATTGGTGTCGGTAATTCTAACATTGGGAGTTAAATATGTTATAACGGTAAAAAATTGGGATTAAATATATGAGTGCATTTACGGATTTTTAGTGGTATAGTCTGTGATTTACTATGAGAGTAAGTAAGGAAATCTGGAAACTTTCCAACTTTCAAAAGTGAATTTTTGTTATTTTTAAACGGACATAACATCTAGCTCAGGAGGATTTTGGATGAGTTCTTTATATGGATAGAAACCTCTTTGAAAGATATTTCAAACGACACCAAGTTTGTGAAATTCTAGGATCAAAAGAGTGAGATATGACTTTCAGAAGTTGGGTTATTGAACTGAGGAAAGTGCGATTCGGATTTTAGTAAGGGCAAAGTTGTCTTTCCACCCTAGTATTTGCTAATTCATTTTAAGGTTATATTAGGGTTAAGAACAAGTCCCAAATAAGTTTCACAAAATTTAGAATGCTTAGGGCTTGGGAGAAAATGAGAAAAGAAGAGGAAGACCAAGAATCGTCTAAGAACGCCAAGATCGTCGGCCGTGATCCCTATTAAGGTATGTGAGATCATTTGGTTTTGGGTTCTTTCACCCACACTCCAACTTTATTCAATTCAGAAATTTAAAGTTATTTGAATGAAAATCTTGATGAAAAGTTGTGAAGTTTCTGTTGGTTGAATTGTAGTTGATCTCTAGTAGTTTTTATTCATTTTTCCGGACTGTTTTATGGTCTAATCTATTGGGTAATGAGGTATTTAGGGATCCTAAGTGTTAAAGGTGGAATCCATGTAAGTTTAGGAGGTTTAGAGTTGAAAAATAAGAAGAAAAGTCGAAGGTCCCGTCAGATAACCCTTGGGGCGCCGCGCCCCAGGGCAGCCTCTGTCTGACAGGCCCTGGCGCGCCGTGCCTCTCAAAGAGCCGCAGACCACGGTCTGTCCGATATGCATTGGGGCCCCGCACCTATCAGAAGCGCCATGACCCACTAGAGACCCTGTTCTTTCCCTATTTCTTCGTACTAATTCCTAAGAGATGTACCTATCATTCATAGTTGACTCCAACACTCTCAAGTACATCTAAACATCATGACATGATCCATATACAAGAGATCATGATTCTTTAATCCATAATTCAATTCAAGAAAAGTTAAGATCAAAGTCAACGAATTTAAGGGTCAAGTTTAAAGGTTAAGAAGCAAGTCAAAGTAAGTTCTTAAAGTTTTCAAAGAGTCTAAAATAATCATTTTTAATTTTGTGTTAAGTCTCAAGTTACAAGTCGAGCAAAGAGTAAAGAGTAGAGTTAAATTTCAACGCTATAAGGGAACTAAGTATTCCCTAAGAGTTAAATTTTCAAGTTAAGTAAAGAGCATGAGTTGAGTTCATCTCTCTAAGTTATAAGGGGGACTAAGTATTCCCTAAAGGTTTATAAATGTTTTACATCTAAGTAAAAAAAGGAAACTAAGAAGAGGGGAACAGTGATTCCAAAAGGAGCTTTTAAAGCTAAAGGGTTCAGTAAATTATTTCAACCCAAAGGAAAGGAGTTTTATTAAAAACATGAGCTAAAGTACATTTTTGGAGTAGTATTGAGCATCGATGTGGGGATGATAGTTCAGATAACTCAAGTCCCCATGTAAACCATGTATCCATCATGGGTATTAACGTGTCATACTTTTTAGATGATCACGTCAGTTAGCCAGTGGATCCACTAGGTAGAAAATGTCCTATGTGACGGCAAAGTGTAGGATAGTTCTGGCAGCGTGGGAAAGACGTTGTATCTCCACTTAGGCTCATAGTGGTGGTTGTCGGTTAGAGAATATCCCACAAAAACTATATTACTTTCATATATAAGTAAAGTTGAGTTTGTTATTGTTATATCTTTAATGAACTAAGAGTTACACTTTTTATCAGTTTTACATATACATATGTCATTATTTCTTTATATATGAGTTATTATCTTATGAGTTGAGCAGAGGCAAGGTAAGTTCATCCTTACTCCATTTCAAGCTTTATAGTTATGCTTAGTATTCAAACTCACATACTCGTATATTCAATGTACTGATGCTAGTTGGCCTGCATCATTTTATGACGCAGACGCAGGTTACCAGGATCAGCACGCAGCGCTTTGTTGATCCAGATTGAGCTCCAGAGTCAGTGGTGAGCCTCCTTGCATTCTGGAGGACATCTTTTTTCATTTGCTTTACTTGTTTAGTTTTTAGGATATTGTGGGGTCTGTCCCAACATCCATCTCAGTCAGTTTAGAGGTTTCGTAGACAGTTAATAGTTTTGTTTAGAGTCTATTTTAATTGTTGAGACTTAAGTGCCATTTTGTCCAAATTATTTATATGTAATATTCCCTTTGAACATGTTTTATTCTTGTTTAAGTTGAGTGTAATCTTCTGTTGAGTTTAGTAAGCCAAGCCAAGGGTCCACTTGGGGGCCAATAATGGTCTTCAAGTGCCGGCCACATCCAGGTTGTAGGCTCCAGGCATGACAAACTTCGTATCAGAACATAGAGTTCAAGATTCCTAGGGAGTCTATGAAGTCGTGTCTGTAGAGTCTTATTCATCGATGTGAAGCACGCCACATCTATGATTAAGAGGCTGTAACATATAGGAATATTTCCCTTCTTTCATTTCCTTTTCATGCGTAGAGTTTATCTCTAAAAGTCTCTCTCTAATTTGTGGTTACGCGTATTTTTAGATCATTATGCCTCCACGAAGAGCAGTAAGAGGTCGACCAGCCCGAAAAAATGTTGATGAACAAGATGTTCCGAATGCACCGGATGTGCAACCCCAAGAAGAGTTACAAATGTCAAATTTCGGGAAGCTATCCGGATGTTAAGACAAGTTGTAACCAACCAGATCAGGCAACAGAGAGGAGCTCGACAAGAAGGGGCTGACCCCTCGAGGGTTCGTGAGTTTCTGAGAACGAATCCTCCTAGTTTCACAGGATCAAACACTACTGAGGATCAATAAAACTTTGTAGAAGAATTGAAGAAAGTATTTGAGGTAATGCATGTGGTGGATGCTGAGAGGGTCGAGTTGGCTGCATATCAACTAAAGAGTGTTGCTAGAACCTGTTTTGATCAATGGGAGGGTGGTAGAGACGAGGGTGCACCACATCAAAGTTGGGGTTTCTTCGAAGAAGCCTTATTGGGGAGGTTCTTTCCTCGAGAACTAAAGGAAGCAAGGGTACTGGAGTTCCTTACTTTTAAACGGGACTCCATGTGTGTTCATGAGTATGGGTTGAAGTTCACCCAGCAGTCTCGCTATGCTCCGAAGATGGTGAAAGACATGAGGAGAAGAATGAGCTTGTTTGTTGCCGGTTTGGGTCGGGCTTCAAGCAAAGAGGTGAGGGCTGCATCGTTGATTGGTGACACGGACATATCAAGGCTTATGGTCTATGTGCAACAAGTTGAAGAGGAGAAGCTGAAGGATAGAGAAGATCACCAAAATAAGAAATCAAAGACTAGGAATGAGTCTGGACAAAAGAAAGGTGGTTCAAGGCGACCACAATTCCAGAAATCAAAGGGGCATGCACTATCATCTGCTAGTGCACCTGCGCCTAGAAACCGAGGTGAGTTTAGTGGCCAAAATTTGCAGCACTTCAAGGATAGATCAGCTCAGTCTCAAGGTAGTGTGGCGCAAGGAGGAAGTAGGGCTCCTGCATGTACTAAGTGTGGTAGACACCACCTAGGAAATTATCGTGACGTCCATACATGTTTTTACAAGTTTGGTCAAGAGGGTCAACTTCATGAGAGAATGCCCCAAGAATAAGCAAGGTGGTGGAAATCCGGGCAATAGAGACCAATCTTCATGAGTTTCTCTACAAGACAGGGCTGCACCTAGAGGAGCCACTTCTGGTAGAGGCGGAGAGGCAAACAGCCTCTATGCAATCACTTGCCGCCAAGAGCAAGAGAATTCTCCAGATATTGTCTCGGGTAAGATCAAAGTCTTTACTTTTGATGTTTATGCTTTATTAGACCCAGGAGCAAGTCTATCCTTTGTAACTCCTTATGTTGCAATCAGTTTGAGATTCTTACCGAAAAACTTTATGAACCCTTCTGTGTTTCTACACCTGTTGGAGAGTCTATTCTAGAGGCAAGAGTCTATCATGATTGTCCTGTTTCCAACAATCAGAAGAACACCATGGCTGATCTAGTAGAATTGGACATAGTATATTTTGATGTCATCCTAGGTATGGATTGGTTTCATGCATGTTATGCATCAATAGATTAAAGAACTCTAGTTGTCAAGTTTCAAATTCCAAATGAGCCTGTCATAGAGTGGGCTAGTAGTTCAGCAGTGCCTAAGAGGTGTATCTATCACTTAGTCTGAGTTAATGACTCAAGTGTTGAGGTACCTTTCTTTCAGTTAGTTCCTATAGTCAGTGAGTTTCCATAAGTATTTCCTCATTATCTACCCGGAATCCCTCCCAAAAGTGAGATAGACTTCGGTATAGACGTCATCCTAGATACTTGTCCGATCTCTATTCCTCCATAGAATGGCACCAGCAGAGTTAAAAGAGCTAAAAGAGCAATTGAATAATCTATTAGATAAAGGCTTTATTCGACCAAATGTCTCACCTTGGGGCGCTCCGGTCTTGCTTGTAAGAAAGTAAGATGGGTCCCTTAGGATGTGTATAGACTACCATCAAGAATAAATATCCTCTTCCAAGGATAGATGATCTTTTTGATCAACTTAAGGGTGCTTCTTGCTTTTCCGAGATTGACCTCAGATCAAACTATCATCAGTTGAAAGTAAGGGAATGCGATATTTCGAAGAGAACTTTTTGAACAAGGTATGGGCATTATGAATTTTTTGTTATGTCTTTTGGTTTGACAAATGCACATGCAGCATTCATGGATCTTATGAACATAGTTTTCAATCCTTATTTAGATCTGTTTGTCATCGTCTTCATTGATGACATACTAATTTATTCAAGGACTGAAAATGATCATGCTAGTCACCTTAGGGTTCTTCTTCAGACTTTAAAGGATAAGGAACTATATGCCAAGTTCTCCATGTGCGAGTTTTGGCTTAAGTCTGTGGTATTCTTAGGCCACATTCTTTCTGGTGAATGGATTAGAGTTAACACTCAGAAGATTGAAGCAGTTAAGAGTTGGCCTAGACCCACATCTCCAATAGCTATAAGGAGTTTCTTGGAATTGGCTGGCTATTATATATAGGAGATTTATTGAAGGATTCTCATCTATCTCTTCTCCTTTGACCAAGCTAACTCAGAATATGGTCAAATTTCAATGGTTTGAAGCTTGTGAGAAAATCTTTCAGGAGTTGAAAGAGAGACTGACTACCGCTCCGGTTTTGACCTTACTGGAGGGTAGTCAAGGCTTTGTGGTGTATTGTGATGCATCAACATTTGGATTGGGTTGTGTATTGATGCAAAATGGCAAGGTCATAGCTTATGCCTCTAGAGAGTTGAAGGTTCATGAGAAGAATTATCAAACTCATGACTTAGAATTGGCTGCATTAGTGTTTCTTTTGAAGATATGGTGTCACTATTTGTATGGTGTTCATGTTGATATATTCACTGATCACAAGAGCCTCCAATATGTGTTTACCCAGAAAGAGCTCAACCTAAGACAGAGAAGGTGGATGGAATTACTCAAGGATTATGACATGTGTATTCTTTATCAACCAGATAAGGCTAATGTGGTTGCTGATCCCTTAAGCAGGTTGTCCATGTGAAGTACTTCCCATGTGGAAAAAGAGAAGAGGGAGTTAGCTAAAGATGTGCACAGACTTGCACGTTTGGGAGTCCGACTTATGGATTCCACAGAAGTAGGCATAGTGGTGACCAATGGGGCTGAGTCGTCCTTAGTGTAAGAGGTGAAAGAGAAGCAAGATTAAGACCCTATTTTGCTTGATTTGAAGGCAAGTGTCCATAACCAAAGAGTATTGGCTTTTCTACAAGGGGTAGATGGTGTGTTGAAGTACCAAGACAGATTATGTGTACCTAAGGTGGATGGACTCCAAGATAGGATCTTGCAGGAGGCTCGTAGCTTCAGAATTCCATTCATCCGGGTTCTACCAATATGTACCGCGACTTAAGAGAGGTATATTATTGGGAAGGCATGAAGAAAGATATTGCTGAGTTTGTTGCCAAGTGCTCAGATTTCCAACAAGTGAAAGTAGAACACCAAAGTCCTGGAGGTTTAGCTCAAAATATAGAACTCCCCAAATGGAAGTGGGAGATGATTAATATGGATTTCATCACATTCTTTCCAAGATCTTGAACGCAACATGATTCTATTTGGGTGATTGTCGATAGAATGACAAAGTCAGCCCATTTCTTGCCGGTAAAAACTACCTATTCTGCCGAGGATTATGCTAAGTTGTACATTCAAGAAGTGGTAAGACTTGATGGAGTTCCGGTATCCATTATTTCGGATAGAGGGGCACAATCTGGAAAAAAGGTTTGGGTTCAAAAAATAAATTTAAGTACGGTTTTTCATCCTTAGACAGATGGACAAGCAGAGCATACAATCCAAACCTTAGAAGATATGTTAAGGGATTGTGTGATCGACTTCAAGGGAAATTAGGATGATCACATACCTCTCATTGAGTTTGCTTACAACAATAGTTATCATTCGAGCATCCAAATGGCTCCATATGAAGGTATTTATGAGAGAAGGTGCAGATCTCCTATTGGGTGGTTCGAAATTGGCGAAGAAGGGTTGATAGGACCAAATCTAGTTCACAAAGCTATGGAGAAGGTGAAAGTGATTCAAGAAAGGTTGAAGACAGCACAAAGTCGCCAAAAGTCCTACACAGACATTAGGAGAATACTATTAGAGTTTGAGGTAGACGATTGAGTGTATCTTAATGTTTCAACCATGAAATAAGTTATGAGGTTTGGTAAGAAGGGGAAACTTAGTCCTCGGTATATTATACCTTATATAATCTCCAAGAGAGTAGGCAATGTGGCTTGTGAGTTGGAGCCACCCCAAGAGCTAGAAGAGGTTCATCCGGTATTCCATATTTCTATGTTGATCCTTCATTGATAGTACCCACGGAGAATGTTGAGATTAAGGATAACCTATCCTATGAAGAAGTTCTGGTTCATTTTTTGGATCGTCAAATTCGCAAGTTGAGGACAAAGAAAGTTGCTTCAGTCACGTTCCTTTGGAGGAACCAATCCGTTGAAGAAGCGACTTGGGAGGTTGAGGAGAATATGAAGAAGAGATATCCACATCTCTTTGAATCCAGAGAGAATGCACATAAAGGTACGAAATTCTCTCTTAGCACTTTATAAGGCAATGCATACGCATGTTACTACTTGCTTTTTTTGTTGAGTGCTGAAATGATGTTACTACCCTTAACTTAGTGAAAGAATTCTAATTCGAGCACAAAGGTTCCCAAGGTGAAGATATTGTAACATCTCGTAACTTGAATTAACTAAGGTTAATCTAAAAAACAAGAAAAATCAATTTTGAGAATAAGTAAGGAATTCTGGAAAATTTCCAGCAATCAAAAGTGAGTTTTGGCCATTTTCAAACGGCCATAACTTCTTGCTCAAGAGGAGTTTTAATGATTTCTTTATATTGATGGAAATATCTTGGGAAGATCTTTCCATCTAAACCAAGTCTGTGAAATTCCAATACAGTATGAGGGAGATATTACTTTCGGAAGTTGGGCTATTGAACTGAGGAAAATCAAATCCGAATTTTAGTAAGGGCAAAGTTGTCTTTCCACCCTAGTATTTCCTAATTCCATTTACGGTTATATTAGGGGGTAAAAACATGTCCCAAATAAGTTTCACAAAATTTAGAACGCTTAGGGCTTGGGAGAAAAAGAGAAAAGAAGAGGAAGACCAAGAATCGTCCAAGAATGCCAAGATCGTTGCATGGATTTCGTCGAGGGTGATCCCTATGAAGGTATGTGATATCATTCATTGTTGGTTTCTTTCACCCACACTCCAATTTGATTCAATTCAGCAATTTAGATTTATTTGAACAAAAATCTTGAAGTTCTTGATAAAAAGTTGTGAAGTTCTTGTTGGTTCACTTGTAGTTGATCTCTAGTAGTTTTGATTCACATTTCTGGACTGTTTTTGGGGTCTAATCTATTGGGTAATGAGGTATATAGGGAACCTAAGTGCTTGGGGTGGGATCCATGGATGTTTAGGAGGTTTAGAGATGACAAATATAGAAAAAAAGTCGAAGGTCCCGTCAAATAACCCTTGGGGCGCCGCGCCTGCCAGAGCGCCTCAGGGCAGCTTCTCTTTGATAGGCCCTGGCACGCTGCTCCTCTCAGAGCGCCCCATACCAGTGTCTGTCCGACAGGCCTTAGAGCCCCGCACCTCTCAGAGCGCCACGACCCCTTGTTGACTCCGTTCTTTCTCTATCTCTTCGTACTAGTTCCTAAGTGATGTACCTATCATTCCTAGTTGATTCCAAAACTCTATGATACGTCTAAACATCATGAAATCATCCATAAACATGAGATCATGATCCTTGAATCCATAATTCAATTCAAGGAAAGTTAAGATCAAAGTCAAGGAAGTTAAGGGTTAAGTTTAGAGGTTAAGAAGCAAGTCAAAATAATTTCTTAAAGTTTTCAAAGTGTTTTAAAGAATCATTTTAACTTTGTTTTAAGGGTCAAGTTACAAGTCGAGCAAAGAGTAAAGAGTTGAGTTAAATTCTCAAAGCTATAAGGGAAGAGTTCCCTAAGATTTAAAGTTTCAAGTTAAGTAAAGAGCAAGAGTTGAGTTCATCTCTCTATGTTATAAGGGGGATTTACTATTCCCTAAAGGTTGAAATGTTTTACATTTAAGTAAAAAAGGAAACTAAGAAGTTACAAAAGAGTTTCGAACTAAAGAGGGGAACATTGATTCCAAAAGGAGCTTTTAAAGCTAAAGGGTTCAGTAAATTATCTCAAAGCAAAAGAAAGGAGTTTTATTAAAAACATGAGTTAAAGTACATTTTGGGAGTAGTATTGAGCACCGTGTGGGGATGAGAGTTCAGATAACTCAAGTCCCCATGTAAACCATGTAGCCATCATGGTATTAACGTGTCATACTTTTCAGATGGTCAAGTCAGTTAGCCAGTGGAATAACTAGGTAGAGGATGTCCTATACGACGACAAATAATAGACAGTTCTGACAGCGTGGGCAAGACGCTTCTTCACCACTTAGGCTCATAGTGGGGATTGTCGGTTAGAGAATATCCCACAGAAACTATATTAGTTTCATATATAAGTAAAGCTGAGTTTATTATTGTATCTTTAATGAACTGGGAATTACACTGTTTTATCAGTTTACATATATTTATGTTGCATATGTCCTTATTGCTTTATATTTGAGTTGTTATCTTTTGAGTTGAGCAGAGTCAAGGTAAGTTCATCCTTACTCCATTTCAAGCTTTATAGTTGTGCTTAGTATTCCAACTCGCATACTCGTACATTCAATGTACTGATGGTAGTTGGCCTGCTTCGTTTAATGATACAGACACAGGTAACCAGGATAAGCACGCAACACTTCATTGATCCAGATTAAGGTCTTGAGTCAGTGGTGAGCCTCCTTGCATGCTGGAGGACATCCTTTTCATTTGCTTTACTAGTTTAGTTTTCAGGATGTTGTGGGGTCTGTCCCAACATCAATCTTAGTACAGTTTATAGGCTTCATAAAAAGTTAATAGTTTGGTTTGGAGTCTATTTAACTTGTTCAGACTTAAGGCAATTTTGGCCAGATTATTTATATGAAGTATTCCCTTTGAACATGTTTTATTCTTGTTTAATTTGAGTGTAGTCGTCCGCTGAATTCTGTAAGCCTGGCCAAGGGTCTGCTTGGGGGCCAATAATGATCTACAAGTGCCAGCCACGTTCAGGGTGTAGGCTTCGGGCGTGATATTTACGAATGAAATATTATAATTAAAAGCGTCCGCTAATAAATTTGTGGACCCTACTATGCCTAATTAATAGATCGAGTTTGGAAAAGAAAAGGACTATTAGTATTTTTTCAGTTTAGAATAAATCAATTTTTACTTGTGTTAGTATAAAAGAGAAAAAATTTACTTATTTCCTTAAAGAACAGAGAAGAAAATAATTTGTTTCTTTGTTTCCTTAGAAGATGAAAGAAGTAAATAATAGTGTTCAATGGTTACTAGAGACTACTGATGGTGTTTATTGGTTGTTGAATACCCTTGATGTTTAATGACTGTCTAAATACACATAAAAAGCTTTAGTAGTTGTTGATAACTACTCATCATGGTTGTTATTTTTCTTTTCAACTTTTATTATTTTTCGTTTGCTAATCTGAATAGAGGAAATAACATGCTTAAGAAATTTATTATTTATGGTATTTTATTTTGTAAGAAAATTACTTTTATTTTTTGTGTTCTTTTTGTTGAAAAAAGGGAGAAGTAAAAGAGAATTCTTTTATCATAGGATAAAAGAGATCTGGGTTGAATAAGTATTACTCTAATATGTTATGAATTTATTTTCTGTAGTATGTTTACCTTTGATAAGTAAGATTATTTTTATTTTCATCCCAAGTGCACTGAAGCAATGAACCACTTTAGTTTTCTTTTCAATTAGAAACGTTCCTTTATGAATATAGGTTAAGATCTGCACTTTAATTTTTATTTGTTTTTCCCCATATTCTTTGTTTTACATAACTATGCGAAGAAGTAAATGAACATATGTTGTCTCCTAACAATAATTGAATATTAGTTTAGTTTCTCATTGAGATTCAGTGTCTTTTAAGAAAAATTTGAATATGATGAAAACTAGGAAAATCATTGCTGGAATCATTGCTAACAAATAGAATATGATTCTATGGGGGAAAATCATGTTTTATCCTTATTTCCCTTGATTGTTATTTTTTAATATTCTTTATAAGTTATTAGATTTATTTCATAAATGTTAGGATATATGGGCATTATGTGATGATCTCAGAATATATATTTATTACTATTAATATGTATTATGTTTAGAGGAGGAGAAAAACATTAGTGATTTTCTATTCCATGTGAATTGTGATTTTGTCCGACTTTTGGGGACTAAAATCCTATGATATTACTCCTTTGGTTTGAAGAATATAAGCACTTCACTAACAAATCAGATTGTGTATTGGTTTGAATGATATAAAAACTTCACCAATTTGTTAAATACTCTGTTTGAATGAATATTCTGACTTTAAGAGTAGAAAATCTTCATCAGGATTATAAATGCTAAATGATTTGAAAAAGACAAAATATTCATGGTTATCTAGAAACGGTGTTGTATTTGAGGTTTCTGGAGATCAAAACCTTTTTTGTTTATTATTCTGTCTTAATGTGACACTGATTGAAAGAATATAAAACTTCACCATAATTCAAGGTTCATTCAGTTAAGAATTGCATGTATATAAAAACATCTTCGATAAACTAAAAACAAGTTGTATAGTAATTGAATCTTTATTGTTACTATTCTAAATATGCAGTGGTCTATCTAATTGTGACATAAAGGAAATTGAACACTAGTGATATAAAATTAGTGATTTTTGTACTTGTTGTGGGTGTTTCTATGGATTAAATCTTTAAAAAAAGGTTTCGTGTCTCTAATGTGCATTTTGATGGTGCACATATTGAAAGTATGGGGAAAACATATGAAAAATAATTTTATATACTTGAAAATATTGTAAAACTAAAGCAAACTAACAATATAAAGATATAGAAAAGAAGAATATAAGACAAGAGAAGAGCAATATAAGCTAACTTTCTTTCTTTTAAGTGTTCACCAAACCTTCAAGTGTATACAATATGAACCATTATGCCTCTATTTATAGTGTAACATAGAGGCATATAAAAGGTTAGTCATAAACATGACATTAACATGAATATAATGGGGAGGTTATGAAAGTGAAAGGTTACAAGAATAATGGTTATAAAGGTGGAGGTTATGGATGTTATGATCATCTTCATAATGAGGAAAATAGTGGAGATAATGGGTAAGTAACTTCTTGGTGTAGTGGACATCCTCACAATAATATTTTATAACACTCCCCCTTGGATGTCCATAGATAATATGCTCGTTAAAACCTTACAAAGGGAAAAAACCTGTGGGAAAAAATCCTTGTGAAGAAAAAAGAGTACACATATCTTTTAATACGCTTGAATGTTGTCTTGTTAAAAACCTTACCAGGAAAACCCATTTGGGACAAAATCATGGTTAACGAAAAGAGTACAACGCGTATATTTCTCCCCTGATAAGAACTTTACATGATATCTCGGTTACGATGCATTCCAATCTTATATCACAACTTCTCAAATATTGATGTTGGTAATCCTTAGTGAATAAGTTTACAAGATTATCACTTAAACGAGCTTTTGAACGCTATCTCACCATTTTGTTGAAGACCATGTGTGAAAACAACTTTTGATGAAATATGTTGTATCTGATCTCCTTTGATTGTATCCTTCATTCAATTGAGTTATATATTATTTTCGTATATGGTGGCTGAAATATTCTTTGTCAAAGGAAAATCACATATTTTCTGAATATGATAGATTATGATTCCAACCAAACACACCCCTGACTTACTTCATTGATCAATATGATTTGAAGAAATGGTTACCAATGTTTGTTGAATCCCAAGATATTGTTGTGCCTCCATATGTAAGCAAATAACTCATTTGCAATCGAGCTTCATGTAGATCAAATAAATATTTTGCATCTACATAATCAAATCATTTCTGACTCATGAGAGATTGATCAATTAATTTGAAGCTCGTCTTTTCTTCTCAAAGAAAGTCACACATCTTCTAGCATTTGCATAACCAGCAATCTGTAAGTGCACCAATTGCACTAATACATAACATTTTAAATTATTTTCATGAGGTTGAAAGATCCTTTCTTTGTGTTAAGCAATCTCAAAATTATTGAGTACTCAAAGGAATATCTTTAAGACATTTTAAATCCTTCAAGGATTTTCATATAACCTTCATCGTCTAGTTAGACGTAATAATCATTTATTATGCATATTCAAGTATTTCATCTATTGCCAGACTAAAACAAGTCTCATTGCATTCACCATTGGAGAACATATCTTCATATTATAATGTCAGGACTTGTACGAAAATTCTTTATGCTCCAAGGCACGAACCGTACCTTATATCTTACTGTTATATATTCGCACAATAATTTATTTGTACCCTCACTGACTTATATTTTGATCAATGAACTATATGTTCAAAAACATCGCTTTTCTAAGTGAAACAAAATATATTTGAATAGTGTCAATCATTTATCTGTCCACTATATATGGCAGATTCGAATTTAAGATCCTCGTAACCATTTATAGCACTGAGTGCTACATCATATAAAATATACCGTCGACGGCCATTTTGATATCGATTCCAATATGACATAGCTTATCGAGATCTCTTCATTTTTCATTATTTTTAGGTACTTGAACCTTCGCCAAGGTTTTATGAAATGTATGTCATAGTGCTCTTTAAAGCATTGCCTCATTAGCAATGACCATTTTGATAATTTGCTCCTCTCCTTTATCAAGGAGTTTTACATTTGAAATTGATTGGTCTATCACGCTTCAGGCGTACCATAGACTCTGTCCTCAAGGACTATTTATTGGAGCATTTGCAGCTTAATTAAAATATTGGGTCAATAAATACATCTGGCAAATTACTTGCAACATTTTGGAAATGAATTATCTTTTGAACTTCAAGTTCACATTTTTTTTAACGAGGATCTAGATAATTCACCCCACACATAATTTTCAGCTGCTACACATATCTCCCCCTAATGTTAGGAAATCTAACATTCACCCTCAACCTCATTTGGGGATCCATCTTGGTGCGTGGAGCAATAAAATTATATGTGCGCACATCAAATTTTTAGATGAAAATTATTTGGATTTGACCCTGAACCAATTGCGTTGGGAGAACATTGTTGGCTTGATGCATACATGTTAAATAAATTCATCTCATACCAAATTTTATTTGAGAGATTTGTTCTCATAATCAATGGTCTAGCTATAATTGGAGGCATACAATTTTTGCTAAACCAACCAGCATTATCAACATGACTTTATAGTTTGGAACTGTGCTCTTAATTTCGTAATTCGAGCAAACAACCATACAAAAACCAATTTGTAAGTTGATACAAATGAACATGTGGCCATACCATAGATGCATCTATTAAATCATAATAGTAAACGGTCCACATGGCAGGTGAACGGGCCCATATTCACCTTTTTGTATGTTCCAAATAATTTTAGGGGATACAACCCCAACCTTAACTGGTACAATGATCATTTATCACGAGAACAAGCTACAAAG
Source organism: Solanum sitiens (assembly GCA_016801875.1). NCBI lineage: Eukaryota > Viridiplantae > Streptophyta > Magnoliopsida > Solanales > Solanaceae > Solanum > Solanum sitiens. Next base: position 903,253 of record JABWTJ010000083.1, on the reverse strand, counting down.
AGAATTCTTGAAGAATCTTTTATTTCTTCAACATATAGCCACGTGAATTCTCAATTTCTTTTGCATCACATTTGAATTGGAATGGCCAACCGATTATGCCAACTGATATTTATTCAAGTAAACTTCTAGTTTACTTTTGCATGTGATTCCATCACCATGCCCATATTTGTATACAACAAACAACGATAAGAAATGGATATTCTTATATGTAAATATTTATTGTGCACTTTGATTATAGTAATTTGAAGACATTAAATCTTCCCATAATTTATAGTCTCAATATAATATTTATTTTCAATTCTTCCGAAACTTAAAAAGTTTCTTTTGAGACTTACTACAACCCCAATATTATGAATAATTTCATTCCTCCAAATAGTAACAAATTAACCGTTTCAGAATTATCAATTAATTTTGTGTACTACAATAATTTTCACAACGTCATCCTTATGGTGACCATCTCCTTCAAGGAGAAAACTATTATTATTGTCATGGTTAAAATTATTACATTCAAGACTTATTTCTTGATAACCAATAACAAATTTGTGTTGCCACACAACAACATTTATTTGGTCATGGCCACAACCTTTACAAACAAGATTTATTTCTTTCTTTTGTCCTCCAATAGTTCATTATAAGACGTACCACAATATTTATGTAGTACTCAAAGTATATATATGACCAAAATTACTATTTATGTCAAAATATTTACTTTCAATCTCTCAAACCTCCCGTAGAGGTGAGATGTGACATTCATCCAACAATACATGAACATGTTCTTATCCATACGAACACAAGTCACATTTTCTTCAAGAAATGGATCATAACCATTTGTACATGTTCCATAAGTTTTTATTAGAAACTCATTGTCATGTTTTGACATTGTGTGACTCACCTCAACATCATTTTAAGATGTCAAATGTATTACTACATTGTATTCATTTATTTTGATGGAGGATTTACAAAACTTTTTAAATTGGTTGCACCAACAACAATGTGCCCAACTTCTCATACCTTTAACAATTACCTTCACATTTGAAAGACCATCTTAAGAAATAATATGTTCAATAACCTTTATACAATTTTAATGGACAACATTACCTTCACATTTGAAGGAACATCTTAAGAATCCATAATGTTCTTTCTTTTAATTATCACAATGATGACCAATAACATTTTACCATACCCATATTCATACATTCAACACTTGTCATTTTCAGACACATTATGTCCTGCTACCACATTCATATAAGAAATGGAGCAAATCAATTGGACAAATTTCATGACTTTTATCAAGAGCATAACAATTTGCTCAGTCATTATCATTATTTTACGTTGGGACTTGAACCCAACGTCTTACCCATAAAAAGATATTTAAGTCATTATTTGTTGGGACCCAACCCAACAATATCATGATGCATCAGGACTTACATCTGATGTATTACCCTCTTGGTGCGACAAGACTTGAATCCTCAGTCTTACCCTTAATCAACGACATAATAAGCCAAATATAATAGGACTCACCATTGAGTCTTGAAAAATATTGTCACTTGTGATTAACATGCATAACAAAATATAGAACAAAAAAAAAATTCTCAACAACGTATGTACTAATATCTTAAAATTGTCAAAGCAGAGAGTTACATATAACATTATATTATGTTTGGTGCACGATGATTAAGTTAGTGAATTATCATTATAAATTAAAGAATTAATTGCACACTAAAAAAATAATAATTCCAATTACACTAAATAAAACTGCTCACTACCAGCACCTCTTTTTCAATTTCCATGTGAACCCAAAATATTTCACACAAAACAAAATAAATTGAAAGCTTATAAAATAACCAAAACAATGACATTAATCATAAATAGAATATAAATAAGTTTCACATACAAAAGAAAGTATATATAGTCATAGGTGGAAAAACAATACACATTTACAATAAAAGTAATCGTTCATCTTGTTCACAAGTAAAATATAAAATAGATTCGACAATAACTTACCTTATTTTCGAGAGAAACAAACACAAATATTTTACCTTATTTTGTTTACTTTGATTCAATCTTTCAATGGTAGAATAATCGTGCTGATAACATATTGTAAAACTAAAGCAAACTAACAATATAAAGATATAGAAAAGAAGAATATAAGACAAGAGAAGAACAATATAATCTGACTTTCTTTCTTTTAAGTGTTCACCAAACCTTCAAGTGTATACAATATGAACCATTATGCCTCTATTTATAGTGTACCATAGAGTCATATAAAAGGTTAGTCATAAACGTGACATTAACATGAATATAATGGGGAGGTTATGAAAGTGAAAGGTTACAAGAATAATGGTTATAAAGGTGGAGGTTATGGATGTTATGATCATCTTCATAATGAGGAAAATAGTGGAGATAATGGGTGAGTAACTTCTTGGTGTAGTGGACATCCACACTATAATATTATATAACAGAAAAATAATTTTGAGAACATATTTTTGTTAGAACAAATGAACAAGAATGATAAAATTACAAGGAATCCAAAATAAAACTTTCTTGGCTTAGAGGCACGTTAATACGTTTCTTGAAGATAGTTGGAGTCTCTCCCACGAGCAATCGGAAGAATAAATAACAACTCTATCTTCAGGATTCAACTAAGCCACAACACAAGTGACATTCAAGAATGTTGCTCTTCTATTCTTGAATTGGTGTTTTCTCCTTTTGATTAATGTCTCACAAGTGTTTTCAAGGGAAAGTACTTTTTGTTTGGAAAATGCTTATATTTTTCAGCTAAAATAAACTCAATTTATAGGATAAAAGTTTTTCAAGAAAAGACTTTTAATTAATAGAATTTATTATAGGTTCATGAATATAAAATAAAAATTATCTTTCAAAATTCATAACGTAGAGTCTCTTACAAAATCTTATAACGTAGAATTAAAACAAAGAAGAATGTTACAACTCACATTTATTATTTTGTTATTTTCAAAACTTTTAATGGATGAATTTTGTTTCAAAATTAATTGAAACACAAATTCTTACAATCCCCCACTTGTTTCAAGAAATTTTATCTTTGAAAAATCCAAAAATATTTTGAGATATTAATCTAGTGACATGCATCAATAATGGTGTCTTTTGGACTTGAACCATTAGCTAGTGAAGGTTTTCTAAATCATTGACTACTTAGTGAACAAATCTTGAACTAAGTGGTTAATTGAATGAAGTTAGAAAAAAAAATACTCCACGCATATCACTATGTTCCGGTGAAAATCGAAATCCTTTGACACCTTACGGCCATGTGTCCTGAATCCTTTTAGCCAAGTGCTTTAAGATTTCCCTGTTAAAATCTTATTGAAGCGGCCTCCACTTCGCACTTAGTACGGTGAATTCATCAAGAGTAACTTCTCATACTCCGACCAAATAGTCTATGAACTTCATTAAGAGAAATTAATCTCATCCTCCATTACACAAAGTATCGGTAAATATATCAAGAGTATTCCTACATACTCCAATCGAAATCGATTTATAGACTAATTAAGAGAATATAATCTCATCCTTCTCTTCAGTAGGAATATAAAAAAAAATTATCAAGAGTTTTCTTACTAACTCCAACCGAGATCGGTCTTATAAATTTATTAAGAGAAAAAAATCTCAATCATGCACATCTGCTTATTTCATTTTATTTTGAAAATGGGAATTTTATTGATGTGCTTCACAATTGTAACTTTACTTGTTTTTCCCTTTGACCCCAAGATTACTTCATTAGGTAGGGTTACCATAAAGTACAATTAATTTACAACAGGATTTATTCTCATCCCATTACAAGTTTCCACCACTAACTCTTTGCCTAACCCTTTCGACAAAGGATCCGCTAAATTAAATCTGGATTTCACATATTGAAACGACATCACGCCTTCCTCCAATAATTTCCTCACATGATTGTGTTTGAGACGAACTTGTCTGGACTTGCCATTGTAGAAATCACTTGAAGCCCGAAATATAGCAGCTTGATTATTACAATAGATAGTTAAAGGTGGTATTGGCTTAATCCATAAAGGAATATCTATTAGCATAGATCGCAGCCAATCAGCTTCTTCTCCAGCTGAAGACATAGCTATAAATTCTGACTCCATAGTTGAATGAGTAATGCATGTCTGCTTCTTTGATTTCCAAGAGATCGTTGCTCCAGCCAAAGTGAAAATCCAAGCATTAATAGATTTAGAGTCATTCGAATCAGAATTCCAAGTAGCATCACTATAGCCTTCAAGAAGAACGGGAAATGTAGAATAATGTAGGCCAACATTACTTGTACCCTTCAGGTATCTTAAAACACGAATTAAAGCATTCCAATGTTCAACTCCGGGATTACTAGTAAACTTGCTCAAAGTTCCTACTGCGTAACCAATATCCGGCCTGGTACAATGCATGGAATACATAAGACTCCCAACAGTCTAAGAATATGTCATCTTATCAAGAACATCACTAGAGTTTCGCATTAGTTTGATGCTAGGATCAAATGGTGTAGGAGCAGGCTTGTCGTCAAAGTGCCCAAACCTCTTTAGAACTTTCTCAATATAACTTGATTGAGTAAGAGTTAATCCATTCGCTGATCTTATAATTTTAATGCCCAAAATTACATCAGCTTCTCCAAGATCTTTCATTTCAAAATGAGAAGCTAGAAAAGATTTTGTTTCTTTGACTCTTTTAATATGAGTTCCAAAGAGCAACATATCATCTACATAGAGACATATTATAACACCAGATTTTCTTGAAATTTTCTAAATATACAAATATCACCACCATTGATTGAATAGTCATTAGAAATCATTACTCTTCTAAATTTCTAATTCCATTGTTTTGTAGCTTGTTTTAATCCATAAAGAGATTTAAGAAGCTTACAGACTTTGTGTTCTTGACTAGGTACGACAAATCCTTCTGTTTGTTTCATGTAAACTTTTTCATCTAGATCACCATTTAGAAATACAGTCTTCACATCCATTTGATGTATTACCCGACTATGAATTGCGGCTAAAGCAATCAAGAGTCGAATAGAAGTCATTCGAGCTACAGGTCCAAAGGTATCAAAATAATCAATATATTTCAATTGAGTAAAACCTTTTGCTACCAAGCGAGATTTGTACTTATCTAAGGTACCATCAGATTTTAATTTCTTTCTAAAAATCCATCTACAACCAATAGATTTACATCCAGGAGGGAGGTCCAATAAAATCCATGTATTGTTTGACATAATAGAGTGCATTTCATCATCAATAGCTTCACGCCAGAAAGGAGCATCATGTGAAGCCATTGCTTCAGCATAACTTTCAGGATCCCTTTCAACTAAATAGACTTGAAAATTTGGTCCAAAGTCAATTGGTTTGGCTGATCTTGCACTACGTCTTGGTTGATTTTCTTCCAAAGGTTCAACTATTTTTATTTTAAGAGTAGATATAGAAGAACTTGTATTTTGTTCCAAAGATTCTTTTTTCTTAGAAAATATATGCTCAAAAAAGTTAGCATGCAACGATTCAATGATTGTGTGCGGGCTTGGAGTCTCAAGATTCAAAAATCTATAAGCCTTATTGATTTGTGAATAACCAATAAATACACAATCTACTCCTATATATCCAATCTTAGTCAACTGTTGATCTGGTAGTCTAACATGAGCCAAACAACCCCACACTTTAAAATAATTTATATTTGGTTTTTGATTCTTCCGAAGTTCATATGGAGACGAATCATGTTTCTTGGAAAGAATTCGATTCAAAATATGACATGCATAAAATAAGGCTTCAGTCCACAAATTTTTAGTGATACCAGATCCATAAAGCATAGAGTTAACCATTTCGATGAAAGTTCTATTCTTTCTTTCTGCTACACCATTTTGTTGTGGTGTATAAGACATAGTCAATTGTTTCTCAATGCCTTCTTTTTCACAAAAATCAATAAAATCTGATTCTAAATATTCTCCACCTCTATCAGATCTAATTTATTTAATCTTTAAACTCAATTTATTTTCAACTTCTGCTTTATATTTATATGTTTTAAAAGTCTCAAATGCCTAATCTTTGGTTTTTAATGGAAAGACATATGTATACCTTGAGTAATCGTCAATGAAAGTGATAAAATATCTCTTTCCATGACGTGATAAATAATCCATCTCACAAATATCAGTGTGGATTAACTCCAAAAGTGTGGAAATCCTTTCAATAGACTTAAAAGGTTTCTTTGTTATTTTACATTTACTACAAGTAATACACTTAGCAACATGATCATTTCCACAGTCTTTAATTAATCCATTTTTCACCATGAGTTGAATGGATCTAAAATTCATATGACCAAGACGTTCATGCCATAAATCTAAAGACTCCACAACATAAGCAGAAATATTTTCATTTTCAATATTAAGTTTGGACATGCCATTTGTAGCATAACCTTTTCCAACAAACATGCCTTGTTTAGACAAAATAAATTTATCTGCCTCAAAAATCATTTTAAAACCATGCTTCGAAAGAAGCGTACCTGACACCAAGTTCTTTCGAATATCAGGAACATGCAATACGTCTATTAATGTGACCATCTTTCCGGAAGTGAATTTTAGTTCAACAGTTCCCTTTCCCACAACCTTAGCAGAAGATGAGTTTCCCATATGCAAAACTTTATCGCCCGCCACTAATTCATAGGTCGTGAAAGAATTTCGACTACCTGATATATGATGACTTGCACTAGTGTTTATCCACCATTCCACTTGATATCCCGCTACAAATGCTTCTGTGACCATTGCCACCATTTCATTTTTTGTATTGTTATTTGCCTTTTCTTTCTTCTTTTCAGCTTTAAGAATTTTACAATCACGTGCATAGTGACCAATTTTATGACAATAATAACATTCAATCGACTTAGAAGTAGAATTAGTACGCTTGAAATTTTTACTCTTCTTTGCCTTCAAAAATTTATTTTTGGCAGCTTCCTTCATGATCTTTTCTTCAACAACATGAGCTTTCATTATGGGCTCCTTCAAGATGTTATTGTCGCGGTATCGTGTCTCTTGTTCAATTTGAAGGTGTTGCAATAATTGTTTAAGAGTCAAATCTTCCTTCTTGTGTAAGAGTTTGCTTCTGTACTCCTTCCGAGATAGAGGAAGTTTTGAGACAATAGCACCAACATGAAAGTTTTCATCAAGAGTAATTCCAGATATAGCAATTTTATTAGCTATATGTTGAAATTCTTGTACTTGTTCAGTGATTGACTTGTCATCAACCATTTTGAACTTCATATAATTTGAAACAAGAAATTTCTTTGAACTCGCCTCTTCTGCTAAATGAATAGCTTTAAGAGTATCCCAAATCTCCTTAGCAAATTTACACTTAATATAGTATTGATCATAATATTTATTGGACATTCCTCCAAGAATATAATTCTTGCATAAGTAATAATCATCTTGTCATTTGTCAATTTGTTCTTTAATTAAAGTAGCATTGTCCGTTGCTACCTCAGAACTAGGACAAGGTTTTTCAAGATATGCCAACTTTAATCATATTAAAAAGAATTCCATTTTTCCACGCAATCTAGGAAAGTCTTTGCCATCAAATATTTCAAAATTAGGATTAGGCAAAAATGGAACACTGTTCGTTATTCATGTGGATGCCATAGAGATAACTACGTTCAAATTGTTAGAACAAATGAACAAGAATGATAAAATTACAAGGAATTCAAAATAAAACTTGCTTGGCTTAGAGGCACGTTAATACGTTTCTTGAAGATAGTTGGAGTCTCTCCCACGAGCAATAGGAAGAATAAACTCTATCTTCGGGATTCAACTAAGCCACAACACAAGTAACATTCAAGAATGTTGCTCTTCTATTCTTGAATTGGTGTTTTCACCTTTTGATTAATGTCTCACAAGTGTTTTCAAGGGAAAGTACTTTTTGTTTTGAAAATGCTTATATGTTTCAACTAAAATAAACTCAATTTATAGGATAAAAGTTTTGCAAGAAAAGACTTTTAATTAATAAAATTTATTATAGGTTCATGAATTTAAAATAAAATTTATCTTTCAAAATTCATAACGTAGAGTCTCTTACAAAATCCTATAACGTAGTAAAACAAAGAAGAATGTTACAACTCACATTCATTATTTTGTTATTTTCAAAACTTTTAACGGATGAATTTTGTTTCAAAATTAATTGAAACACTAATTCTTACAATTTTAAATGTGTGGGGGTGGGGGGGGGGGAGGGGGGGGGGGGTTGGGTTTCTTACACTTACTATCTAATTTAAATTTGAAAGTACAAGATATGAAATTTAAAATATTATATGAGTCTTTCTTTAATAGTATATGATATGACTAGTATAAAACCACAAAGTTATATTACACGTTCAAAGGAATTATACTCTTTGATGAAAAAATGGCACGTATAAGATTAAGATTTTTCATGAAAATATATGTTTATTAAAATAATTATTTTTATAGACATGATCACTAGTTAAAAGTTTTTTTTTTTTTGGTAAATTCATATTTCATTCATAACCAAAACTGTAACTTTAATAAATAAAGTAGTATTGGACAAACTATTCACTCATAATACCAAGAAATCTACTAACAAATGTTATTGTGTTGTAATAATATCATTTGGGTGATAATGCCCTTATTGGATCAATGAGTCTATGGTCATGAGTAAATCTATAGAAAATTGAATTTTATGGAAAGATCCTTCTAAAAAGAACATATGACAAGATATTGACTCTAAAAATATGTGTATATTTGAGAAAGTTATAAAATGTAAAGAACAGAATATATATGGAAAAATTTTACCTGACAAAAGCTCTTTTCAAACTTAGTATTTCTATTTGTTATTACTTGTTTGAATCAAACTGTTTGTGACATAAATCCTTGGAACATGTCAAATACAAAACTTTGAAAAAATTGATCAACTTAGAAGTTTTGACCAACTTTTAATGGATTAAATCAAAATGTCAAGTATGTGTTGAATCGATGTATTTTAAGCATAAGTATAATTACTTTGAAGGAATTTTAATTCCTTAATTTGATTCACACTGACATTTATGATATGAAGTCAACACCATCACTTGGTTGGAAAAAGCATTCATAAAGTTTATTGATAATTGCACTAAATATCGTTATGTTTATTTGCTAAATGGTAAGGATGAGCAATAGAAACATATAGGCAATATAACTGAAGTTGAAAATCAGTTGGATAAAAAGATTATCATAGTAAGAAGTGGTATATGTGGCGGATATGATTCTTCTTTTGCAGAAATATATCTAGAAAATTAAATCATCCATAAAATTATTCCACATACTCACCTCAAACAAATGAAATTGTTGACACGAAAAAATGGAACTTTGAAGGAAATATTGAATGTCCTACTTATATATTAAGATTTACCACAAAATTTGTGGGGGTGCTATCCTTATAGCAAAAGAGAACAACAAAAGATTTGTTTGTTAAGAAAGAGAGAATATTTTTTGTTTGTTAGTAAAGGGAGTAACAAATAAAATAATTTGTTTGGTAAGAAAGGGAGCACCAAAACGCCATTTTTCTTCAGGCTTTGTTGTAGCCTGATAGAGAATTTTTTATCGTCCCTTAAAGTATATACAAGAATTAACTCTTGAAAGATAGTGATCTAGCAATTTCTAATACAGTATATTCCATATGAGAAATCAAAATGAGGGAACTACTCCCAAATGAGTCAAAATAAAATATAAGACTGTGGATTGTATATTCATTGGATATGCTACAAATAGTAAAGAATGTTGATTTATGGTTCATAAGTCTGAACTATTGGATAGTCAAGTGAAGGATCTAAACAACCTTTGAAAGAACCAAAGGAGGATGTACTTAATAAAAAGATTCTGAGGTGTCGTAAATGTCAATTGACAAATTACTTCCTTCGAATTTGATTTTGTAACATTTTTTCTTGAAAATGAGTCTCATAAAATCGAAGAAGTTATGTCCTCTATGAACTCATTCTTTTTGGGAATAGGCTGTCAACAGTAAGATTGGTTCAATCATGAGCAATCATACTTGATAGTTTGTTGATCTTCTTCAAGGAAATAAATCTTTGTGTTCAAAGTGGATCTACAAAAGGAAAAAAAAGTCAATAAAACTATTGAAAAATGCAAAGCAAGACTTGTTGTCATAGGCTATAAACAATAATAAAGCCTTGAATATTTTGACAAAAAAAAGTCACTAATTAGGATTACATCAATTCAGATGTTAATTTTGCTAGTTACGGTATATGGCCTTCAAATTCTGCAAAATGGATGTGAAATTTTTTTTAAATGGAGAATTTGAGGAAGAAATTTATATGGTACAACCCGAGGGCTTTGTGGTTCCTGGTAATAGAAAGTCTATACCAGAAACAACCCGAGGGCTTTGTGGTTCCTGGTAATAAAAAGAAAGTCTATAAACTTTTTAAGTCACTTTTTGGACAAAAAATAAGTGCCCAAATTATGACATCTAAAGTTTGACCAACCTATAATGGAAAATGAACTCAAGATCAATGAATTTGATAAATGTTTTTACATTAAAGACACACCAAGTCCCAAGGTCATTGTTTGGATTTATGTTGATGACATGTTGATCATCAAAAGAGAAATTTCTGACATAAATGCTACTAAGCATATGCAAGAAAGTAGCTTCGATATGAATGACATTGAAGTTATTGATGTGTTTGAAAAGTTACTTGACAAGTTCAAGTATTTGGATTTTAATATTGACAAGACTCTAATAAATGTGACAATGAAAATAGTTTTGGAGTATTTAAAACTAAAACTATTACTTTGCATTATTACTAATATTCTACAGTGTACAGATATGGGAACTGAATAACCAGGTCAAATGAAGTAAAGTACGCAAGTGGACATGTACTTACTCTTGGTGGATGAGTAGTCTCTTGGAAATCATCCAAATAGAAATGTATCACTCACTCTACTATGAAATCTTAGTTGATCACTCTAAATAACGATGTTGAAGAAGTTGAGTGACGCCAAAAATTCTTGAAAGATTTTTGGCCCAAACCTTTAGCTCCAGTATGCATATAATGTGAGAGTTAATTTGCAATAGGTAGGGCATGAAACATGATATATAACAGAAAGTCTCGTCATATATGACTTATACGTAATATCTTGAGAGAACTAATCTCTAGTTGAATTTTCCAAATTGTTATGTAAAGTCAGAGGATAATGAGTCGGATCCACTTAGAGAAGGCCTAACTATAAAGGGAGTTGATAGATTGTCCAAGGAATGAGACTTTGGCCGAGGACAAGTCATTGTGCCTATAAGCCTACCTAGAATACAGGAGATCTAAAGATCTAGGTTCAAGGAGATCAAACAAAGTCATTAATGATGGTCCAACATTGTAAAAATATTTTTTATGGTCCATTATTATGATATGACAATGTTAAGTAACAAGGATAAGCCATTCCAACTTTTTAATGATTTCTAAGCTTGATTAATGGTATGTAAAATGGTGTATCTACGAGATAACACATTTATAAATCACCTATGTACGTGTGATGTGTAAGCTGCTTCAAGGAGAATCCGATAAGGCCAGTTCTCTACTCACTTATAAACCAAGACATGTTCATGGCTGAAATGAAAAAAACAATCAGAACCAAAAATAGTTCAAGGTTTGAGTGTGTGACTTATATTGTTTAGGTATACACCAAAGATCTACGGATCAAAGATATCAAATCTATTGATTGATCGAGTATATTCGATATATGTTCACTATGGAAAGTTCAAAGGAAAATCCACTTATCTAGATGCAATCAATCTTTACTTATTCAGATGCAATCATTCCCTATTCATGTGGGAGATACATGGGTTGGAAAGGTGTAAACAGGAAATGAAGGGTTGTGATTCTCCGAAAGGGTTGTGACTTTGCCGAAAGCTTGTGATCTAAATGAAAGGTTGTACCTTTTCCAAGGGGTTGTGACCTTTATCCTTTGTTGTCTATAAAAGAGTGACTTTCTCTCATTTTTCTGCATTGAATTCTTACATTCTCTTGCATACATTTCTAACAAAACAAAATTGACCAATCGTGTCCGTGTATGTGATATGTTGCTACCATTTTGAGTTTGTTGAAATTATTAAAGTTTGAGGTTCCACTACTTCTTTAATTGTTAATTCGTTTTATCTTGCGAGAAATTAATCTACAACCTCGGGGACTTGAGAGGATTAAATTTCTTAAGGACACACAATGAGTTCTGAGAACTCGGATAGTTCTTTTATTTTTCTTTTCATCTTTTATTATTTCGGATTTAATAATCTTAATACAAGAGATAACAATGGTTGGAATAGTGTTTTGGAGGGTATGATATATAGCTTTTTTGATTCATTATACACGCTTGAGTAAGGTTACATGAACAAAATTCTTGATAGAATTGAGGGGAAAATTACAGCATATTGGAATGAATCCTTGAATTGACTTTTCACTATTGATGACGTAAAATAAGTTGTCTTCTCAATAAGTTCAGATAAGGCGTCAGGTCCATATAGGATGAATTTGAGTTTTTATCAGAGTTTTTGGGCTATAATTGGTAAATATGTGACGAATGTGATACTCAGTTTTGTCAATAACAATGGAGTCATTAAAGGAAATAATTTTCACAAAAAATATTTTGATTCCAAAAAGAAGTAACGTGAGCTCGCTTTTAATCTAAAACCGATTTCTATATGTATTATTACTCATCATTTAGTTTGCAAGATTGTTGGCAAATCGTATGAAATTTTGCTTGGAGGATTGTGTTGCTAAAGCTCAAAGTGCATTTATTCATGGAAGATTTATTCTTTATAATGTCATTATCGCTTTTGAGTTCAATCACCATTTAAAAGGAAAAACACATGGAAAGACAAGATTTTTTACTTTGAAAATGAATATTAGCAAAGCTTATGATAACATGGAGTGGAACTTTTTGAGAAAGATGATGATAAAGATGGGATTTTCATCAGATTGGATTACAAAGATTATGCAAATGGTTTGCATCTCATGTTGGTAACCATTTTGATGATATCATACATCACGAGGCCATTGACAGACGGATCCTCTGTCACCATATCTTTTCATCATTGTAGAAGTGGGTCTTTCTTGGTAAGTACTCATGCTCTCTACGGAACTCTACATGGAGTGAAAGTCACTCCCAAAGCTCCAACTATTACTTCTTTTTAGCAGATGAGGTCGTATAATATTTTAAAGATATGGAGTCGGAGTCTAATATTATCAAACAGTGTTTACTCCTATATAAAACTCTTTTTATGAATTCTTTTTTAAATATTATCAAACATAGAGCAAATTTATTGCTAATGCATATTATTATCAAACAGTCTCTCTAGGTTCTAGAAGTAAAATACAATTCCAAACACTAACGATAAGAAAAAACATAGAGCAAATTTATTGCTAATGCATATTATTATAGAACTCCATAACATATTTGATACCAAAGTACTAGCCCTTGTAACTTACACCTGAGATTGACAATGCATTTTGAAGTTTCAAGCTTAGTGTAAAAAAAACACATATATAGTGAAATGTCAGTACCTATATATACGTTTCTCAAACCAAAAATGAAGAAAAAATGTATATATTGTTTGCGAAGTGGGTACCTGCAGAAAGCGGTTCTTCTAGTACTCAACCATTATCTCTTGTTTCAAGACTTTTGTTTGCTTTTATCCGTCAAGATTGTTCATTTCCTATGAGATTATTAATTCAGCACAATTAAAATTGAACAATGATGCTGGAAGCATCCCACTTTAACGCTGTATAATTAGGATAATACTGCACACCAAAGGGGTGTAATGTATGAAGAGACCCTAACACAAATATCAGTGGTTGATTCCACGGCTTGAACTTATATATGTAGCATGTTATGTTGATCATACTCTCAAAAACTGTCAATGGGTGCATCATAAATGAAAAGTCTGCGCAACTCAGGACTTACAAGTAACACAAAGACAACTTTATTGTTTTTTCAAGGCTTACCTTCATTATAAAGCACATGAATTATACATGAAAAATGAACCAACCAACTAGCCTTGAAGTTTACGCTATCACCAAAAGAAACAAATGCAATTTTAACAAGCCTTAGTCTCTATGCTTTCCAAGGGAAAGTCGTGGACCCTTTTCTATTGTGATGAACATTCTACGATACAACATCTAATACAACTAAATTAATCTTAAGAATAATAAAATTTCTTATATAATATAAAAATATTAATCATACTTTACACTCCAAATCGAATATAAGTCATACCTCAATCATTTGGCTAGATTAGGCCTCCCGGTTGTGATATCATAGTTAAACCCCTCTGCATAAAGATATGGAACCTTTCGATAAATGGAGCATATGTTATGACAACCTAGCACAACAGAGTTTTCATATCAGCAGAAACTTCTATGAAGTTTTAAATTCTGGGAAAAAAAGTACACCCACACTACTTTTTACTGCTTGTCGAGTATGTTTTTTTGACAATGCTACAATCTCACATGGAACATCATCGGAGAGGAAAAGAAAATGATAGATAGTAAAGACCTGACTGAATTGACCGAGGAAGAAAGGCCCATCGTCAAATTTGTAGAGAGCTTTTTCTAGGTAATCAAATTGTGCACCTGGTACAAGTGTGAATACCGTTAACTTACATAAGAAACATTTAACAAACAAAACATAATGAGTTTCAACAAACAAAAGCTCAAATCTCACCAGCCAGTGTCCATGCATCTTTTGTGAATGATCTGTATACTATCGGGACGAATGTAGTGTCACTATAAGTTATCAATTCTTCAATAAATTTTTGCTTTTCGTGGTCCTATATTAGTTGGCCAATATTGTTTTTATCAATTTACATCTCAAGATTTTCCTACACAAAAAGGACCATAATGAAATTTCACAACTTACATCCGGCAAGAGGGATGGTCCTTCAAAGTTACAATCAACATATCTAACCAAATCCAAAATCTCTCCCTTCACTTTGTTATTGTGCTCTAGGGTGCCGAAGGCACCTTTGAGGAGTAGAAAATATAAATAACCATTCACATAAAATTAGATGCATGCTCTCCCAAAGAATTAAACATTCACTTGCTTCAATCATATGAGAGATAAGACTAGAACATTTATGCACTAGCTTAGTCAATAATCATTGAATACAAAGAGGAAGATAAATCCCTTTTCCAAAGATTCATGGACATTTTCTTCAGGAGCTTTCATACAATTTACAACGAGGCCAAATTCTTCTATCAAAGTATTAGCTCAAGATTTTCAAATTCAAGTGAATTGGGCAAGCAAAAATGAAAGTTGGGATTGTGGAAATTACCTCACTTGTGGGGTAAACTTTTTCCTTGTACCAATCAGGCCTGTGCTGAAGATCAATTGGAACTAACTTGATCTTGTCTTGCAAACCCTGCAATTCAAAATGTTAGTAAGTTTATCTAGACAGGTATAAGAACACACGGGCTGAATAATTTCAAAAATAATAGAAATTACTTCCAAAAATGAAAATAACTAATGACATAAATAAAATTAACAATTCTAATTAGTAGCACTTCCTTTCTTAGGAGGATAGAACTTTAGAACTATGGGTTAATCCAAACCGAATATTTTTGACATAGAATGTGAATATGTAAATTAAACATCATCAAAATTTTAACGAATATTACAATCCAAGAGAAGACCCAAGGCTTTTCTTAGATAAGAGTTTTATACGATGATTTGAAGTATTATGTCTTTTCGCGAGAATTTCTTCTCTCCGGTCAAGCAACAATCAACCACTTATAAAGGGTTCCAACCCTATCTGAATTCTAAGAAGTTGTTGCTTTTCATCAGTTGTTCCGCACTAGTCTTTTCTCAACCTAGTAAAGGGGCTTCTTCTTGTTGCACGTAGTGTACTAGTAAATACGAAAACAAAATTGAGAAATACTCCCTCTTTTTTATTTTACGTGGCAGCATTTCAGTGGACATGAAATTTGAAAAAGAAAAATGATTTTGAACCTATATCAAATGTATCTTTCGACATTCTATCTTATACATGTCATGAAATTTTTATAGCTCTAAAGATATGCAATGATGAGTAAAATGGTAAGTTCAAGTTTAAAGAGTCTTCAAATATAGAAAGTTGTCCATGTTTTAAGAACAATCTATTAAGAGAAAAGCTAGATAAATTAGAATGGAGGAAGTGGTATAAAGGCAAACCTTAACATTCCTGGTAATCCACACACGTTGAGAATAGGGGCATTTATAATTGATATACATCCTTCGGACAACACAATCAACTCAGATCACAATCTTCAGTCGGAGAAACAAAATTGTAATGATGAAAAAGAACACATCATTCAAAAGGAAGACAAACACTATATTTTCTTAAGGCACACAAGAAAGAAATAAGAGAAAATATTTAATCAAAACGGGTAGTTCCATCGAAGAGTGATGGGGGTAGGGAAGTAGAATCCAATGATGGTGGTAGAAGGTCTTGTACACTCCTGTCCGAATAAAAAATAACCCCATGAACATCCATATCAAACGCAAACTAAAAAATACAATTTGCATACAACATACATATACAACCATTAATCAAAAATTTAAAATAAATGGTCTTGCTGCATCACATACACACACACACAAAACCCAAACCCTGCCTCCCTCTTTATCATCTTTTTCTTTTTTTTAATGGCCAATAGACTAGTTCCCTGAGATAATCGCACCACCAACAACTACAACCATTACCAGGTAACACTTCATCTTCTTAATTACATATAAAAGGTACTCAACTCAAATATCCTATGGATAAAGAAATTAACTTTGTAGATAACTCAACTGCTCATAAGACCGTTCATTAATAAATCACTCAAAACTAAAGCGGGACATAAAAACATGGACAATTTCATATGGCATCCAATATATGGACTTTTACACTAATTATGAGGATTTATCAAGATTCATTTCCTCTCCCTTCTCTGCTAACTTGTAGGGGTCAGACCCCACAAAGGGAATTTTATATGGCAACCACTATCTATTGTTGTACTTATATTGTATCTTGCTATTGCTGTTTAATTTTTCATGAAATCTTGCTTTAGATACTTTTATTTTGAATCTGGAGTCTATAAGAAAGATCCCTCACTACCCTACCCAACATTTAAAACAACAATTGGATCTCGAACACAACTCAATCCCTTAATCGGACTTCTGTAAATGATTACTGTAAATTACTAACTATTTTTGAACAAATTAAATACAGTGGATTAACAATTAACAAAAACATAAGCAAATGACAACTTAAGAGGAAGCCATTGATGCTGGTTTTTTCTTGAAAGGAAGAGGACTTAGAAGATTATGGATATGTGAAGCGATGAAAACAAGAATTTTGGGAGCTTTTATAGAAAGGAGTACAGGTTGTGTAAGCAACATAGTGACAAAGTGAAGGGCTCATTTGCTATTAAATACTATTCAATGTCTAATATATTTTCCAAAGCACTAAATTTAATATATTCAAAGGGCATTATAGTAATTAAAACTATTATTTATTATTTCTAAAGGTGTGTGTCAAATCAATAATAGAAAACTATTGTTAGCCAGATTGAGTATTTCATAATTTTAATTTTTATACCAATATGATATAAGAAAAATTCATCCTAAAATTTGTACCAAAATTAATTATATGTTATAATTCTTACCAAATAATAAACTCAATCAATTTTCTGTTAGTTTAAATGATGGCCAATTTTTGCATACTTTCTGAAGGTTTTTTTTTATTATTAATTATACAGATTTTTTTAAAGTATACTATTATAGTTAAATTAAATTATTATATTTAGCAATTCATTTTTTAAAAAAAAAACTAAAAATGCTCGTGATCAGTATTTAAAGGACAAAAAAATAAACCTACTTTCACTAAATTCACAAGAATCATGGCTATCAATTCACAAAATTATGAGAAAATGAGGGAAATTTTTAATGTATGTGTAAGGTCCATCCATAGCAGAAAAATGGAAATAAACTTCATCGACTACGTGTAATTTATGAATTATATACAGTTAGTACCACATGCATTTTATGAATTCCATACAATTAGTTGTCTATTTATTTGCATTCAAAAGAGAAACATTTTTTTATAATTAATAAGAATATGAAAAGTTAAATGATGCATATTGTAACACCTCAGGAACCTAGTAGACTGAACAACACAAAATTGGGTTAACCGCAGAGGGGTTCTCGGACAGTGAAAGGGACCACGGTCTGTCGACTTGCTCGTGGTTCACATCCAGCCAGCGTGGTATACCATTTGGCCTACCATGGGACGTAATCCCACTGAAAAGATGTGGATTGGCCCATCAAGTCAAGCAGGCTGACCCCCTAGACCAAGTGAAGAACCACGGTGGCATTCACGGTGTGTGGTCCTTCACACGGTCTGTGAAGTGGACCGTAAAGAGGAGTACTCACACCGAGTAAGAACTTTCAAGTAACCACGATCCACTCAACAGATCGTGGTTCCGTCAACGGCCCGTTAGTGGCTTCGTGGGTCGGCCTTGCCAACTTTAAGTCATGGTAGTTATGGTCTTTCCTAGTATGCATAGAGTCTGTAAACTACATCGTTTTACTATGTCTAAGCCTAATAATCTATTCTTAACCTGCTCAAAACATTCGTTCTCTAAAAATCATTCAAGTTAGATCTAAAAGAGGAGAAAGAGGCAACAATTACTTTCAAGAGCAAGCAGAAGTATTCTTCAAGCATAAGCCCCGAAATGTTAAGTATTTTGCCCTCGTTTTTGTCACTTGGTATGTAGGATTTCACTAGTGTGTTCCTTTCATCAACTAGGTCCCTAGAATTAATCCAGTTCCTGAGAGATTTGTCGTAATTTTGTTGTTTTAGTATTCTTAATAGAAATATCATGTTTTCTTGGAAAATATTTAATTCCTTGTATAAAACTCAGAACCCTAGTTTGTGTAGATTCCCTTAGTGATGAATTACACTTGCTAGATCAGTTAGGTAGATAATCATGCTCTAGATTTTGTATATCAGATTGTCTGTATATTAGTGTTGTGTTCTAAGATTGTATGTCAATATTTTGAGCTATTCAATATTTCAGTTAGATTTCATCCATATACATATTAAGTTGGGAGAAGACTTAGCATCGAGTTTGACTAGGGTTAGGCGTACCCTCATTGTCCAAGAAGTACATGACCACGTAGGAGTATAAGTTTCCTCTATTGGGCATCAGATTTAGTGATCACACAATTCATGCCTTTTAACCTCTACCAATGTAAATCGGGTCATTTCAATGGGGTGTATATATCGGATGACATGTTTAACTCACGTGGTTTATGTCGGTTAATAGTAGCTCCCACAATCAAACTCGTTGGAAATTTGACCAGGTTTTCAGTATATACTTCAGCATTTCAGTTCAGTATATACTTGGTCATTGCATTAAATTTAGGTTTTCAGTTATGTTTCAGTATTTACATTCTTGCTAAGTTTACTTCGGTGCTCTGTTATGTTTTGTTCAACTTATATATATTATTCAGCATAATGTCTATATCTTGCATGCTTAGTACATTCAAAGTACTGACGTATACTCTATGCTACATCATTTTATGATGTAGGTTTAGGTACTCAGCGTCCAGACCATTCTTAGATCAATTCTTGGCTCGCATTCAAAAGATTCAGTGGTGAGTACTCACATTTGAAGGACAATAAACATGCTTTTATTTAGTCTTCGCATTTAGTTTTTAAAATTTTTTTAGACTGTTCTGGGGGCATGTCCCATCAACTGAATTCATTATGAGGATTTTCAGACATAGTAGTACATTCAACTTGAGTTGTTAAGTGGCGTTTCAGTTATCCGTTGTTTCAGCTTCCACATAGTACATCTATTATTCTTTTTTTCTCAATAGTCCTTATATATGCTAGACACAGGGTTACCTTTGGGTCACTCATGATCCTAGGTCTCTTATTAAATCAAGAGGGTAGCCTCGAGGCGCGACAAACTTTGTCAGAGCTAGGTTTAAGAGTCCAAGGATGTCTAAATGTCTTACTAAGTTGAGTCTCTTTCATGGTGTGAAGCGTGTCACATCTATGGGGGGAGGCTGCAAAGTGTTTTATGAAAAACATCACTTTCTTTGCTATTTTTATCGTGTGTGAGTTATGATTCAACTTCACCTTTTAATTCATCATTACGCATTTCAGATCATGACTTCTTGTAGAGCCAACACATAGAATCATAATGCACGCAATGCTAACTCTTTTCCTCTACTCTTTAAACATGAGGTTATGAATGCAGAATTACGAAAATGCAATCCAACTCTTGGCTTAGAGTGTGGCCAATCAATGAAGTCAACAGGCTATAGTTTCTGCAAAAACTAATGATGGATCAGCTGAAGCTAGGGTTTGAGACTTTGTTTGGATGAATCTTCCATAGTTTCTAGGGTCGACTCACAAAGCTTAATTGATGAAATCAAGAACATCCTAGAGGTGATGCAGGTAACTGGAAATGACACTATGGAGTAGGCATCCTACAACAAGGGTTCGAATGCAGCTCATATTACTTGGGAAGCTTTTACTAAAGCATTTCTAAACTGGTTCTTCCCAAGAGAGTTGAGAGAATCTTAGGTGCAAGAGCTTATGAACTTGAAGAAAGGTTAAATGTTTGTCCAAGAGTACTGCCTGAAATTTATCCAACTCAACAATTATGCTCCACACATGGTTGCCGATCTAAGGGAACAAATGAGTAAGTTCTTGTTAAGGGTTTGCGATCTGGTGAAGACCGAGTGCAGGAATGCTATTCTCTTAGGGGATATGGATATCACTAGACTAATGACTCATGCTTAGGAGGTTGAGGGAGATAAAATTAGGGAATTTCGTAAGGATAACAAAACAGCCAGAACAAGAACTTTTGAATACTCAAAGCAAAAGTCAGACGGTGGAAATCACTCAGAATTTCAGCAAAGGTCTATGGGAATTCTATAACTAACAACTACCACTATGAGCCTAAGTGGTGATACAACGTTTTGCCCATGCTGCCAGAACTGTCCTGTACTTTATCGTCATATAGAATGCTTAACATAGTGGATCCACTATCTTATGCTAAAAACATCTTAAGCAGTTATCTAAAAAGTATGATCATTTATTACCCATGCTACATGGTTTATGGAGACTTCAGTTTGTTGACACTCAATTTTGGCCTAACATTTTCAAAATTCGTAACTTTTAAATTTCATTTATTTAACAACTCAAAATGAATTTTTTATAATTGTAAATAAGTTTATTGATAAATATCTTTATTTATCACAATTTAGGATTTTTGATTTGTTAGTTTTAACGTTACATTTTTACATGTCATTAGTTACTTTCATTATATTTTTTTTAAATTCATTTTATTTGTTACATTTGTTGATATTTATGTTGAATTTAGCACAATTTAAAACTTATTCAAATACGAAAAGAATTTAGGGATTCTATTCATATAATTTTGGACCACAATGCTAAGCCCATCATTTGAGCCCATTTCGTGTTTTCCTATTAAGGTTATTAACTAGGTCAAAAATAAAGGTGATGAAATTTTTTTAGGTTAGGATTGTGAATTTTCATATTTTTATTCAAAAGAGATTTCACATTTCATTATTTTTCGGTGACCACCACCCCGGAATCCGGTAAAGTTCTGACAACCCAAAACCCCCTCCTTTTTCCGGCGAAAAACAATCAAAACACCACCAGAACACACAACCTCAAACCGCCTGACCCTTTGTCATCACCTCCAAACACCCATTTCTCCAGCAAACAACAGCCATCCGAAACCCCATTTTCCCCTTTCTTCTCCGATCAAACGCCACTCTGGTTAACCACCCTCACCCATTTCCTCTCAAACCACCATTGAACCAACCAGAAAACAACTCCAAGATCCTCTTCGTTTTAATCTTTTTCCCGTGAAATAGTCACCGAAAACGGCCCCCCATTATTTTTTCTTCTAGTCTCCACCAAACAACCAAAAACCCCGACCCAGACCATCCTTTTTTCGATAAACTACTACAAATCAGTCACTGCAAGTCCCCTATTATGTTTTCTTCTTCTTACATATATTTTGGCTGAAAGTGGGTGAGCTCCGGAGGAAAAAAAAACTAGTTCCCATCACTGCGAGCTTCAAGCACAGCGAACAACCAGCGAGATGCTGACCTCCGTAGCTCCTGCAAACAAGTAATCCTCTATATTTTATTTTTGTTGTAGTTATTTTGCTTCATTCATTGTTTTTTTTTCCAGATTTGGCCGGAGTTTGGTGAAGTTTGTCTTCCTTCTCCGATTAGTTGTGTTGATATTATACCGTGTTATTTTGGTTTATTTGTTTTTTCACAACTCTTGTATTGATTTGCTGTTTGTTTTGACTCCTACAGTTGTTTTGACTCCTACAGTGGCTATGCTTTGACTATTTTTTAATTAAATGCTTAATGGTTAAAGATTTTTTTTTTCAATTGTGATTTCATTCTAACTCATGGATCTTTTATTAGGATAGTTACTACTTCATTATTTTATATTGTTAATTCTTTATGAGCTTATTCATTTGTTGACATCGTGTTATTTGTTTTTGTGTTAGTTTTGTTTTCGTTATGATTATTTTATTGATTGTTCATTTATTCCATATGCTTATCTTATTTTAGTTTTTTTTATTGTTGCTTACTCTATTAACTTAATAGTTTAAATTATATTTGCTATATTTTGTTGGATTTAATGTTGCTATTAATAATGGTGTTGCCTTCAGTAAATCTTTTACTTTTCGTGTTACTGTTTCTTTTGTTAATTTTAAAATATTTTTTTTTTGTCATTTCTTCTTATTTTTAATTGATATTGAATAGACTTTATTTGTTAAAATTGGTCAATGAGAAAATCTCTACGTCGGTTTTGGAGGTCTTTCCATTTTAAAAAAAACGGAATTTTAGTTTAAGTTTATATATTTTACATGTTGAAATTGGCCAATGAAAAATATTGTACGTCAGTTTTGAAGGCCTTTCCATTTTAAAAAGACAGAATTTAGTTTAAGTTTATATATTTTACATGTTGAAATTGGCCAATGAGAAAATTTGTACGTCAGTTTTGGAGGCCTTCCCATTTTAAAAGGACGGAATTTTAGTTTAAGTTTATATATTTTCATGTTGAAATTGGCCAATGAGAAAATCTCTACGTCAGTTTTGAAGGCCTTCCCATTTTAAAAAGATGGAAATTTAGTTTAAATTTATATATTTTGTATGTTAAAATTTGGCCAATGAGAAAATCTCTCCGTCGATTTTGGAGGCCTCCACATTGTAAAAGACAAAAATTTGGTTTAACTTTATATATTTTATTTGTTTAAATTGGCCGATGAAGAAATTACCGTCGATTTCCAAAGCCTTCCATGGTCATGAGACGGATTTTTATTTTTAATTTATTATTTAATTCATTTATTTTTATCATATATATTTGGTACTAATACTTTTACTAAGTATCTTTACATGTACCCGGAGACTCTTTTCATTAAAGATATTCGAACGAAGTTCGAATTATGTTGTTTTGATATTTATTATGTATATTATTGACGTTAGAAAAATTTTAGGGTGTGCCATATATTATAATTTCATTTTATTATTTGTGTATGTTGCATGTTATTAGACTTGTTTATAGTTTTATTTTCTCCTCAATTTAAAAAAATAAATTCAATTGGGACCCATATTTGTGGATTTCGAAGGGTGCCTAACAAATTCCCTTTGCAATCACTTGAACCCCTTACCTAGAACTAATGGTTTCGTAGATCACTTAAATGGTTTCCTAGTTTTCCCTAAAATTAGGTGGCAACTCCTTTAAAATTAATTTATTCTTTTAACTCCTTAAACTTTAATTAATTGATTATTTTTTGAGTCACCGCGACGTTTCTCCCTATTTGAATAGAGTAGGGATGCAAAGAGAATGGCGACTCCACTGGGGACATAGAGGTTCAAACCAATATGAATTCATTATTTTCAAATTGAGAAGCATTTACTTTTATTGTGTTATGCTTAATACTTTGTATATTTGTTGATTATTTGTATATTATATTTATTTATTATTCATTATTCATTTTATTGTACGTATACTTTATAGTATGTATAGTAAATTAAAGGACGATTTTGCGGAACCGCTACCAAACGTTTTTATACTCGACCTGTTTTTTCGGAATGATCGGCAATTTATTGGTTCGTCATGCGTCCAATGGTTGTCGTGAGTTCCAGCCTAAGTTGTCCACTTGGGTTACCGGTCTTTCAGAAGTCACTCTTAGTCAACTAGTGTAGAGCTAAACCAAATCCTGAATTCTAGTGCATTTCGAACTAAGTCGACCCAACACCATAGGCGTGATAGGCCCATTAGAGGTCCACCTTGTGTCTATTTGGCCCATTGGTCAATAAAAGACAATCATGTGTATGTATTTAAATTTGAAGGATGTATACGTTATTTGATAAATTATTGTCACTCAAGGTAAGGAGCTTAATAGTTTATTCGAGTCGAAGAAGAATCAAGTTACCATTTTATCCACAATTGTTGTCGTTTGGAGATAACAATAAGTTAAAGAGGGAATACCTTTCACAAAGGCTTAGTTTATGATTGTTCCCCTGCACGGGACTGATTATTTGTATCTTTTTCCCCCATTATTTTGTAATCCATAAAATTGTACTAAGTGTTTTGGGGGACAATAGAAAGTTGTCAAATGGCATAATACATCCTTCAGTTCGATAGGTCTACCCTTGGCATAAAAGGATCGCATATTTGTATAGGACGCACAATAATTGTTTATATGTGATGTATATAATTGAGTTTGTCTTCAATCAAAATAGTGCTTATGTGTTTAATTGATTCTTCGTGTGATATTTTGCATTATTCATTATGAACACAAATCAACACTTTAACCTTTTGAGTTTTTGATTTATGTAAGAATCTAGAAATCATTGTTCGTCCGAAGTTGCAAGAGACAAAAAGACTCACGAAATTCGAATTTTTGTATTTAACAAAGCATAATTTCAAGTCAAAAATGACGAATCAGGGGAGTCTTTGACTATGAAGTTACATTTCTTAATTTAATTTTTTTTTTCTTATTATGACCTTTCTTTCATACATTTCTTATAATTTTGTAGGAAAACCATCCCCGACAATAATTAGGGATTGTCATAACAATGCTTGGTTTTCGTAAATAATTGGGAGCAGACACAGTTCCAAGAGACATTCAAAAAGAATACAACAACAAGTGGTTATTGCAAAAAATGATAGACCACATTCAACAGACAGTACAAATATTGACAATTAAAAGGATACAAAGAATCGCTTCGAGTTTGTCTAAATTTTAAAATTATTTTATGTCATATCTGAACGAACTACGCGTATCTGATTCTCATCTCGATGAGATATGTAGGCAACCCTTCTTGGATTTGGTACTATTTTTTTCTAAAGTAAAAATATACTTAATAATAATAATAATAGTTTGTGTATATTTTGAAAGGCGTATCTGCACGAACTAGACGTACCTGATTTTTATTTTAATGAGATACGTAGGCATATATATATATATATATATATATATATATATATATATATATTATGTGCATATTTTCAAACCTTATCTGCATGAACTATGCGACCTGATTCTCATTTGATGTAATACGTAGGGAGCCCTTCATGGATTCGGTATTCATTCTATTAAACTCAAAAATATGATTCAAATAGCTTGTTCATATTTTCAAAGTCATATATATCGTAATTACGCACACCTGATTCTCATATCAATGAGATACGTAGGCATTCGTTTTTGGGTTCAATGTTCATTCTTTAAAAAAACATTGTGTATGTATATATCGTAAGAGTCATGTCTTCAACCATTTGGGACCCATGCAGTTAGGAGCGTGTAAAAATATTTGATATGATAGAGAGGACTGACTTTGTGGTAAATCGTAGATTTTTTTGGTACCTCTCATTTATACTTTTGTGATGCTTGAAAATTGTCTTGCATGCATTCAAGATAAGAATAAAACCAACCTTATGTTTCATGTGCATTGTGTGGTGAGATTTTAGATCAAAATTCAATTGTATCACACTGTTGATCTAAAACTTGGCCTGAATGTCATCGAGGTGAAATCCTGTGTAATGTTTTGTTCGGGGAAGGATTGTAGGCCTTTTTTTATCCGATTGTGCCTTTCAAAGCCTACCAAATGACATCAATCCCTAGTTTTCTCATTTTGAGCCTGAAGCCTTTTCATTGGACAACCACATTTTAGCCATTACCCTTTTGAGTGCTTACATGCACTATCGCTCTCTTGGCCCAACCTTCTTGAGTGCACCAAGAATGTGCAAATTATAAGAGAAGATCCATTTTTGAAATTTCCAAAAGCAAAGACATCGAGTCCCTCAAAGTCAATCAAGCAAAAAAAAAGTCTTTTAGAGAGAAAAAAAGAAAAAAAAAAGAAAGACAAATATACCCCTACAAGGTCAGTGAAAGACAAGAAAAAAAAATACTCCAACAACAAAGGAGAAAAATTCAAAAGAAAGGAGTGAAATAAAAGAAAATATCCAAGAAATGAGGACTTAAATGAAGTCGAAAGAAATGGGTTAAATAAAAGGAAAACTACCAAGAAATAAGGACTCAAATGAAGCCGAAATAAAGAGGAGGACAATGAAGAGGATCTGACGCTAAAGGTGTACCAATCATTAAGGACACAAATTCAGTGTGACGCTCAAGGGGGAATTAAATCACTCTTATCCTAAATAAATATCCTACTCATCCCTAAGCCTACATTACAAGCCAATGACAAGCCCTACATGATTTCATTCCAAATAGTCTCACAGTAGTGTAGATTTACATAAGGGTCAAGCATATGATATCACAACTGTATGCATTGAACATTCTTGTGAGTGTGAGTGCACTTTGAAAAAATGTCCTAAAACCAAATGTTTCAAATATGTGTGAAATAGGACAAGTATTTGTCATGAGGCACTCGAAACATGAGGATTGGTACAATTCAAAATCCGTTTTTGAAGTAAAATAAACGAATCTTGTTGATCCTTAAGTATGTTTGAGGTACCACTTGAAGCTCTAAGAATTACCTTGAATTCAATCTTAATTACAAGAAAAAAATGAGACATTTACCTGCAATCCCAATTGTTGGTACCAATTGTAGTCAAGATCTGACCGTCTCATCATATTATTTATTTTTTCAAAAGAAAAAAAGGAAAATAAGAAGAAAAAAAAAGATGAGCAAGCTCCACTCTTTAATATTTTTCAAAGTTTTTTTAAGACTCTTTCTATAAGAAAAAAATAAAAAAAATTGTGTTTTCTTTTTGAGTTGTTTATTTTAAAGAGTATCATTAGGCTAACCTCGTATGTGTGAGACACCTATTTCACTTCATTGAGTTGTCCGTCCCAAAAAATGTTTGTTATCTTTAGGCTTTGAATACCACATGGAATATTATTTTTCCATTTCATCATGTTCATATTGTGCTTTTATATTGATGATCTTATATCAGATTCTTTGCAGTATTAATCATCTACAGGATTGGAACTACATTTGACTTGATTCCTGACTCAACAGGATATGTAGGCATCACTTTGGCTCGGTTATATACCCAGTGCGAATTTTCTTTCTCCTTGTAATAAACACTGGGACAGAAACAATAAAGTTGTTATCTCCAGCAAGTCAAGATTGGAGATCATTTTGAGATTTGCCAAAAATTTTAACTTGGATAAATTTTTTTGAGAAAGACCTAAAAAGTTCCAATAAATACTGTGAGAAGCTTGATAGCCAACTTCAAATGATCCTTCAGTGCTTGAAGCTCAAAGTCAACTTGCAAATCATCAGCGTTGTCATGGAAAGCCAGTAGCTCCTCGTACGAATCCCCAATAAAACATGAGTTTCAAAAAACATAAAACGTTCAAGAGAAAATTGATGATTGTTCACTTGTGTCAAAGTGAAAGAAACTTTGTACATATTCTCTTGTAAATATTTTCTCAAAGTTTCTTGATCATGTTGCTAGCTAAAGCTACATTGTGTCTTCTAACTGTTGCTTTTAGAACAGAGGAACACATGAAAGCATCGAGATGATGACATTTTCAAGACTATCGAGCCATCCACCTCGTTACAGTGGACAATCATCGAGTCATCCACCTCGTTACAGTTGGACAATTATCAAGTCATCCATCTCTTTACAGTGAGAAATCATCGAGCCATCTAACTCGTTGCATTTGGACAATTACCGAGTTATCAACCTCGTTACAGTGGAAAATTATTGGGTCATCCATCATTTGCATTTTTTTATTTGTCGAGAAGGCCATTGAATTTTTTCATTTTCTAAAAGGATAATTGCATTTTTATTTGTCAGGAAGGCCATTGTATTTTTATTTATCAAAAAGGTCATTGCATTTTAATTTTTCGAAAGGATAATTGTATTTTTCATTTGCCAAGAAGGCCATGACATTTTTTATTTACCAAAAAGGTCATTGCATTTTTTATTTACCAAAAAGGTCATTTCATTTTTTATTTACCAAAAAGGTAATGCATTTTTTATTTACGAAAAAGGTCATGCATTTTTTATTTACCAAAAGGGTCATCGTATTTTTAATTTGCCGAGAGGGTCATTGCATTTTTTATAACGAGAAGGTCATTCTATTTTTATTTGCCAGGAAGTCCATTGCATTTTATATAATAAAAGGGCCATGCATTTTTCATTTACCAAAAACATCATTGCATTTTTATTAGCCAAGAGGGTCATTGCATTTTTCATTCGCGCCATTGCATTTAAGTCGCATCTATTCGGAGGTGAAGGATGTTCACCATATATTTTCAACGTTCAATTCGGTAAAAACTTGTGTTGAAAGATATTTGCATTTAAGTCGTATCTATTCAGAGGTGAAGGATGTGCACCATATGTTTTAACGTTCAAGTCGGTGGAAACTTGCGTTAAAAGATACTTGCATCTAAGTTAAATCTATTTGAAAGTGAAGGATGTGCACCATATCTTCTTAACATTCAAGTCGGTGGAAACTTGCGTTGAAAGATATTTGCATTTAAGTCGCATCTATTCGTAGGTGAAGTATGTGCACCATATATTTTCAACATTCAAGTTGGTGATAACTTGCGTTGAAAGATATTTGCATTTAAGTCGCATTTATTCGGAGGTGAAGGATGTGCACCCTATCTTTTCAACTTTCAATTCGGTGGAAACTTGTGTTGAAAGATATCTGCATTTAAATCGCATCTATTCGGAGGTGAAGGATGTACACCCTATCTTTTAAATGTTCAAGTCGATGAAAACTTGCGTTGAAAGATATTTGCATTTAAGTCACATCTATTCGGTGATGAAGGATGTGCACCATATCTTTTCAACGTTCAAGTCGGTGGAAATTTGCGTTGAAAGATACTTCCATTAAAGTCACACATATTCGGTGGTCAAGGATGTGCATCATATCTTTTCAACGTTCAAGTCAGTGGAAACTTGCGTCTAAAGATATTTGCATTTAAGTCGTATCTATTCTAAGGTGAAGGATGTGCCTCCTATCTTTTCAATGTTCAAGTCGGTGGAAACTTGCGTTGAAAGATATTTGCATTTAAGTCGCATCTATTTGGTGGTGAAGGATGTGCACCATATCTTTTCAACGTTCAAGTCGATAGAAACTTGCGTTGAAAGATATTTGCATTTAAGTCTCATCTATTCGGTGGTGAAAGATGTACACCATATCTTTTCAACGTTCAAGTCGGTGGAAACTTGCGTTGAAAGATATTTGCATTTAAGTCACATCTATTTGGAGGTGAAGTATGTGCATCATATCTTATCAACTTTCAAGTCGGTGAAAACTTGCGTTGAAAGATATTTGCATTTAAGTCGCATCTATTTGGTGGTGAATGATGTGCACCATATCTTTTAAATGTTCAAGT
Organism: Solanum sitiens; assembly: GCA_016801875.1. Classification (NCBI taxonomy): domain Eukaryota; kingdom Viridiplantae; phylum Streptophyta; class Magnoliopsida; order Solanales; family Solanaceae; genus Solanum; species Solanum sitiens. Next base: position 873,342 of record JABWTJ010000083.1, on the reverse strand, counting down.
CGGTGGAAACTTTCGTTGGAAGATATTTGCATCTAAGTCGCATCTATTCGGAGGTGAAAGATGTGCACCATACATTTTTAATGTTCAACTCGGTGGAAACTTGCATTGGAAGATATTTGCATATATGTCATATCTATTCGGAGGTGAAGGATGTGCACCCTATCTTTTCCACATTCAAGTCGGAGGAGACTTGCGTCGAAAGAATTTCATTCGTCTTACCGATGAACATACATTCAAAATCCTACCGATGGATAATCTTTTCATTCATCCTACCTATGGACATATATTCAAAATCCTACCGATAGATAATCTTTTTTGTTCGTCCTACCGATGAACATACATTTAAAATCCTACCGATGGATCATATTTTTTTATTCATCCTACTGATGGATATACATTTAAAATCCAACCGATGGATCATCTTTTGTTCATTCGTCCTACCGATGGACATACATTGAAAATCCTACCGATAGATCATCATCTTCATTCATTCTATCAATAGACATATATTTATATCATACCGATCGATCATCTAAGTCCATCATATAGTAAGAGGTGCTACCTTTTTCTTTTACTTTTGTCTATACTAATGAGTTTTATCTTTATTTTTTCGAGAACATCCAAGAGGATGCATTCTCAGTGGAGCCACATGTGCAAACTACTTCAACAAGGACGCACACAATGTAGAACCTTTTGGAGACAAGTCTGGGATTGCCTTCCACCACATTAAACCACATCATTATATAACTTTCATGTGTTCGGCTAAAATTGGATTTGTCAATTTTCGTTGTTCACAAATTTTTTTAACAAGCATACCCAACGAAAGGGATAGCTGCTGACACTCAATTTTGGCCTAACATTTTTCAAAATTCGTAACTTTTAAATTTTCTTTATTTACTAGCTCAAAATAAATTTTTTATAATTTTAAATAAGTTTATTGATAACTATCTTTATTTATCAAAATTTAGGATTTTTTATTTTTTAATTTTAAAATTACATTTTTATATGTCATTAGTTACGTCAATTACATTTTTTTAAAATTCATTTTATTTGTTACAATTGTTGATATTTATGTTAAATTTAGCACAGTCTAAAATTTATTCAAATACGAAAAGAATTTAGAAATGAGATAATTGTATATAATAGCAAACTAATAACCTAAAATAAATGGAGTAGCTAGGGTTTGATTTAATTGTGCTCCATAGCAAACGTTTGCAAAAAATTGCCAGGCGCCTCTCTCCCAAATATCTCGCTCGCCACTCTCCTCCAATCTCTCGCTCGCTTCCTCACTTTTTATACAAACACAAGTGTATAAAAATTGTTTTTAATTGTATAAAGCAGAGGAAATTGTATAAATACATATATTTTTGTTCCCCTCTCTCCCCTCTTCCAGATCTCGCTCGCCACTCTCCCAAATCTCGCTCGCCACCCTCGCCTTTCTCACTTATACAAACAGAATCGAAATGTATAATTGCATTTCTGTTTGTATAAACCGTGAGAAAATTATATATACACATGCAAGTACATATATTTTCGTCCTATACACTTATAATTATACAATAAAAATACTCCCCTGCCCAATTTCTTTTGCCTTTTTCTCTTTCTCGTTTTATACAAATTTCAAATTGTATCTAATTTCTCTCTTTCTCGTTTTATACAATTCGATTCAATTGTATATTCCCTGCCAAGTCTCTTTGTCTTTCTCTCTTTCTCATTTTATACAAATTCAAATTGTATATAATAGTTCTATACACTTATAATCATACAATTCATTTTATACACTTCGTTTTTATACAAGTCTCTGCCCAAGTGTCTTTCTCTTTCTCGTTTTATACACTTCATTTTATACAATTCGCTTCAACTGTATATGTATAGCGAATTATACAGTTTTTATGTTTGCTATGGAGCGCAATTATCCAAACTTTGCTATAGCATACAAATATGAATTTTTTATTTGCTATATGTGAAAGTTGCCCTTTAGAAATTCTATTCTTATAATTTTGGGCCACAATGCTAAGTCCATCATTGAGCCCATTTCGTTTTCCTATTTAAGTTATTAACTAAGTCAAAAATAAGAGTGGTGAAATTTTTTTAGGTTAGAATTGTGAATTTTCAGATTTTTATTCAAAAAATATTTCACTTTTCATTATTTTTCGGTGACCCCCCCCCCCGGAATCCGGTGAAGTTCCGACAACCCAAACAAAGCCTCCCTTTTCTGGCGAAAAACAATCAAAACACCACCAGAGCACACAACCTCAAACCGCCTGACCCTTTGTCATCACCTCCAAACACCCATTTCTCTTCTCTTCGTCGGAATCACCACCACCCACTGCCTCACCTTTGTCCATTTCTCCAGCAAACAACACCCATCCTAAACCCCATTTTCCCCTTTCTTCTCCGACCAAACGCCACTCCGGTTAACCACCCTTACCCATTTCCTCTCAAACCCCCATTGACCCAACCATAAAATAACTCCAAGACCCTCTACGTTTTATTCTTTTAACGGTGAAATAGTCACCGGAAACAGCCCCCATTATTTTTCTTCTAGTCTCCACCAATCAACCAAAAACCCCGACCCAGACCATCCTTTTCTCGATAAACTACAACAAACCAGTCGCTGCCAGTCCCCTAATCTGGTTTCTTTTTCTTACAGGTATTTTGGCTGAAATTGGGTGAGCTGCGAAGGAAAAAAAAAACTAGTTCCCATCACTGCAAGCTTCAAGCTCAACGAACAACCAACGAGACGCTGATCTCCTTAGCTCCGGCAAACAAGTGATCCTCTATATTTTATTTTTGTTGTAGTTATTTTGCTTCATTCATTGTTTGTTTTTCAGATTTGGCCGGAGTTTTGGTGAAGTTTGTCTTCTCTGATTAGTTGTGTTGATATTATACCGTGTTATTTGGTTTATTTGTTTTTTCACAACTCTTGTATTGATTTACTGTTTGTTTTGACTCCTACAGTTGTTTTGACTCCTACAGTGGCTATTATAGCTGTCAATATGGGTTATCCTACACATCCGGGTTAACTCATACAGATTTTGACATTTTACGAGTCAGGTCGGACTAGTCTATTTTTTGTGTGGATCGGAGAATAATCGGCTCAAACCACAAGTACGTGGGCTACAGGCTTACCGGGTCAGCCTACTTTTTAAAAAAACTAATATATTTTTAAATATTAATTTAAATTATAAATTATAATTTAAAAATTATCATAAATATCGATAAAACAATATTACATGATGTTAATGTTACTACTTGTTAATCAAATTCAAAAATAAAATTTTTTTATTAAATATTTATTAAGTTAAGTTACCATTTTCAAAAAAAAAAAATTATTAAGTTTTTTCAAGTAAAAGTATAAATATCTAAATAGAAATATTAACCTAATTGTTTTGAGTTTGGACTCTCTTTAATTTTAAATTTTAATATTATATTATATTTTTTAATTAAATTTTCTTGGCCCACGGGCCAGCACTATCGATATTTCTCAAGCCCCTCTAATCAACAGGCTTATTCAGGCCGGGCTAAAAAACTCATTTTTTAAATAGGCTCCAAAAATCTTAGCACAGCACTACTAAATCCCGGGTTAGCCAGGCCGGCCCAATGGCCTAGCCCATTTTGACGGCTTTAGTGGCTATGCTTTGAATTTTTTTTTAATTAAATGCTTTGTGATTTCATTATAACTCATGGATCTTTTATTAGGATAGTTATTACTTCATTATTTTATAGGGAAAATGCACAAGTACCCTCTAGATTATGACTGAAATTCAGAGACACACCTTAACTAAACTAAGGTTTTATTATCCCATGAACTTATTTTTTTGGTAATTTTGTGCACCTCTTTGGCTTACGTGACATTCATATATCTCACACGCGCCTCAATTGCGTGGATTCACGGAGTGTGCCACGTAAGACAAAGGTGTACAAAATTACAAAAAAAAAATGTTCAGGGATAATAAGACCTTAGTTTAATTAAGGTGTGTCTCTTAAATTTCGTTCATAGCATAGGCGAGTACTTGTGCAGTTTTCCTTATTTTTAATTGTTAATTCTTTATGAGCTTATTCATTTGTAGACATCGTGTTATTTGTTTGTGTTAGTTGTCTTCATTATGATTATTTTATTGATTGTTCATTTTTTCCGTATGCTTATCTTATTTTAGTTTTTTTTTTATTGTTTTTTACTCCATTAACTTAATAGTTTAAATTATATTTGCTATATTTTGTTGGATTTAATATTGCTATTAATAATGGTGTTGCCTTCGGTAAATCTTATACTTTTCGTGTTACTGTTTCTTTTGTTAATGTTAAGATAATTTTTTTTGATTTCTTCTTATTTTTAATGGATATTGAATAGACTTTATTTGTTAAAATTGACCAATGAGAAAATATCTACGTCGATTTTGGAGGTCTTCTCATTTTAAAAAGACGGAAATTTTGTTTAAGTTTATATATTTTACATGTTGAAATTGGTCAATTAGAAGATCTCTATGTCGGTTTTGGAGGCCTTCCCATTTTAAAAAAAAAACGAAATTTTAGTTTAAGTTTATATATTTTACATGTTGAAATTGACAAATGAGAAAATGTCTACGTTGGTTTTGGAGGCCCTCCCAATTTAAAAAAAAGGAAATTTAGTTTAAATTTATATATTTTGTATGTTAAAATATGGTCAATGAGAAAATCTATCCTTCAGTTTTGGTGGCCTCCACATTGTAAAAGAAGGAAATTTAGTTTAACTTTATATATTTTATTTATTTAAATAGGCCAAAGAAGAAATTACCATCGATTTTCAAGGTCTTCCATGTTAATCAGACGATTTTTTATTTTTAACTTATTATTTAATTCATTTATTTTTATCATATATATTTGGTACTAATATTTTTACGATGTGTCTTTACAGGTACCGGGAGATGCTTTTCATTAAATCTATTCGAGCGAAGTTCTAATTATGTTGTTTTATTATTTATTATGTATATTATCGACGTTAGGAAAATTTTAGGCCGTGCAATACATTATAATTTTATTTTATTATTTGTGTATGTTGCATGTTATTAGACTTGTTTATAGTTTTATTCCCTCCTCAACTTGAAAAAATAAATTCAGTCGGGACCCACATTTGTGAATTTTGAAGGGTGCCTAACACCTTCCCTTCAAAATCATTTGAACCCCTTACCTAGAACTAATGGTTTCGTATATAACTTAAATGGTTTCCTAGTTTTCCCTAAATTAGGTGGCGACACCTTTAAAATTTGTTTATTCTTTGAACTCCTTAACCTCTAATTAATTGATTATTTTTTGAGTCGCCGCGACGTTTCACCCTATTTGAATAGAGTAGGGATGTAAATACAGTCAATACGAACTCACATCCCCATATTGGTGCTCAGTACTACACCTAGAATATAGTTACCTCATAAATATTTGAAACAAACTTCTTTCTTTGGATTGAGATAATTACTCAAAACTTAGCTAAAACCCCTCTCTGCGCATCGATGTTTCATTTTCCTTCTCAAATGTCAAAACATTTATGAACTCTTTGGAAATACTTCTTTCCCTTATAGATTTATGAGAAATGAACTCAACTCTTTATTGATTACTTAACTTGAAATTTAAGTCTTAAAACAAAGTTCAAACGTTTGTTACAAACTTTTGAAAACATTACAAGCTTTGCTTTGACTTTCTCTTAACATCTAGACTTGACTTTAAGAATAACCTTTAGAAATAAATGGTTTAATGATATGAAAGGTTAAAATGTAATATAGAGTTTTTTAAATTGTTTGAATACACAGAAAAATTAGACGACCAAAAAGAATCGTTAGAAATACTTATTGATAAATGGTATACTACTACTAATAAGGTAGTTGAATCTAAAATTTCTCCTTCAGAAGAAATTAGTCTGCCCATAACTGATAGAATTGTTACTGCCTCACATTTTAAAATAAATATAGTCAATACTTAAGAGGGTAAAACAGGTCCTTCCTATAAGGACAACACTAAAAAACTAGAAACTTATCCAATATTTAAACTACCAGAATCTTAAAATAAAATATTAAAATCCAAATTAACAATTACTAATATTAATCCCTTATTCGAAAACAATGATAATGATATTAATAAATTAAACTCTAATTATCCTACAAAAAGAAATTATTATAAGAAACCTTCTTTCTTGGACGTAAAATACGGAGAAAATAATTGTCTATCTCATACTTCGTATTCGGAAAGAGAATTAGCTAAATAAAATATTGATAAACTCATGGAGCATCAAATTTATAATAAAATACATAAAATAGGAATAGTCATTACGGCATATAAAATGAAATATTTATTAGATAAACAATTAGCTAATTTAAATACAACTGAATTTACCGGAATATTAAAGGAAAGGTTTAAAGAAAAAAACCCTGATAAACAATTAACCTATGATGAACCCCATTTCAACAAGAGAAAATCTAGATTAGATAATAATGACACTAATACATGTTGGAACTATCAATGATACGTACACCATGCTAAAGATAATCAGGCCCCTAATATAAAGAAGGATAAGATAGATAGGTTAGAACTAGAAGATAATATTATAAATAAATTATAGCCAATTCCTGATAAGAATCACACTAGTTCCAAAAGAAATTCTAGTAAAAATGACCATCTTAATATGAGAGAGAGTTCTGAAAATAATATACGGTGGATGTAAGGGTGCAGTTTGCACCTACCAAAACCTTTCCATAAATGTCATTATTAGTAATTATGAAGAAGTTTTCTTTGATATGACTGAAAATATCAAAGATTCAGATTATAAGAAAAAATATTTAAGAGCATTAAATGATATAATTCTTAATAAACAAACTAATAATCATATTATTAAACCTTTTAGTATGACAAATAGAGAACAAAATTCCGAAACAACACTTCAAGATCTTCAAAAACATAATTAATACATGTAAATAAAGAAATTAAACAAATCAAACAAAACCATAACACTTCTAAGGAAACATCATCCCAAAATCAATGTTTAGAATAAATCTACTCTCACGATAAATGTGGGATAATTGTCTAAGAGAAGATAATACGCGAAGTATATTAAATGTTACAACTGTTAACCCAATTATTAAAGATGAATCTTCAAGGCAAACCATAGAGAATCAAGCCTTAGAAGATGCTACTACCACCTTAATTTATAACATAGTTAAACATTTTATTGGAGAACCTTCACTTTTTCAAGATAGAAGTCTAGAAATATAATCTAATCTATCTTGTCCAAAGTTGGACGATTTTAGATGGTATAAAGATAATTTTTTCAACAAAGTTATGATTAGAAAAGTGTGTAATCACGTTTATTGGAAAGAAAAATTTATTAGTGGTCTACCCAAGCTATTTGCTAAAAAGGTTAGAATAAAAATCGATCTTTTAATTTTATTCTAACCTTTTCAACAAATAGCTTGGGTAGACCACTAATAAATTTTTCTTTCCAATAATCGTTATTACAATCCAGATCCGGTTTTTTTAAAGAGGATATATTATTTCAGACTTCCATTAGAATCCTTGACCATGATTTATATCAAGGAACCTATAAACCCATTTGCAGAGCAATAGAGTTCTCAATTTCATATCTTGTACTCTCAATATAACTTTTTCTTTATCACAAGTGAAGAACCTCCCACATTATGAATCTGTTCTCAAACTTATTGTTCGAGTATTTGAAAAGAATATTCATATATTTTTTCCATGCTTTAAAATTGTGTACAATCAAAATACACATTGGCAAAACAAATCCTTCTTTTGGATATTTAATCCATAAAAACAGTCATTGCAGGTACAAAAATTACAAATTTTATGTCATTTGTGTTTGTTTCCTTTCTGTCACAATAAGACTTATCACTTAATATTTTGAATAGTAACAATAAAGATTCAATCTTTATACAAGTTGTTTCTATTTTAACGATGAAATTTTTATATGCTTTCAATCCTTAACTGAATGAACCTTGAATTCTAATGAAGTTTTATATTCTTTGAATCAATTTGAAATTTAGACAAAGTGGTAAACTAAAAAGGTTTTGATTTCCAGAAGCCTCAAATACAACGCTGTTTCTAGGTAACAATGAAGATTTTATGAACAGAGGCTTTCAATTGTAATATTTAAATTTTCAAAGCATGAAGTAACCATATCATAACAAAGCACATATTGTACCACTAAAAATTTGTAACTGCACTCCTCTATTTAATTTCTAACTTTTTACCGCTACAATTTATTTAACTCCCCATGCTAGAATTACCGACACTAATCAATTAAATGAAACATCTGAAAATTTTTATTCATTAATTAATTGAATCATTTGAATTTTATAATTCATGTGACAGATATACATTTCATCCGTCTGTAAGGTTTTCACATGATTACTTATAAGCAATCATAAAGGGGTGTCTTAGTTCTCATAACTGAGATGGTTCTATGAACTAATTATTATTTCACGAATGTAATTCATTATTATCCAATCCATTAGGAATATTTTGCTCATTATAGAGTCTAACCTTTTAATAGATTAAAATAATAAAGCAAACTACACATATCATATTAACTACATGACGGTTAAAAGTATAAGCTCATGAAACAGACTAGAGATATTATTTATTGAAATTAAGCACCTAAATACGTATCCCAGTTTGGTTCTTTCAATACATGCAAAGTGTACTTATAGAAGAATTAGGATTTTACCAATCACATAATTAAGATTGAATTAAATTTAATCTTGTGTTACAATCATCAAGATTTTTATCCAACTTCATCTTTGGTTGTGAACGTTTAATTTCTAACTTTTAAGAACCGAAAATTTTAATCTTCCGCGCATGAGTGAAAAAACTCCATACCAAAAAATTGTCTGCTATATAATTAATCGACACAAATATAAACGCAATGATCTATTTAAACAAAGACTTCATTGTAATAATTAACATAAAATGTTAATTCTTTATAACCCGCACATAAATTTATAACCATTCATGTACAAAATTTAACACCAATAATATAATTATCAAAAGACATCTAGGTAAGACTTTGGTAAATGGATAGCCTAGTTGTTGTTCTGATTCAATCTTCAAAACTCTTACATCACCCCTTTAAGTTATATCACAAATCAATTGATATTTCCTCTGAATGTGCTTACTCTTTCTATAGCTTCCTGGAACTTTTGAGTTGGCAGCTGCACCAATCTTATCACAATAGAGTGTGATTGGTGGCTAACTAGAAGGAACCACTCCAAGCACTTTTAGAAAATTTCTTAGCCAAAAAGCGTTTTTAGACACCTCAGAGGCTGCTACATATTCAACTTCCATGGTGGAATAAGCAACACATGATTGCTTTATACTGCTCAAAACTATAGCTCTACCTCCCAAAGTAAATACATCTCTGAGGTCGATTTTATAGAATCTCTATTCGAATGGAAATCTGAATTGATATATCAAGTAATTTCAAGCCCCGAGCCTACACCCTACACGTGTCCGAAACTCGAGAACTATTGCTGCCGCCAAGCGTAACCTTAGCCTGACTTACTTACTCAGTGGAAGACATAAACACAAGAGATATAACTCATGCAATAACATAAAAGATAATAACTCAGCCAAAACAACAACTCAAGTTCTAAAACTATACAACTGAAATGAATAAGACTAAAGAACTAATATCATCTATATGAAGCCTCTAAAACAAAGAGGAATGTTGGGACAAGACCCCCAATCACCCTAACAACTAAATACTAGAAGTGAAGTGATAAAAAGAGTCCTACAGAATGCAAGGAGTCTTACTAACTGACTCTGAGATGCTCACTGAATCAACCGTGCGCGGGATGCCAATCCTAGTTACCTACGTCGGCATCATAATATGATGCAGGCCAACTGACATAATTACATTGAAACATGTACAAGTATCTGAGTTGTAATGCTAAACATAACACATGCTTGAAAATATTCTCAAAGAAACACTTACCTTGTCTCTTCTAAACTCATGACTAAATTAACTCATAACAAAGCAATGAAACACATGCGATATATGAAAATCTTTATATAACAGTAAAAGCAACTTAGTTCGTTAAATAAAATGCTATAAAAAACTTAACTTTAATCATATAATAAAGTAACATAGTTTCTCTTGAAATTCTCTAACGGACAACCACCACTATGAGCCTAAGTGGTGATACTGAGTCTTGCCCACGCTGCAAGAATTGTCCTATACTTTGTCGTCATATTTGCTTAACTTAGTTGATCCACTATCTTATGATAAAAGCATCTTAAGGATTATCTAAAAAGTATGATCCTTTACTATCAATGATGACTACATAGTTTATGGAGACTTAAGTTAATATGAACTACCATCCCCATATCGGCGCTCAATACTACTCCCAAAATATACTTAGCTCATAAGTTTATAAAACAAACTTCTTTCATATGTTTGAAATAATTACTCAAAACTTAGCTTAAAAGCTCTATTGGAATCAATGTTCCCTTTTATTTCTCAATTTGTGAAAACATTTATAAACTCTTTAGAATACTTATTTCCTTTATAGCTTTTTATGAAATGAACTCAACTTTTTACTTCGTACTTAACTTGAAACATAAGTGTTAAAACAAATTTTAAACGTTTGTTACAAACTTTTGAAAACATTATAAGCTTTTCTTTGACTTGATCTAATTAACTTCTAGACTTGACACGATCTTTGAGGTGATGCAGGTCACTGGGAATGATCAGGTTGAGTTGACATCATACCAGCTGAAAGATGTGGCTCAAATATGATACACTCAGTTGAAGGAGAATAGGGGTACAAATGCATCTCCTATTACTTGGGATTGCTTTAGTAAGACCTTTCTGGACATGTTTTTCCCAATAGAGTTGAGAGAAGAAAAGGCCCAGGAATTTATGAACTTAAGGCAAGGTAGCATGACAGTTCAAAAGTATGGGCTCAAGTTTAACCAGCTATCCAGGTATTCTCCTCACATGGTTGCTGACTCCAGGGTTCATATGAACAAGTTCATGTATGGAGTGTGAGATTTGATGAAAATAGATGGCAGAAATTCCATATTACTAGGAGATATGGACATCTCTTGGCTTATGACTCCTGCTCAGTAGGTTGAGGGTGATAATATTAAAGAACATGACAAGGAGAATAAAAAGGCTAGGATTTGAAACTATTACTATTCTCAGCAGAAATTTGGCGGTGGAAATTGCTCGCAGAGTCAACAGAAATTTTTAGCCCCAACCCCTTCGTCAGCTAGTGTTCCATCCTCCAAGAACAGGTATGATCAGAAGGTTAGGTTAGCAGGCTGTAAGACTCAAGAAGTATTTTAGGCACCAGTACTTACCCGACTTGACCAAAGTGTTGTAAGAACCATCTAGGCGAGTGCCTCGCAGGAAAGAAAGGATGATTGGAGGCGGTAAATCTGGTCACAGGTTGAGGATTGCCGTTCTAGATAGGGTCAAGGAGGTAGTAATGGTATATCTTAGTCTACATCTTCAGCAGCACCAGCAAGTCGCCCAACTCAGCAAGGTAACTCATCTGGTACAAATGGCGGTCAGCGCCAGAATAGGTTGTATGCTCTTCAGGCTCGCCAAGATCATGAAGGTTTCCCTGATGTAGTCACTGGTACGTTACGAGTCTTTGACCTTGATGTTTATTCATTGTTAAATCCAGGGGTTACTCTCTCCTTTGTAACTCCCTACATAGCAGTCCGATTCAGTGTTAGTCTAGAAACTCTCTCAAAACCTTTCTCAGTCTCTACTCCTGTTGGTGACCTAGTTACATCTAGATGGGTATACAGAAATTGCCCTATCACAGTCTCTCAGAAAGTCACCTTAGCAGATCTTGTAGATTTAGAAATGGTAGACTTCGATGTCATTCTAGGCATGGAATTGTTACATTCTTGTTATGCCTCAGTGAATTTTAGAAATAGGATTATTCGTTTTCAGTTTCCAGACGAACCAATCTTAGAGTTGAAGGGTAGTATCTTAGCGCCTATGGGTCAATTCATTTCTTACCTTAAGGCTAGAAAGATTATCTCTAAGGGTTATCTCTATCATCTAGTTTGGGTCAAGGATTCTAACTCCGAAACCCCAACTCTCTGGTCAGTTCAAGTAGTCACTAAGTTTCGAGAAGTATTTCTAGAAGAGCTTCCCGGAGTCCCTCCCGAAAGGGAAATCGACATTGGAATTGATCTCCTCCTAGATTACAAGATTATTTCTATTCCCCCTTATAGAAGTGCTCCAGCAGAGCTTAAGGAATTGAAAGATCAATTGAAAGACCTTCTAGATAAAGGCTTCATCAGACCTAGTATTTCCCCATGGGTTGCACCGGTGTTGTTCTTAAAGAAGAAAGATTGTTCTCTCAGAATATGCATTGACTATAGACAGTTGAACAAGTTCACAATCAAGAATAAGTATCCCATCGCCAAGATTAATGACTTATTTGACCAACTTCAGGGTGCTAGTCATTTCTTAAAGATAGACCTCAGATCGGGTTATCATCAGCTTAGAGACAGAGATAGTGATATTTTGAAAACACCCTTCAAAACTCGGTATGGTCATTATGAATTTGTAGTTATGTCGTTTGGACTAACCAATGCTCCTGCAGCTTTCATGGATTTGATAAACAGAGTGTTCAAACAGTACTTGGACTTGTTCGTTATCATTTTTATTGATGATATCCTCATTTATTCTAGGAATGAGGAATAATATGAGAGTCATTTGAGAGTTGTTCTCCGTACTCTCAAAGATCGCCACTTATTCGCTAAGTTTAGCAAATGTGAGTTCTGGTTGAAATTCCTTGTTTTCCTGGGTCAAATTGTATCTAGTGAGGGGATCCAAGTGGATTCATAGAACATAGAAGAAGTGAAACAATGGACAAGAACTACCTCTGCTATAGGAATCAGAAAATTCTTAGGACTAGCAGGTTATTATAGAAGGTTCGAGGAAGGATTTTCATCCATAACCTCACCATTGACTAGGTTGACTGAGAATATGGTCAAGTTTCAATGGTCAGATGATTATGAGAAAAGCTTTGCAGAATAGAAAACTAGATTGACTACAGCTCCTGTCTTAACTCTACCAGAGGGTTCAGATGGTTATGTGATCTATTGTGATGCATCTAGAGTTAGCCTAGGTTGTGTGTTGATGCAGAGAGATAAGGTTATAGCTTATACTTCTAGACATATTAAGGTACATGAGAAGAACTATCCAACTCATGAACTCGAGCTTGGAGAAGTGGTGTTTGGACTAAATATTTGGAGATACTACTTGTATGGTGTTCATGTAGTTGTGTTTACTGACCATAAGAGCCTTCAATATCTGTTCACCCAGAAAGAGTTGAAACTTCGCCAGAGGAGATGACTTGATTTTCTTAAAAATTATGATATGAGTGTGCATTACCATCCTAGTAAGGAGAATGTAGTAGCATATTATCTATGGGTAGTGTAGCCCATTTTGAGGAAGAAAGGAAAGAACTAGTGAAGGATGTTCACAGGCCTTCTCACTTGGGAGTTTGCCTTATGAGCATATCAAACAGTGGTGTAACATTCAGAATGGGACATAATTTTCTTTGGTAGTGGAGGTTAAGGAAAAGCAAGATAGTGATCCAATCTTGCTTGAACTTAAGGGTGCAGTCCATAATAAGAAAGTGGAGGCTTTCTCCCAAGGGAGAGATGGTGTACTTCGCTACCAGGGTAGATTGTGTGTTACATATGTGGGTGAGCTGAGACAACATATTCTTGCAGAAGCCCATAACTCCAGATATTCTATTCATCCAGGTGCCACTAAGATGTACCGTGATCTTCGGGAAGTCTATTGGTGGAATTACATGATCTAAAATGCGTAATGACAAATTAAAAGGTGAAGTTGAATCATACCTCACACACGATAAAAATAGCAAAGAAAGTGAAGATTTTCATAAAACACTTTGTAGCCTCCCCCTCATAGATGTGTCACACTTTACACCCATGAAAGAGATTCTACTTAGTGCGGCATTAAGGCAAGGCATCCTTGGACTCTTAAACCTAGCTTTGACACAAATTTTGTCGCGTCGTGAGGCTACCCTCTTGACATAATACGAGACCTAGGCTCATGAGTGACCTGAAGGTAACCCTGTGAGTAGCATATATCAAGGATATTGAGAAAAATAAAATAATATATCTACTATGTGGAAGCTAAAACAACGTATAACTGAAACACCACTTAACAGCTCAAGTTGAATCCACTACTATGTGTGAAAATCCTCATAATGAGTTGAGTTGATGGGACATGCCCCCTGAACACTCTAACAAAATTTAAAAACTGAATGAGAAGACTAAATAAAAGTATGTCTATTATCCTTGAAATGTGTGTACGCACTAGTAAGTCTTTTGAATGCTGAACGAGACTCGATCTAAGAATGGTCTGGATGCTGAGTACCTAAACCTATATAATTTAATGATGTATAATAAAGTATGACTCAGTACATTGAATGTACTAAGAATGGGGGACATATATATTATGGTGAACAAATATATATAAGTTGAACAAAACATAACAGAGCACCAAAGTAAACTGAGTAAGAATGTAAATACTGAACATATCTGAAAAGATAAATTTAATTCAATGACCAAGTATATACTGAACTGAAATGCTGAAGTATATACTGAAAACCTGGTCAAATGCGCAACGAGTTTGACTGTGGGAGATACTATTAACCGACATAAACCACATGAGTTAAACATGTAGTCCGATTTATACACCCCATCGAGATGACCCAATATACATTGGTAGGGGTATAAAGGCATGACTTGTTTGATCACTAAATCTGATGCCCAATTGTTATGACCCCAAAATGAACTAGGTGAAGCTAGAGCCTAACATGGTTGTCATAAACTTATAAGGTCCTAAAATGACTAAACAAATTTCATGAGTTAGTATATAAAGTTTGGAAGTGTTTGGAGGTCAAACGCCCAAGAACGTCCAAGACATTCGGAAACTAGTCGAAGTCAAACTAGTGTGTCTTTGTCACAACCCAAAAGCATACCCTAGAAAATAGGATACAATCTTGGATTGTAACCGGCGTCGTCGACCTCTCTGAGGTCTAAGACAAGCCTCTCATATCATTCATTGCATTGGCATAGTAAATTTAGCGGGAAATTTAAAACTTTTCATAGCACATCATATTCTAGAAACATCCCATCATATATATATATATAACATAAGTCATAATACATATTTAGACTCTAAGTCTCTTTGCCATCCTAGACTCAATAACTTTAGAGTACATTAACGACAAGGCCCTTAAGACATAATACAAAGCTATACATTACTAAATAGCCTTTACAATAAGTACATATTAGGACATCCTTGAACTTAAGGATTCCTTTCCTTGAGCTTGGGAAATCAGCTATCAAGCTCCTCAATCATAGACCTCCTTTAAGCATTCTATTACCTACACTTTGTGAAAAAAGTAGAGAAGAATGGGATTAGCACAAGAATGTACTAAGTATGACAACCATGCAAAAACATGCATTTAAAAGGGACATTTCCTTTGAAATCATACTTCATGCCATTTTGAGTAAATCATCATAAAACCTTTATCAATAGCATTTATATCATCCACATACTTCATAGAAACACAATCAAAGGCCAAACATCATAGAAAAGCACATATAGAATTTAAGTACAAATAGAGGTCACTTTACAGTGAACTCACTCTCCTTAACATTAACTCTTTCTTTCAATTCATTTGCTTACTAAGTGATCCTTTAGGGATACTTGGTGCAATGCATCACCTTAGGAACATAAGAGAATACCATACATAGCATCTACACAAGACAACACATGCCATCATAGAAGTATAGTACAATATAATCATAGTCAAATCAAGATTACAATATCATAGATAAAGGACACATACATAATCATATCTATTAAGGTACCTTCCTAAGACTTCCTAAGGAGTCACTTGTGCAATGTCTAGATGGGTTCATTACTTCCACCTACCCTAAGTAACTTACCTTAGGTCCTCCTAGTTAGGATCCTATTCAATTTCTTCCATTGTCCATTTTACCTTTAGGGAAATCATAGCCTTAACTGACATAGACCATGGGTGCTAATCATGGAATACGGTGTCATAAAACCCTACAACGATGGAAGGTGGTCTACCGGCCAAAGTAGAACCTAACATAAACGTAGCTATCGAGGTGGAATCCTCTAGCTAGTATCCTATGGTGGCAACATAGTTCATGGAACTTGGGGGATTCATGGAAATATCAACTCTCCACCCAATATTGAGTCATGAGGCTAACCACCCCGTGAGGACCGTAGTGAACCCTACCTTTCTTATGTAAGAAAGTGCCACCCCTCACATGAGGACCGTAGTGAACCCTACCTTTCCTATGTTGGAAAGTGTCACTCCCTCATCTACAAGTTCACTCGGTGCTAAGCTAAGTTCCCTTTATTGAAAAGTCTTTATTAATATTTAATTATAAAAAACATAGACTTAGGATATTCATCATTCATATGCTTATAACATATTCAAGCACCTATCTAGTTTTGGAGTATTCTTGGGCACCCCTAGCAAGGACCCTCTCACTAACTAGATCATCCATGTGTGTGAGTGTATACTTAGATGTGAGCAAACCTTTCACATAACACATAAGGTCACACATGTTCATATATCAATGCATAAGTCTATAGGCATAACTATATGAGCAATACTTTCATATAAACCTACTATGACACTATATGCATTCATACTTCATCATATCATATTCATAACATGTTCATATAATCATCCTTCATATGCCTAAGAACCAAACTTAAGAACTATCCTATCAAGATACACATGTGCAATGCATAGACAAGGTCCCATACCCTTGCCCATTCTAGTATACCTATCATGTCATCCTAGTACGGGAATACAAATCATACATTCATAAACATCACCTTAATATGCATAGTAGTATACACTAGTGAATATGAGAACTACCTTTCATTTAGACACAATGACTTTTACTACTTATAACATGCATGTAAGTGAGAGTATGTGTACATTGACCAACATGATCACATAATGGATATCAATAACTTATCAAGTAAGGCACACTATTAGACCACATTACACTTCAAGCACATAGCACACAACACATAATAGCATAGGAGATAAGACAATATATACAATGTAATCAAGACTCCTAACTTTAGCTATTTACACTTTCATATAAGGAGTACATAGGTAAGGGGTTATTACCATATTAACACATCAATGGCAGCACCTATACTTTACCCTAACATGGTTATACACATGCTCATGAAATAGCTACACAACCTAATCCACAACTAGAATAGGAAAGTAAGCATAATCTTCTCATAGTATCATTTTAAGCACATGTTCATAAGTTCATCAATTTTCCCTCAAGGACGTGGTCAACACATATATAATGACAATAAAGTAAACACTGCCACCATAAGTGGACCATACCACACAATGCCATACAAGGCTTCATCAACATTACTATAAAGGAATAGAGAAGTAGAAGAGTAGAGGAAATAAGCATTCTTACAAATTTCTCACCCTTTGATCATCATTGATCAATACACCTTATTCATCAATAAAACACATATATAGCAGTAGCTAAAAGTACTTTAAACATATAAGAAACCATGTACAAGTCGCTACAAGATTATACCATAACATAATAAAATATATAGACATACTAGGAAAGTAGAATAACATAGATCATTAGCTAACTTCCCTTACATTGATTTTTGATCATAGTTCATACATATATAAGTCTAAGGCAGTAGCTAAACCTACATTTAACCATATTGAAATCATGATTACATACTCCCAAGATTAAGGTTACAACATAGGCATTTAGGCTTATCGATTTGCTAGAGTATAGAAGACTTTAAAAATACTATAAACTATCTATGAGTTTGATCATTATTCATATTTCATCAACAATACACTCATTAGAGAGTAGCTAATTAAATAGGAAATCAAGACTAAAATCATGCTTCATCTAATCACAATTCAAGATCTATCACACACTTAGCTTTTTGACTTCATAGCCTAAAGGAATCTAGATCAATTCATACAAGCCTTTCTTAATTTGATCATTAAGGATCTATGCCTACAAAATTCATCCATTATATCACCCTAAAACAGTAGCTACAACAGTTCGTACATAATCAAGAGTCTACACAACCGATCTCACAATCGACTTGAAGACAACATGTAGAAACATAGGCTATTCATGTTCAAATATTCATATATTTATCATCATGGACTGATAATCATCAATTCACCATTAATTAACTTAATTAACAATAAACACAAGCAATTCAACGTAAGAGAATCACCAATTAATCAAGAACAAGCCATAATCACAAAGCCCATGCAAAAGCTAAACCAAATTTGAAAGGAACATGGGTTCATCATGCAATTGGAGTGAAAACACATTGAAACCATTGTATTAACTTTAATTCATCATGATTTAATCATTAAAAACATTTTGAGAAAGAACCCATGGCTAGATTGGAAACTTGATCATAAGATTTCTTTGAATACATTGAGAATGGCTCTCTAGATGAAAAGATAACTAGAGATGAAGATCACCATACCTTTATATACAACAAAACCTCTAAAACTTCATGATTCATCCATAGAAAACCTAGTTTGAATCTGTTCTTGAGCTTCACCAACAATGGTGGTTTTAGAGAGAACATTTTAGGGAGGGAAAGGCTTAAAATATGTGAGAGGATATGGGAATGGGTTAATCACGTTTTAGAAGACTTATATACACCTAAAATTAATTAAATAAACCTATTATAGTAAGATTAGGACGTAGGGTGAATTTCCCATTCACCCCTTTAAGTGACAACACGCAGGCTGCCAACCTGCATGCACCCGCGACGAGGGCAGTGACGGGGCGTCATGGGCATGACGGAACGTCATGGCCTCCATCGCCCAAGACTTAGCCAAATAATTGGCTTAGGTCCTGCCCAAGGCAAGTCCCTTTTGACGAGACCTGTTCGACGGGCCGTTGGGGGACCAACGATCCGTCGTTGGGTCCGTCAAGGGACACTGCCCAGGCAGTGTCTAGGCAGCTTTGGGGTCCTTCTTTTGGGGCCTCTTACGGGTCCCTTTAGAAGTCGTACCAGGACGTTTACAAACCTTAACATATTATTGACCTTCCACATAAATTTCATCCAAAACAAACACCTAAAAGACGTCCAAACAAGCTTGACCCCAACATGACATACGATGAACGTCTTAGGGGCTATCTTTCGAACGCCTTGGACGTTGTTGGGCGTTTGACCTCCAAACTTCACGAAACTTCATACAATAACATTAAGAATCATTTTAAACCATTTCAAGACTTATTAGACTCAGTTCATACAATTTAGGCATGCATACACACATGAGGCACATAAGCGACTATTCGTCGAACGTCTTGGACGTCCCTTGACGTTCGACTTCCAAATCACTTCAAACTTTGCACACTGACTTTATATCACATAAACGCATTTTAGGACCTTATAACATTAATATAAACATGTTAGGCTCTATACACCTTATCTTATTTTTGAGATCTTACAATATCCCCCACTTGGGAACATTCGTCCTCGAATGACACTTAGGATCCTTTAACCACAACAAGGACTTCAATGCACATAAGAGCAGTTCATCACATTTAAACTATCATCAAATCATTTTAGCTCTCAATGCACACAAGCAAGCAAAACCATTACTCACTCATTCTCTAATGCATCGAACACAAAGGTTCTTCTTCATGTTCATAGGAGAACATCCTTATCCTAATCATAACATGATCATTACTACTTAATTCATTACAAGAAAATCTTGAAACTACTCATAGGCAGATCATAACCCATACTCAAAGTTACTTAATCACTCATACTTCAATGCACAAAAACTTGAGTTAATTAAATCGCAAAGATCTTCATTAGTTAGACCTAGTACCATAAAGGTCATACTCAACCATACCATGCTTAGTGGTGTACATGGAGGAATATCTTACTCCTCAACACATTACATGTATCATGAGTTCACACCTTAGAAAAGTACAAGGTCAATTTCTTAAAAAAAAAGAGAAATCTCAACTTTCAAGCCAAGACATGCATACAATTTTATTCTTAGTGAAGTCTAAATGGTAAGTAACACCAAGTACACACAACAAAATAGAAAGTCATTCCACAAATTTCTTTTCTTAACATAATACTCACCCTTATAGTAAGCCTTATTTTGGAAAAATAACACAATTTATAGGCACACACATGTACACTTAGCAAAACATTCTTTCACCTTTCAAGAATGAGCCTACAATTTTTGCATTACAAATCATCAAGTCACTAAATTTTCAAGAGAGTCAACATATTTCATGGTAAAAGAGACTCAACTCCCATTACAAGGCTAAACAATTTTCCCTACAAGTGACTATTACCAAGTTCCTTGTCTTACCTCGTGAAGTCAACTTCACAATTAGCACATTAAAATGTAAGTCAACAAGAGAAAACATGGATTTTTATCAAAAACTTCATTTCATGCTTATTTGAAAATTCACCATGTCTCCAAAATGATGTCAATCAATTCATACCAATAATATAAAGATCATGCAATTCACACTTTATGCAAGACTATTTTCATGAACAAGCATACTAAGAAATTCATATTTTCCAATTCAAGTAAGAATAGAAGAACAATGTAGACAATTTCTACAATCTCACTACTCAAACACCATCCCCAACTTAGGGTAAATCCAATTAAGAGTAACTTAACCCAACATATAGAGGATCTCAAATACACAACCTTCATATTCATGACTTAAAGTGATTACTACTTTAGAGGAAATTTTCATTAATTCAATTTAGCAACACCAAGGCATTCTAAACCTTATCATTTTAGGCAAATCATCCTCAGCCATCAATTTTAATCATACTATTCAATTCACATAAGGTCTTTCTACGATGCAATAGATACTAAGGTCATACATCATTAAAGGAAAACAACAAGGAAGTTCATAACACAATAAGAAGTTAGAAACCAATCTACGGCTCATCATGTCATAAGATTCTCATCCTTCAATCTAAATAGCAAAAATTGTTTTCCACATTCCTTATCATGTTCATATTCATAAATTCTACACATATTTCAACAACATCCAGTCAAATGACATTTTAGCAAGTTCTCCAATCATGATATAATAAGTTGCCTAGCTTTTATAGCGAGCATGCTTCCAAATACCCAAAAGTGCAACATTTAGACATTTGAGGGAATAAGTATGGAATTATAAGATACAAGGCTTTACCAACTCATCCTTCATAAGCATGCATACTATATTTACAACTTAAGTCTCTACAAAATACTCCAATTTATACTAGCAACTCATCAAGTACCACATATATACAAAGGAGAACAATGCACACCTTTAATCACATACACTCATAGGATAGCATACCTCCATAGGTAGTTATTAAACAATCCAAGTTCAAATCCTAATATTTGGCTCGTATCATACAAAACCATATAGGAATACACAATTTAAGAGAATTCACTTTAACCACCATAACTCCTAGCATGCTTCAACTATATCATGACATACATCATTCGACATAACATGCTATTTCACATAGATTTCATATATTGCCATAATTGGCATCACATCATCAAATAAGAGATATTTCATACATAACAAGGTAAGATAACCAATCATAATTCTCATAGAGTTAACATGTGCAATGATCAAGTAAAGCTCCATAACTTCACTAAACCAAGTAACCCAACAAGAACTACTATTAGCACCATACACCACTCATCTATAACCTTCATGCATGGATAACTCCATATCTTTAGCACACTAGATTATTTACATGTTTACAAGCATAGAGATCATCTCATAAGGATATTCACATTTATCATCATACACATACATAGTATTAACCTCCTAAGGTCTCCATCAAGGCAAACTAGTGCAAGACATAGGTAGAGTCCCATACCCCTACCTAAGTCTAGTTAACCCTTCAAGTCGCCTTAATTACTATATACATCATCAAGTAAGGACAAGTGTCACCTTCACACATACTCATTCAAACCATAAAACAAAGATAAGCATTTTAAACTCACCTTTTCTCCCTCAAGCATAGAGCAATCTCATCCAAGCTACCATATCTAAAAGACCACCGGACAAGAAAACATAAGAGAGATATCTTATAGAGTTAAGTTCTATGGCACGATATGAGATTGATGAAGAAGGGAAACTCTATCATCCTATAGCCTCTCGTACCATTTGATGTGTCGCGACTCACCACCAATGATACAAGACTCTACTAGACGTGGCAATATGAGACTTCTTAGAACCTAAAACCGCTACATAAACTTCATGCTTTGATACCAAGTTTGTCACAAACCAAAAGCATACCCTAGAAGATAGGATACAATCTTGGATTGTAACCGGTGTCGTCGACCTCTCGGAGGTCTAAGACAAGCCTCTCATATCATTCATTGCATCGGCATAGTAAATTTAGAGGAAATTTAAAACTTTTCATAGCACATCATATGCTAGAAACATCCCATCATATATATATATAACATAAGTCATAATACATATTTAGACTCTAAGTCTATTTGCCATCCTAGACTCAATAACTTTAGAGTACATTAAGGACAAGGCCCTTAAGACATAATACAAAGCTATACATTACTAAATAGACTTTACAATAAGTACACATTAGGACATCCTTGAACTTAAGGATTCCTTTCCTTGAGCTTGGTAAATCACCTATCAAGATCCTCAATCATAGACCTTCTTTAAGCATTCCATTACCTACACTTTGTGAAAAAAGTAGAGAAGAATGGGATTAGCACAAGAATGTACTAAGTATGGCAACCATGCAAAAATATGCATTTAAAAGGGACATTTCTTTTGAAATCATACTTCATGCCATTTTGAGTAAATCATCATAAAACCTTTATCAATAGCATTTATATCATCCACATACTTCATAGAAACACAATCAAAGGCCAAACATCATAGAAAAGCACATATAGAATTTAAGTACAAATAGAGGTCACTTTACAGTGAACTCACTCTCCTTAACATTAACTCTTTCTTTCAATTCATTTGCTTACTAAGTAATCCTTTAGGGATACTTGGTGCAATGCATCACCTTAGGAACATAAGAGAATACCATACATAACATCTACACAAGACAATACATGCCATCATAGAAGTATAGTACAATATAATTATAGTCAAACCAAGACTACAATATCATACATAAAGGACACATACATAATCATATCTATTAAGGTACCTTTCTAAGACTTCCTAAGGAGTCACTTGTGCAATGTCTAGATGGGTTCATTACTTCCACCTATCCTAAGTAACTTACCTTAGGTCCTCCTAGTTAGGATTATTTCTTCCATTGTCCATTTTACCTTTAGGGAAATCATAGCCTTAACCGACATAGACCATGGGTGCTAATCATGGAATCCGGTGTCATAAAACCCTACACCGATGGAAGGTGGTCTACCAGCCAAAGTAGAACCTAACATAAACATAGCTATCGAGGTGGAATCCTCTAGCTAGTATCCTATGGTGGCAACATAGTTTATGGAACTTGGGGGATTCATGGAAATATAAACTCTCCACCCTATATCGAGTCATGAGGCTAACCACTCCGTGAGGACCGTAGTGAACCCTACCTTTCTTATGTAAGAAAGTGTCACCCCTCACTTGAGGACCGTAGTGAACCCTACCTTTCCTATGTTGGAAAGTGTCACTCCCTCATCTACAAGTTCACTCGGTGCTAAGCTAAGTTCCCTTTATTGAAAAGCCTTTATTAATATTTAATTATAAAAATCATAGACTTAGGATATTCATCATTCATATGCTTATAGCATATTCAAGCACCTATCTAGTTTTGGAGTATTCTTGGGCACCCCTAGCAAGGCCCCTCTCACTAACTAGATCATCCATGTGTGTGAGTGTATACTTAGATGTGAGGAAACCTTTCACATAACACATAAGGTCACACATGTTCATATATCAATGCATAAGTCTATAGGCATAACTATATGAGCAATACTTTCATATAAACCTACTATGACACTATACGCATTCATACTTCATCATATCATATTCATAACATGTTCATATAATCATCCTTCATATGCCTAAGAACCAAACTCAGGAACTATCCTATCAAGATACACATGTGCAATGCATAGACAAGGTCCCATACCCTTGCCCATTCTAGTATACCTATCAAGTCATCCTAGCACGGGAATACAAATCATACATTCATAAAAATCACCTTAATATGCATAGTAGTAGACACTAGTGAATATGAGAACTACCTTTCTTTAGACACAATGACTTGTACTACTTATAACATGCATGTAAGTGAGAGTGTGTGTACATTGACCAACATGATCACATAATGGCTATGAATAACTTATCAAGTAAGCCACCCTATTAGACCACATTACACTTCAAGCACATAGCACACAACACATAATAGCATAGGTGATAAGACAATATATACAATGTAATCAAGACTCCTAACTTTAGCTATTTACACTTTCATATAAGGAGTACATAGGTAAGGGGTTATTGCCATCTTAACACATCAGTGGCAGCACCTATACTTTACCCTAAAATGGTTATACACATGCTCATGAAATAGCCACACAACCTAATCCACAACTATAATAGGAAAGTAAGCATAATCTTCTCATAGTATCATTTTAAGCACATGTTCATAAGTTCATCAATTTTCCCTCAAGGACATGGTCAACACATATATAATGACAATAAAGTAAACACCGCCACCATAAGTGGACCATACCACACAATGCCATACAAGGCTTCATCATTACTATAAAGGAATAGAGAAGTAGAAGAGTAGAGGAAATAAGCATTCTTACCAATTTCTCACCCTTTGATCATCATTGATCAATACACCTTATTCATCAATAAAACACATATATGGCAGTAGCTAAAAGTACTTTAAACATATAAGAAACCATGTACAAGTCGCTACAAGATTATATCATAACATAATACAATATATCAACATACTAGGAAAGTAGAATAATATAGATCATTAGCTAACTTCCCTTACATTGATTTTTGATCATAGTTCATGCATATATAAGTCTAAGGCAGTATCTAAACCTACATTTAACCATATTGAAATCATGATTACATACTCTCAAGATTAAGGTTACAACATAGGCATTTAGGCTTATCAATTTGCTAGAGTATAGAAGACTTTACAAATACTATGAACTATCTAAGAGTTTGATCATCATTCATATTTTATCAAAAATACACTCATTAGACAGTAGCTAATTAAATAGGAAATCAAGACTAAAATCATGCTTCATCTAATCACAATTCAAGATCTATCACACACTTAGCTTTTTGACTTCATAGCCTAAAGGAATCTAGATCAATTCATACAAGCCTTTCTTAATTTGATCATTAAGGATCTATGCTTACAAAATTCATCCATTATATCACCCTAAAACAGTAGCTACAGTAGTTCATACATAATCAAGAGTCTACACAACCGATCTCACAATCGACTTGAAGACAACATGTAGAAACATAGGCTATTCATGTTCAAATATTCATATATTTATCATCATGGACTGATCATCATAAATTCACCATTAATTAACATTATTAACAATAAACACAAGCAATTCAACGTAAGAGAATCACCAATTAATCAAGAACAAGCCATAATCACAAAGCCCATGCAAAAGCTAAACCAATTTTGGAAGGAACATGGGTTCATCATGCAATTGGAGTGAAAGCACATTCAAAACATTGTATTAACTTCAATCCATCATGATTTAATCATTAAAAACGTTTTGAGAAAGAACCCATGGCTAGATTGGAAACTTGATCATAAGATTTCTTTGAAAACATTGAGAATGGCTCTCTAGATGAAAAGATAACTAGAGATGAAGATCACCATACCTTTATCTACAAGAAAACCTCTAAAACTTCATGATTAATCCATAGAAAACCCAGCTTGGATCTGTTCTTGAGCTTCACCAACAATGGTGGTTTTAGAGAGAACATTTTAGGGAGGGAAAGGCTTAAAACATGTGAGAGGATTTGGGAATGGGTTAATCACGTTTTAGAAGACTTATATGCACCTAAAATTAATTAAATAAACCTATTATAGTTAGGTTAGGACGTGGGGTGAATTTCCCATTCACCCCTTTAAGTGAAAGCACGCAGGCTGCCAACCTGCATGCACCCGCGACGAGGGCAGTGACGGCGCGTCATGGGCATGACGGAGCGTCATGGCGTTCGTCGCCCAAGACTTAGCCAAATAATTGGCTTAGGTCCTGCCCAAGGCAAGTCCCTTTCAACGAGACCTGATCGACGGGCCGTTGGGGGACCGACGATCCGTCATTGGGTCCGTCAAGGGACACTGCCAGGCAGTGTCTAGGCAACTTTGGGGTCCTTCTTTTGGGGACTCTTGCGGGGCCCTTTAGAAGTCGTACCCGGACATTTCCAATGCGATTACAAACCTTAACATATTATAGACCTTCCACATAAATTTCATCCAAAACAAACACCTAAAAGACGTCGAAACAACCTTGACCCCAACATGACATACGATGAACGTCTTAGGGGCTATCTTTCGAACGCCTTGGATGTTCTTGGGCGTTTGACCTCCAAACTTCACGAAACGTCATACAATAACATTAAACATCATTTTAAACAATTTAAAGACGTATTACACTCAGTTCATACAATTTAGGCATGCATACACACATGAGGCACATAAGCGACTATTCGTCGAACATCTTGGACGTCCCTTGACGTTCGACTTCCAAATCACTTCAAACTTTGCACACTGACTTTATATCACATAATAAGGCATTTTAGGACCTTATAACATTAAGACTAACATGTTAGGCTCTAGACACCTTATCTTATTTTCGAGATCTTACAGTCGTAGTATTTTGTAAGTGGAGTTTTTGAGGATGGTTTGAGGGTGAAATTTAGTATGTATGGTTCCTATACATTTCTTGACATGTAAAGGGTCGAAATTCTTGAGAACGACGCGCTGGGAACCAGCCTAAGGGTCCCCGAGGAGGACCCAAACATAGGCTAGTGAAGCTGCCGGGCAACCTAGATCTGGCAGTGGCTGCGCGACGCGGAGCCATCACGTAAAGGGAAAGTTTTTCCCTGCGATGCGGGTACATCGCGAAACATTCCGTCCCAACCTAGTTTCTTGAACCAACAAATCAAAATGCCTCCGCGACGCGCAGTAAATGCCCATATTTGGTCGCGTCATTTTAAGTCAAATTTAAGTTGGTTAAAATGTTCAATAGTTGCAGGGGTATTTTGGGAACTTTAGGGAGTAATTATTGGAGATTATTGTAGGTATTTGAAGAGTATTTAAGCAGCACAATAGCCAATAAGACTCTAGACTTCAAATGAAAACCTTTCTCTCCCAAAATTCTCCCAAAACTACCATTGAAGAAGAAGGAAAATTGTAGCTGCCTTAGGACGAGTTCACCAAGGTTTAAATCTGGGTTTAAGGCTTTAATCTAAGGCATGTGAAGCTTATTCATTCATGGATTCTTCCATCCATGAAGTCCCCCTATTTCCCCTACAATTGAGAATCCAAACAACCCCAAACAATAGAGGGTTGTGATTGCATTGTGGGTAAGGTGTGTTTGTGATCCCAATAGAGTCTGTATCATTCACTTATGTTTATATGATGATTATATAATGTTTTTATGGAGTTTTTATGGTGAATTATAGTAATTGAATCTGAAGGTGATCATAGGCCATTAGAGACTAGATGAAGGTTTTGTGTTGATTCTTCTTATGTTGATTGTATTCTATGTTTATTGATCATGATTGAATCCCCTAGGTATGAATTGAACTAGACTTGATTTTTTTAGATTGGACTTGATAGAATTACACCTTAATTAATGAATTGTAGTTATATTCACCTAGTATTGAAGAATGTGAGAAGAAATCTAAGACTAGAAGATCCTATAATCTACCTATGAATGAAGATACAATGAATTGATGAATAATGAACCTTAGGATGGTTGTGTTGACTGTTGATTTAGGATGATTGAATCAAAGTGATAGATTCACTTGAGCATGGAGATATTGTCAAGGACATTCCTCCATGAGAGAAAAGGTTGAGCAAAGCTTGACAAGAAAACCTTGGAGTATATGCTTGACTCCAAGTTGATATACAAAGTGAGATGGATAGTCTAGCAAGGGTCCGGACTCCAAGTAGAAAGGGGAGCTACACCTAGTAGTTTCGATGACTATCCACTTAGGTCTCATGAGGCGGAAGTCCTTCACATAGTAGAGTCAAGGTATCATAGTAGAGATATCCATATCCTATGAACATAGACATGATTGAGAAGCATCTCGTAGTGTTCAAAGCAAAGAATGAACTTAGTCATGCCTAAGGGGTATCTCGTCGTGTTAATGATTAAGGATCAAGACATACCTTAAAAAGTATCTCGTAGGATCCACATATTAATGACTTAGACATACTTAAAGAAGTATGTCATAGTGTTCATAAGATAAAGATAGGGGCTAGGCTCCAAAGTAAGAAATAATAAAAAAGGATCCAAAAGTAGTACCTTGCATGAATGGTGGGATGGGACATCATGAGTGCATTATAAAAGGTATAACCTAAGGTAACTAATGAAGAAGAGATTGAAAATTGGATTGGACTAGAGTTGCCTTTCCTAGTATAGTATACTAAAGATGAGAGAATCTTAGTAGATGAACTAAAGCAATAAAGAGGCTAAGGAGGGTTAACATATTAAGGATGGTTTTCAAGATAGGCTTAGTATGTCGGGTAGTATGGGCTTCCTTATGTATATTGCACAAGCATGTTTTGATATGACCATAAGATTATAGTAATCTTTAGTATGAAGAAAATAGGTCTTAATTACGAAAGTGAACTATGATCAAGTATGAGCAAAGAGAGGTACTTAGCTTTGGTAGTAGTATTACATGCTACCTTAGCCTTGCACAAGGATACTTGGAGGTGGCTTGTGAGGTAGTTCATATTAGTAAGAAATACAATTAGTTAAAGATGAAATCTTATATGATTTATGATGCTTTATTATGTTATGATATTCCTGATTTGCTTATGTGTTTATCTGTTATGAGTGTGTATTGTTGACTAACCCTTTGAGATATATTATGTTGGTATGTAGTTTCCATACTTAGTACCTATCGTACTAACACATATTGCCTACATGTTGTCCATGTAGGGTCTTGATAAGATAGAGTTCTTGAAGGGTAGAGTTCCAAGGTTTCTAAGAAGAGAAGAAGTGGTGAGTCCTCATAGCTTCGAGGATGAACCTTTTTGTTCCTTTATGTCTTTCTTTATGTTTTAGATTTTATGTGGGCTGTGTCCGAATTCTTTTCACTCATGTCAAAGTTAGTTGGTTTTGAGACAACGTTGTTAGAGATGCTTCCGCATTTATGAAATACCTTTTGGCTTATTCTTAAAGAATATTTTTAAATTCCCTCCATTTATGCATGATATGATGTAATGAAGTCAAGTGGCTTGTACAAGACCTTCGAGAGGTCGAGTATGCGGTGTTGCGACCCAAGGATTTACCTAACTTCTTGGGTGTACTTGCGGGTCGTGACAAACTTTGTATCAGAGCATACAATTATGAAAATGGACTTAGTCTCAAAACCACGTCTAGCAGAGTCTTATTCATCGGTGTGAGTCGCGACACACCTATGAGTAGGAGGCTATGGGAAGCTTAGGAAAGTTCCACTTCTTCATTCCTCAAGTCGTGCCCTTGAGTTTGGCTTTAGTAGGCCCTTTTCTAATGTTTGCCTATGAATTTTGTAGGTTATGGACAACACAAGGAATATTTATAGAAGGGAAGGAGATGGGAATGGGGAGCAAGAGATTCCCCTTCAAGTGCAAGAGCAAGTCCCACCCCAAGTGAAAGAACAAGTTCCTCCTCAAGTTCCTAATGATCCTCCAATAGGGAATGCTATGTTTGAGGAATTTAGGCTTCTATAACTTTGTTGACTCAAGCCTTAATGGCACAAGCTAATAGAGGAGAGGTGGCTCCGGCTAATCTTATAAGAGGAATGGGTGCTACTAGAGTAAGGGAGTTTTTGAGAATCAATCCACCTGAGTTCTATGGCTCCAAAGTTGGTGAGGATCCGAGTGGGTTTATTGATGAGGTGTATAAGGTACTTGCAATCATGGGAGTGTCTTCCATTAAAAAGGCGGAGTTGGCTGCCTATCAATTGAAAGATGTTTCCCAAATTTGGTTTGAGCATTGGAAAGATTGTAGACCAATAGGAGCGTGTCATGACCGAAATCTATACCCCAGACGAGACCTGCGTCGTTGACCTCTCAGAGGTCACAGACAAGCCTACATACGTCATTCTTACTTCATCTAGGTTAATTTTAGCGAAAAATTTCAACTTTTTGTTTTCTTATTTTATGCTAAACATTTTAAACTTAACATCATGGGCATTCACAAATCAACCATCTAATATAGAGATAATCAAATGAAAGAAACAGTTCATAATTGCATTAAGCGTATTTTTGCCAAAACGACACCAATAAAAAGTCTGAAATGAAAGTGGAAAGAAACACTAGTGGAACATGCTCCACTAGCTAAAGCCTACATCTAAGCTAGATAATAACGTTAGACATCCTCGAAAGCATGAGGGCCTACCAAGTCCGGATGAAAGCTCCACGTCCGGATAGCTGCAACGTCAACCTGTAAGCTCTAGCGTCCACCTGTGCCTGCACCTAAAAATATAGAGTTGTATGGGATTAGTACACACTTGTACTAAGTATGGGTATATGCAAGCACACACCAAGGACATGCATGAGTAAGAATAGCTCATTCCTAACAACATGATTATGGAAAGTCAAGTCAGTGGACTTGCCAAATTGGGATTAGGAAAGTTAGTGAACCTTCCAAATTTGGATTAGGAAAGTCAGCGAGCTTTCCAAATTTGGATTAGGAAAGTCAGTGAGCTTTCCAAATTTGGATTAGGAAAGTCATGCCATGAGAGTAACAGGCATCATCATACTTATCATATTGCACACAACACATAACATTTGACACATAGCACATATCATATAGCATATAGCACATAACATCTTTTATAACATTCATTCATATGCCATGAGACATTGGAATCATGGACTTGACATTAAGACTTTCCAAAATGAGGGCTCAAAATATGGGACTTCAACTAGGGAGTCTTCATTAGCAAACACAGAGTCTGCTTCATTCATTCATACGTACTTTATTTCATTTCGTTCATAGGCTAGTGTAACACCAGCTATACCTAGGATGTAGTTTAGGACTTTCATCGGGCTTGCTGTGCAATGATCAATAATAACCTAGTGTCATTACTTGAGTCTATCTCACCTCTTGATTATCCTATCCTAACACCTTTGGTATCATTCATTTCATTATGTGCATCATTTGAGGTTGGTCTCATTCATTCATTGGAAACTTTAACTTTAACCGACATAGATCATGTGAGCATCATGAAATCCAGTGTCTCCCCCATATCGTAAAGAGGTGGAATCACCGGCCAAAGTGACCCAAAACATGCTAGCGTACATGGGAATTTAACCCCGCCAGATCCCTATATTGTCAGTATAGGTTCGAAGACTAGGAGATATAAGGAGACCCATACCCGGCAAGCCGGACAGTCTCATCTCATGAGAGTTACGTGAACCTCCTCCCTTCCCGAAAGAAGGCATCACCGCTCATAGCTAGTCTATCGGTGCTCAGTATAGAGTTCTATTACATTCAACTCATACGTCATGGAAGCTGGATTCTAGTATGAGGACATCATAGCTCAATAGATGAGTTCTCATCTCATTATTAGTATTAAGTGTGTTAATCTCAATACTTTCATTAGAGTGTTCATAGAGACTGGTCTCTTCATTAACTTTACACTCTCATAGGTGAGTACGATTTGGTAACAATTACTCAGGCTCATTTGAGATTGTTCTCATCTTTTACATTAGCCTCATATCATGTTGTCACCACATTCATTAACATTAGCACAATTGCTCTTCATAATTACTCACCCCATTTTACGTGAACGTTCATTTCATCATATGCCAATGCACTTGGCCATTTGTGTGTTTCACACTCTTACTTAACCCTTCTAGGGTTTCATCATTTCATTATATAATAATCATTTCATCGTATGCTAATGCACTTGGCCATTTAGTGTGTTTTACACTATTACTTAACCCTTCTAGGTTTACTTCATTTCATTACATACATCTTAGGTTCACTTATTTTTAAACGTATGCTAGACTTATGGGTCTATACATACAAGCCATGAGGCTTCATTCATTGTTAAGTGACTCATATCTTCCTAAGATTATGTAGTACAAGACTTATGTATCTTGTATGTATTCCAAGATCTTGATTTCGATCTAAGTAGGTGGCATTATTCTTGAACATTTAATTCACGTATGACTTATGTATCAATACGGAAATTTGGGCAAGAGAACCCAAGTTCGAATCCCTTGGACAACACTTACATTTTTCCTTGATTTTATTTTTAGTCCTCATGACATTGGGACCCTAGATCGATCCCCAACATCAACATTTCTTTTTAGTTCCTTTTCTTTAGAAACTCTCTCCCTTGGCCGAGGGGTTGTGGGTTCGAACCCCCACAGCCCCCTTTTATTTTCCTATTTATTTTCCTTGTCTATTTCGCATTAACCATGAGGTTGTGGGATCAAACCCCCACAACCTCTCTTTATTTTTCTTTTATTCGTTTGGGACTGAAAGGTTGTGGGTTCGAACCCCCACAGCCTCCTTATTTTAATTTCATTTAATTCTCTTGACTACCTCTGCATTGGCAGTGAGGTTGTGGGATCGATCGCCACAGCCTCACTTTATTTTATTTTATTTTCCCTTTCTCCTTTACTCTCCTTCACATCCTTGAGGTCGTGGATTTGATTCCCATGCCTCACATTTCCTTTCTTTTATTTTTCTTTCACTTCACTCGCTGCCTGGAGGTCGTGGGTTCGATTCCCACGCCTCCCATTTTATTTTATTAATTTTTGTACTCTACATTTTCAGCCAGCATACCCCATATCGATTCCCCCTGACCCCATTTTTTTTTTTGCGATTTAAGGCATTACACGGGTGAGGTCACAGGTTCGAATCCTGGTGGCCTCATCCGCTTATTCTCAAATAAATTTCCAGATTTATTCCTATACATTTAGCCTAAACTAAACTTGTAAGTTGGCTGGAAATTTAGTCATTTTTAAACTTATTTTCACCAACATTTTCACTTGAAACCTTAGGGAAATTCATAGATCATTTCACACTTTTTGGGGTGCATTTTCATAGATTCGTTTAGCCAAAATATTGATACTCAAATCAGCCAAACTTCCATTTTAATGAACATCACGATTTACATAGGTTTATGCACGTAAAATGACAACCAAAATATTATCAAATTTGAAGCCTTAACCCGAGGACTCCATTTACAGTAACATTTTTGCACACGCACACACTTGCACAAAATTTTGAATACATGGTTGTCTTTCATACGATTTCAAGTACACAAACATAATCATATTCATCACGAAAACATAATTACCCCTAAATCTACCAGCAATCATACCCAACCTACGATTCATTGGGAGCTAGTGACAGAGGCATGCAAAAGGGGAAACAATCCTAGTTTTCGCATGAATAATATGAACCTTAAGGGGTCCCTTGGGAAAGGGACCAAGAGAGAAGAAAACCCATACCTTTTTGACATTAAACCTTTGACTTGCTGCCCAAAAACCTCACCCAAGAACACGTCTAAGCCTCCTCAATGTCAACTCCACTTGAATGACAACCTCCCTTAGCCTAGTGTGCGATTAACCTTTGTTTTCTTGTGCTTTAGTGTGAGTTCTTCAAGTGTGAAGAACTTGGTTTATTTTTCTGCTTTTGTATATTATTTTGGCAGAGATTGTTTGTGTCAAAGAAGAAGAGAGATTGAGCTCGAGAGTGGAGAGATAAACGTGAGAGAGAGTTTGAGTTATAGGAGGCTTAGGAGTCTAGTTTTAGGACTTAGTCAGTAGGGTTTTGTTTATTTAATAAAAATCTGATTTTTATTTTATTTTAAATCAGCTAATGAATAATAATAATTAATTAAATACATTAATTCAAGAGCTTAAATAAAAATCACATTAATTCATTGCTTCCACCTAGGTTCGAAACTGGGTGGAGCAAGACTTCACTTCAAGAGCTCAATTTCGGCACTCTCTCCCTAAATTTCCCTTACACCTTATTAATTAAATAATTAATTATATATTTAGGGTAATTATGATG
Source organism: Solanum sitiens (assembly GCA_016801875.1). Lineage (NCBI taxonomy): Eukaryota > Viridiplantae > Streptophyta > Magnoliopsida > Solanales > Solanaceae > Solanum > Solanum sitiens. The sequence goes on along the minus strand of JABWTJ010000083.1, from coordinate 838,951 downwards.
CTACCCTTAGCAAGGAAAAAGGCCATTTTACCCCTAGACCCTTCAAACCTAAGATTTCCTCTTTTTAAGTCCGATAAAGACTCCTTCGAGTAAATCTTCGTATTCGAGAGCCCTACATGGTTGGACCCAACCTTTATAAGCTCAACTAACTCCCCAAGTTAGTTGGGTTGGCTTTAGCAAGGGTTCCGAGGTTTGGTTTCACGCGCATCAATCCGTGTGAACCCTGGTCTAATCATAGGCATTCTTGACACATTAAACATTTCTTATCTTATCCATTTTTAGGGTTGTTACATTATCCTCCCTTAGGAACATTCGTCCCCGAATGACACTACTACTATCTAGCGTAATGCCAGTAATATCATAACATAATCACTATGCAATGTCAAGCAATAGCAACAAAATATGGAGAGATAAGGAAACTTAGACTTAAGAGTAGGAAGTCTACCCTCAAGAGCTGAAAAGATGAGGGTAGTGGGATCTCATGTCGGCCTCAGCCTGCCACGTAGCACCCTGAACAAGATGATTTCTCCACAATACCTTCACTGTGGCAGTCTCCTTGTTCCTCAACCTCTTGATCTGTCTGTCTAAGATCTCAACAGGTACCTCCTCATAGGACAAGTCTTCATCGACCCCCAAACCTTCCACAGGTAGAATTGATGATGGATCACCTAGGCTTCTTTAACATGGATACATGAAAGACTGGATGGACAGAAGCTAGCTCCGCAGGCAATGCCAACTCATAGGCTACCTAACCTACACGCTGTAGGATCTCGTATGGCCCAACATACCTCGGACTCAACTTCCACTTCCTGCCAAACCTCATCAACCCCTTCATAGGTGATATCTTCAGATAGACCTGGTCACCAACATCAAACTCTAAGGGCCGTTTTCTGTTATTTGCATATGATTTCTGCCGACTGTAAGCAATAGTCAACTTGTCCCTAATCACTCTGACCTTCTCTAAGTCATCATGAATGATCTCTGGACCCAAAATGGATGACTCTTCAACCTCGAACCACCTAACTGGATATCTACAACTCCTACCATATTGTGCCTCAAACGATGCCATCCCAATGCTGGAGTGATAGCTATTATTATACGAGAACTCTATCAAAGGCAGATGGTCATCCCAGCTACCCCTGAAGTCAATCACACACGCTCCCAACATGTCCTCCAATGTATGAATGGTGTGCTCTGCCTTCCCATCAGTATGAGGATGAAAGGCAGTACTAAGCTTTACTGCGTGCCCAAGCTCTTCTGGAAAGATCTCCAGAAATGTGAAGTAAACTGAGCTCCTCTATCTGAAATGATAGACAAAGGAATCCCATGCCATCTCACAATCTCATCAATGTAGAGTCTCGCATAATCTTCGGCTCTGTAAGTAGACTTCACAGGGATAAAGTGGGCAGACTTAGTCATCCTATCAACAATAACCCATATGGAGTCATACTGTCTCCTAGTCCTCGAAAGACCAACCACGAAGTCCGTATTAATGGCCTCCCACTTCCAAGTTGGAACCTCAATAATCTGAGTAAGACCGGCAGGCTTAAAATATGCTACCTTAACCTGCTGACAATTAGGACACTTGGCCACATATTCTGCAATGTCCTTCTTCATGCCGTCCCACCAATAAATCTGCTTAAGATCATGATACATATTGGTGGAACCTGGATGTATAGAATATATGGAACCATGGGCCTCTGCAATAATCCTGGTCCGCAAATCATCCACATTTGGTACACACAGTCTGTCCTGATACCTAAGTAAGCCATCACCTCCCAAAGCGAAAGACTCATTCATCTTTATCAACACTGAGTCCTTCAGCTCCATCAACACAGGATCGAGATGCTGACCCTGCTTGACTTCAACTACCAAGGATGATTCAGGACTAGGATGAACTGAAATACCCCCACTAGTAGAGTCAACCAATCGCACACCCAATCTGGCCAGTCTGTGTACATCTTTCGCCAACTCCTTCTTCTCATCCTCAACGTGGGCTGTACTTCCCATGCCCATCCTGCTCAAAGCATCAGCTACAACATTAGCCTTACCTGGATGGTAGTGAACATTTATGTCATAGTCCTTCAACAGCTCCAACCATCTCCGCTGACGTAGATTCAACTCCCTCTGTGTGAACACGTACTGGAGACTCTTGCGGTCTGTGAACACATCCACATGCACTTCATACAAGTAGTTCCTCCACAGCTTCAGTGCAAACACCACAGCTGCCAACTCCAGGTCATGAGTGGGATAATTCTTCTCATGAACCTTGAGCTGTCTAGACGCATAGGCTATCACCTTACCAACCTGCATAAGAACACAACCCAAACCAACCCTAGATGCATCACAGTAAATAGTGTAATTCTCACCACACTTAGGCAAAGTAAGCACCGGGTCGGAAGTTAGTCTGTCCTTGAACTCCTGGAAACTCTTCTCACAAGTCTCCGTCCATTCAAACTTGGCCTTCTTCTTAGTCAAAGTTGTCAGTGGGGCAGCAATGGAAGAAAAGCCCTCCATGAACCTGCGGTAGTAACCAGCCAATCCCAGAAAGCTACGGATGTCAGTGGGAGTAAGAGGCTTTGGCTAGTTCTTCATAGCCTCAGTCTTCATGGGATCCACCTCCACGCCCTGATCAGACACAACATGACCCAGGAAGGTCACTGATCTAAGCCAGAATTCACACTTGCTGAATTTGGCATACACCTGATGTTGTCTAAGTCCCTACAAGGTTAGTCTCAAATGTTGTTCATGCTCTTCCTTGGTCCTAGAGTAGATGAGGATGTCGTCAATGAATACTATGACGAAAGAATCAAGGTATTCACGGAAGACTCGGTTCATGAGATACATAAATACAGCAGGTGCATCCGTAAGACGAAATGACATAACTAAGAACTCATAATGACCATAACGGGTACGAAAGTCTGTCTTTGGGATATCTCCATCCCTAACCCTAAGCTGATGATACCGTGAATGAAGATCAATCTTAGAGAAGAAACTAGACCCTTGGAGTTGATCGAACAAATCATCTATCCTGGGAAGTGGATACTTATTCTTTATAGTGACTTTGTTGAGCTGCCGATAATCGATACACATTCTAAGGGTTCCATCCTTCTTTTTCACAAACAACACTCGAGTGCCCCAAGGCAATATGATCGGCTGAATGAAACCTTATCAGTGAGATCTTTTAACTGCAGCTTCAACTCCTTGAGTTCAGCTGGAGCCATCCTATAGGGAGGAATTGAAATTGGTTTAGTATTGGGTTCTAAGTCGATACCAAAGTCAATCTCTCGAGGGGGGGGGAACTCCAGGCAAATCATCAGGAAATACATCTAGGAACTCATTCACTACAGGCACTGAGTCTATGGAAGGAATGTCATGATCTAAATCATTAACACTCACAAGATGACAAAATAACCCATTGGACATCATTTATTGGCCTTAAGGTTCGAAATCAAGGGATTAGGACGACTCGAGTTGTACCCCTCCCAGACTAGCTCCTCTTCATCAGGGAAATGAAATCTCACCACTCTACTACGACAATCCAAACAAGCATAACAACTGTGAATCCAGTCCATGCCAAGAATAACATCAAAATCATGCATGGTTAACTCAACCAAGTCTGCACACATAGTCTTACCACTTACAACTATTGGGCAATCCTTGTATACTCTATCAGTTCTTACATTTTCTCCTAAAGGTGTACTAACCACTATAGGATCATGCAGAACTTCAGGCAATATCTCAAAAGTGAGAGCAAGCAAAGGAGTTACAAAGGAAAGCGTAGACCCTGGATCAAGTAAAGCATAAACAGAAGTTGAGAATACTTGCAGCATACCTAAGACCACATCAGCGGACTTCTCCTGCTCCTCCCTGCCCCTCAGGGCATAGAATCTGTTCCTCATAGGAGGCTCGGCTGCTGCTGCACCCTGTGGATTAGGCCTAGGTTGAGCATTACCTCCAGCCTGACCTCTGTTCTGTGGGCATTCTCTAACCATGTGCCTACTCTTACCACAACCGAAGCAGGCATTAGTGCCCTGTCTGCACTCTCCACTGTGAGCACGACCACACTTAGCACAGTTCTTTTTGGGACGCTGTATCTCACCTCCATTGCCCTTCTTGGGCTTAGGTCTGCCTCCTCTAGGTGCAGTACTCCTCTGAGAATTAGAGTTCCCAGAACTTTGTTGCCCCTTCTTGAACCTGGGCTGCTCACGGACGCCAAAATTGTTTCTGTGGCCTCCATGGATGGGACCTGTCTGATCTTGAGGCTTAGGCCTCCTAGTATCACGAATGCCCCTCTTTTTGCGGCTGTCCTCTACCTACTGGACATGCACCATCAACCTGGAGAGGTCCATATTATCATGGAGCATCGCAGACCGACACTCCTCCTCCAGATCTCCATTGATTCCTGTGAGGAACCTGCTCATCTCATCCCTGCTGTTAGATACAAGGGAAGTAGCATACCTGCATAATTTAACAAACTTCAGTACTCATCTCATCCTTGCTGTTAGATACTAAGGAAAGTAGCATACCTGGATAGTTTAACAAACTTCAGGAATACTCCCTAACTGTCATTGATCCCTTCTTAAGGTTGATAAACTCCTCAACCCTTGCCTCCTTCATCTCCCTGGGAAATAATCTCTCCAGGAAGGCTGTCTTAAATATCTCCCAAGTAACCGGAACTCCGTCCAAGGCTCGGCTATCCTGCCACATCTTGCACCAAGTCTGTGTAACATCCTTGAGCTGATAGGAAGCCAGCTCAGCCTTCTCAATATCTGTGGCCCCAATAGACACCAAAATCTTATGCACCTCATCCACAAACTCCTGGGGGTCCTCTGAAGTCTTAGACCCTGTGAAAATAGGAGGATTCATCCTCGTGAAGTCTCTCAGCCTGTCAGCCATGCTATAAACTGGTGGGTTCTCCCTCTGAACATCCTGCCGGTTGACCTGGGCAGTCATAGCCTGGGCCTGCACAGTGATGGCCTGTGCCATCTGGGCCAGATATGCCCGCACCTCCGCATCAGTCAACCCAGCTGGGTTAGCCGGCATAGCCACTCCTTCAGCTGGAGCCTGGGGTGGAACCTGATTGCCCCCAGCAGCTGCACCTCCTCTCCTCTGACCAATGGTTCTCCTAGTATTCATTCTCTCAAAACAACAAAGATTAATGTTAGACACGCTCATAACACCAAGAAATTAGACATTAGGAAAAGCACGATAAGATTAGAAGAAGGGAAATTTTCCTACGCATCTGCAGTCTCTAATTCAGGATAGTGGTGCACTTCACTACCATGACTTAGAAACTACTCAATGTGGTTGATGTGAACTCATTATTCTCGGAATTTAACCTAGGGCTCTGATACCAACTTTGTCACGACCGAAATCTAGACCCCAGACGAGACCGACATCATTGACCTCTCAGAGGTCGCAGACAAGCCTACATACGTCATTCTTACTTCATCTAGGTTAATTTTAGCAAAAAATTTGAAATTTTTGTTTTCTTATTTCATTCTAAACATTTTAAACTTAACAACATGGGCGTTCACAAATCAACCATATTATAGAGATAATCAAATGAAAGAAACAGTTCATAATTGCATTAAACGTATTTTTGCCAAAACGGCACCAATACAAAGTCTGAAATGAAAGTGGAAAGAAACACTAGTGGAACATGCTCCACTAGCTAAAGCCTACATCTAAGCTAAATAATAACGGCATACATCCTCGAAAGCATGAGGGCCTACCAAGTCTGGATGAAATCTCCACGTCCGGATAGCTGCAACGTCAACCTATAAGCTCTAGCGTCCACCTGTGCCTGCACCTAAAAATATAGAGTTGTATGGGATTAGTACACACTTGTACTAAGTATGGGTATATGCAAGCACACAACAAGGACATGCATGAGTAAGAATAGCTCTTTCCTAACAACATGATCATGGAAAGTCAAGTCAGTGGACTTGCCAAATTTGGATTAGGAAAGTTAGTGAACTTTCCAAATTGGATTAGGAAAATCAGTGAGCTTTCCAAATTTGGATTAGAAAAGTCAGTGAGCTTTCCAAATTTTGATTAGGAATTTCATGCCATGAGAGTAACATGCATCATCATACTTATCATGTTGCACACAACACATAACAACTTACACATAGCACATATCATATAGCATATAGCACATAACATCTTTTATAACATTCATTCATATACCATGAGACCTTGGAATCATGGACTTGACATTAAGACTTTCTAAAATGAGGGCTCAACATATGGGACCTCAACTAGGGAGTCTTCATTAGCAAACACAGAGTCTGCTTCATTCATTCATATGTACTTCATTTCATTTCGTTCATAGGCTAGTGTAACACCAGCTATACCTAGGATGTAGTTTAAGACTTTCATCGGGCTTGCTGTGCAATGATCAAGAATAACATAGTGTCATTACTTGAGTCTATCTCACCTCTTGATTATCCTATCCTAACACCTTTGGTATCATTCATTTCATTATGGGCATCATTGAGGCTGGCCTCATTCATTCATTGGGAATTTTAACTTTAACCGACATAGATCATGTGAGCATCATGAAATCCAGTGTCTCCCCCACACCGAAAAGAGGTGGAATCACCGGCCAAAGTGACCCAAACATGCTAGCGTACATGGGAATTTAACCCCGCTAGATCCCTATATTGTCAGTATAGGTTTGAAGACCAGGAGATCCATACCCGGCAAGCCGGACAGTCTCATCTTATGAGAGTTACGTGAACCTCCGCCATTCCCGAAAGAAGGCATCACCACTCATAGCTAGTCTATCGGTGCTCAGTATAAAGTTCCATTACATTCAACTCATACGTCATGGAAGCTGGCTTCTAGTATGAGGACATCATAGCTCAATAGATGATTTCTCATCTCATATTAGTATCAAGTGTGTTAATCTCAATACTTTCATTAGAGTGTTCATAGAGACTGGTCTCTTCATTAACTTTACACTCTCATAGGTGAGTACGATTTGGTAACAATTACTTAGGCTCATTTGAGATTGTTCTCATCTTTTACATTAGCATCATATCATGTTGTCACCACATTCATTAACATTAGCACAATTGCTCTTCATAATTACTCACCCCATTTTACGTGAATGTTCATTTCATCATATGCCAATGCACTTGGCCATTTTGTGTGTTTCACACTCTTACTTAACCCTTCTAGGGTTTCATCATTTCATTACATAATAATCATTTCATCGTATGCCAATGAACTTGGCCATTTAGTGTGTTTTACACTCGTACTTAACCCTTCTAGGGTTACTTCATTTCATTACATACACCTTAAGTTCACTTATTTTTAAACATATGCTAGACTTATGGGTCTATATATATACAAGCCATGAGGCTTCATTCATAGTTTGTTAAGTGACTCATATCTTCCTAAGATTATGCAGTACAAGGCTTATGTATCTTGTATGTATGCCAAGATCTCGATTTTGATCTAAGTAGGTAACATTATTCTTGAACATTTAATACACGTATGACTTATGTATCAATATGGAAATTTGGGCAAGGGAACCCATGTTCAAATCCCTTGGACAACACTTACATTTTCTTTGATTTTATTTTTAGTCCTCATGACATTGGGACCCTAGATCGAGCCCCAACATCGACATTTCTTTTTAGTTCCTTTTCTTCAGAAACTCACTCCCTTGGACGAGGGGTTGTGGGTTCGAACCCCCACAGCCCCCTTTTATTTTCCTATTTATTTTCCTTGTCTATTTCGCATTAACCATGAGGTTGTGGGATCAAACCCCCAGCCTCTCTTTATTTTTCTTTTATTCGTTTGGGACTGAGAGGTTCTGGGTTCGATCCCCACAGCCTCCTTATTTTAATTTCATTTAATTCTCTTGACTACCTCTGCGTTGACAGTGAGTTTGTTGGATCGATCCCCCACAGCCTCCCTTTATTTTCTTTTATTTTCCCTTTCTCCTTTACTCTCCTTCACATCCTTGAGGTCATGGGTTCGATTCCCACGCCTCACATTTCCTTTCTTTTATTTTTCTTTCACTTCACTCGCTGCCTGGAGGTCGTGGGTTCGATTCCCACGCCTCCCATTTTATTTTATTAATTTTTGTACTCTACATATTCAGCCAGCATACCCCATATCGATTCCCTCTGACCCCATTTCTTTTTTTTTTTTGCGATTTAAGGCATTACATGGGTGAGGTCACAGGTTCGAATCCTGGTGGCCTCATCCCTTTATTCTCAAATAAATTTCCAGATTTATTCCTCTATAATTAGCCTAAACTAAACTTGTAAGTTGGCTGGAAATTTAATCATTTTTTTAGCTTATTTTCACCAACATTTTCACTTGAAACCTTAGGGAAATTCATAGATCATTTCACACTTTTTGGGGTGCATTTTCATAGATTCGTTTAGCCAAAATATTGATACTCAAATCAGCCACACTTCTATTTTAATGAACATCACGATTTAAATAGGTTTAAGCACGTAAAATGACAACCAAAACATTATCAAATTTGAAGCCTTAACCCGAGGACTCCATTTACAGTAACATTTTTGCACACGCACACACTTGCACAAAATTTTGAATACATGGTTGTCTTTCATACAATTTTAGGTACACAAACATAATCATATTCATCACGAAAACATAACATACACCTAAATCTACCAGCAATCATACCCAACCTACGATTCATGGGAGCTAGTGACAGGGGCATGCAAAAGGGGAAACAATCCTAGTTTTCGAATGAATAATATGAAGCTTAAGGGGTCTCTTAGGAAAGGGACCAATAGAGAAGTAAACCCATACCTTTTTGACGTTAAACCCTTGACTTGCTGCCCAAAAACCTCACCCAAGAACACGTTTAATCCTCCTCAATTTCAACTCCACTCGAATGACAACCTCCCTTAGCCTAGTGTGCGATTAACGTTTGTTTTCTTGTGATTTCGTGTGAGTTGTTCAAGTGTGAAGAACTTGGTTTATTTTTCTGCTTTTGTATCTTATTTTGGTAGAGAATTTTTGTGTCAAAGAAGAAGAGAGATTGAGCGTGAGAGTGGAGAGATAAACGTGAGAGAGAGTTGGAGTTATAGGAGTCTTAGGAGTGTAGTTTTAGGACTTTGTCAATAGGGTTTTGTTTATTTAATAAAAATCTGATTTTTATTTTATTTTAAATCAGTTAATGAAAAATAATTATTAATTAATTACATTAATTCAATAGCTTAAATAAAAATCACATTAATTCATTGCTTCCACCTAGGTTCGAACCCGGGTGGAGCAAGACTTCACTTCAAGAGCTCAATTTCGGCTCTCTCTCCCCAAATTGACCTTCTACCTTATTAGTTAAATAATTAATTATATATTTAGGGTAATTACGATACTACCCTTAGCAAGGAAAAAGACCATTTTACCCCTAGACCCTTCAAACCTAAGATTTCCTCTTTTTAAGTCCGGTAAAGACTCCTTCGAGTAAATCTTCGTATTCGAGAGCCCTACATGGTTGGACCCAACCGTTCTAAGCTCAACTAACTCCCCCAGTTAGTTGTCTTGGCTTTAGCTAGGGTTCCGAGGTCTGGTTCTACGCGCATCAATCCGTGTGAACCCTGGTCTAATCATAGGCATTCTTGACACATTAAGCATTTCTTCTGTTATCCATTTTTAGGGTTGTTACAGAGCGGGTCCTATAGAGTGGTATACTTTTAAGTTTGCTTTCCTTGATAGGTTCTTTCCTAGGGAATTGAGGGAGGCTAAGATGGAGGAGTTGATAAACCTCAAGCAAGGTGATTTGAGTGGTATGGTGTATTGTTTGAAGTTCACTCTTTTGTCTGAGTATGCTCCAAGCTTGGTAACAAACCCTAGAGACTTGATGAATAGGTTCATGATGGGAGTGTCGAACTTAGTAGAATAAGAGTGTCATACGACCATGCTTGTCGATGACATGGACATCTCAAGGCTTATGGTGTTTACCCAACAAATAGAAGAGTCAAAACTAAGACAGGAGAAGTCTAGAGAAAAGAAGAGGTCTAGATTTAAAAATGATAAGTCTTTCTATGCTAAGTTCGAGGGACAAGACAGAACTGGAACTAAACCAAGATATACCAGACAAGATTCTTCCAACACCTCTAAGATTTATAAGGAGAAGGGTAGTGGGTCTACCCAATTTACTTTCCCCAAGTGTGTAAGGAGTCACTATGGTAAGTGCCTAGCCATCACAGTTGGTTATTTTGGGTGTGGGAAGGATGGACATAAAGTGAGAGATTGTCCGGATCTTAAGGCAAAAGGAAGAGAAGGCAAGCAAGTTGCTAATAATAGTGAGGAAGGTGTAGTAAAGCCAGGTCTAGGTTCTTGGCTATCAAATCCAAGGGTGATCAAGAATGATCTCCTTATGTCCCTTTCCGGTATGTGCTTCTTTATTGATTTATGAATTTTTTCAGAATTTCTATGATTATGATTTGTTTTAGGATTTTAATGTTTCCTTATAATGAGGAATAGATGTTGGAAGGATTTGTGTAGCATATTCCCAAGTGGGGCATAAGGGGCCTTTAAATGAGGTCTTTATATGATTATGTGTAGTTATGATTAGCTTGTAATTTATTTATTTCCTTTATTTGGGTATGTGCATTTAGGTATAATGCATGTACGAGGGGATAGAGTTGGTCCTTTAGATAAGTGTTTAGTAAGGTGTCATTCGAGGACGAATGTATCCCAAGTGGGGGATATTGTTATGGCCCCAAATTGAACTAGGTGAATCTAGATCCTAACATGGGTGAAATGAACTTATAAGGTCCTAAAATGACAAATAATAGTCTCAAGAGTCAGTATATAATGTTTTAAAGTGTTTGGAGGTCAAACTCCCAAGAACGTCCAAGATGTCCAAAAAGTTAAAGGGTCGAAAAGTCTGAGAACGACGCCCCGGGGACTAGCCTAAGGGTCCCCGAGGAGGATCCAAACATAGGCCAGTGAAGCTGTCGATCAGCCTAGATCTGGCAATGGCTGCACGACGCGTAGCCGTCACTTTAAGGGAAATTTTTGCCTTGAGTCACGGGTGCATCGCGAACCATTCTGTCCCAAACTTGTTTCCTGAACCAAAAATTAAAAATACCTCCGCAACGCGCAGTGAGTGCCCGATTTGGTCGCGTCATTTTTAAGTTAAATTTAAGTTTGTTAAAATGTCCAATAGTTTCAGGGGTCTTTTGGAAACTTTAGGGATTAATTGTTGGTGGTTATTGTAGGTATTTGATGAGTATTTAAGCAACACAATAGCCAATAAGACCCTAGACTTCATATCTAAACCTTTCTCTCCCAAAATTCTCCCAAAACCACCATTGAAGAAGAAGGAAAATTGCAGCAGCTTTAGGACGAATTCACCAAGGTTTAAAGCTGGGTTTAAGGCTCTAATCTAAGGTATATGAAGCTTATTCATTCATGGATTCTTCCATCCATGAATTCCCCCTAGTTCCTCTACAATTGAGAATCGAAACAACCCCAAACAAGTGAGGGTTTTGATTGCATTGTGGGTAAGGTGAGTTTGTGATCCTAATAGAGTGGGTATCATTCATTTATGTTTATATGATGATTATACACTGTTTTTATGGATTTTTCATGGTGAATTATAGTAATTAAATTTGAAGGTGATCATGGTGATCATAGGCCATTAGAGACTAGATGAAGGTTTTGCGTTGATTCTTCTTATCTTGATTGTATTCTATGTTAATTGATCAAAAATTAAATCACCTAGGTATGAATAGAACTAGAATTTATTGATTTAGATTGGTCTTGATGGAATTGAACCTTAATGAATGAATTATGGCTATATTCACCTAGTATTGAAGAATGTGAGAAGAAAGCTAAGACTAGAAGATCTATAATTTACATATGAATGAAAATATAATGAATTGATGAATAATTAACCTTAGGATGGTTGTGTTGGCTTTATATTTAGGATGATTGAATGAAAGTGATTGAGCATGGAGAGATTGTCAAGGACATCCCTCCATGAGAGAAAAGGTTGAGCAAGGCTTGACAAGAAAAACTTGGAGTATATGCTTGACTCGAAGTGGATATGCAAAGTGAGACGGATAGTATAGAAAGGGTCCGGACTCCAAGTAGAAAGGAGAGCCGCACCTAGTAGTTATGATGATTATCCACTTAGGTCTCATGAGGCGGGAGTCCTTCACGTAGTAGAGTCAAGGTATCCTAGTAGAGATCTGCATATGGTATGAACTTAGACATTCTTGAGAAGCATCTCATAGTGTTCAAAGCAAATAATGAACTTAGACATGCCCAAGGGGTATCTCGTAGTGTAAATGATTAAGGGATGAATGCAAAACTTAAAAGGTATCTCTTAGGATCCATATGATTAAAGACTTAGACATACTTAAAGAAGTATCTCATAGTGTTCATAAGATAAAGATAGGGGCTAGGCTCAAAAGTAAGAAATAATAAAGAAAGGATCCAAAAGTAGTACCTTGCATGAATGGTGGTATGGGACATCATGTGTGCATTGTAAGGGTATAACCTAGGGTCACTAATGAAGAAGAGATTTAAAATAGCAATGGACTAGAGTTGTCTTTCCTAGTATAGTAGACTAAAGATGAGAGAATCTTAGGAGATGACGTTAAGTAATAAAGAGTCTATGGAGGGTGAACATATTAAGGATGGTTTTCATGATAGGCTTAGTATGTAGGGTAGTATGGGATGCCTTATGTACATTGCACAATCATGTTTTAAGATGACCATAAGAGTATAATACTCTTTAGTATGAAGAACATAGGTCTTAATTACGAAAGTGAACTATGATCAAGTATGACCAAAGAGAGGTACTTAGCTTTGGTAGTAGTATGGGATGCAACCTTAGCCTTGCACAAGTATACTTGGAGGTGGCTTGTGAGGTAGTCCATGTTAGTAAGAAAGACAATGAGTTAAATATGAAATCTTATATGATTTATGATGCTTTATTATGCTATGATATTCATGATATGCTTATGTCTTTATCTCTTATGAGTATGTCTATTGTTGACTAACCCTTTGAGATACCTTATGTTGGTATGTAGTTTCCATACTTAATACTTATCGTACTAATGCATATTGCCTACATTTTTTCCATGTAGGGTCTTGAGAAGATAGAGTTCTTGAAGAGTAGAGTTCCGAGGTTTCCAAGAAGAGAAGAAGTGGTGAGTCCTCGTAGCTTCGACGAGGAACCTTCATGTTCCTTTATGTATTTCTTTATGTTTTATATTCTATCTGGGCTGCGTACCAATGCTTTTCATTCATGTCAAAGTTATATGTTTTTGAGATAACGTTGTTAGAGATGCTTCCGCTTTTATGAAATACCTTTTGGTTTATGCTTAAAGAATGTTTTTAAATTCCCTCCATTTATGCATGATATTATGTAATGAAGTCAAGTGGCTTGTACAAGACCTGCAAGAGGTCGAGTACGTCGTGTTGCGACCAAAGGCTGGCCTTAACTTCTAGGGTGTACTAACAGGTCGTGAATCCAACACACGAAACATATACTCCTACGGAGGCATGTAGTTCTTTGACAATGAGGGTACGCTTAACCCTAGTCAAACTTGATGATAAGTCTTATCCCAACTGAATATGTATATGGGTGAAATATAACTAAAATACTGAATAGCTCAAAATATTGACATGCAATCTAAGAACGCAATATTAATATACAGACAATCTGACATTCAAAATCTAGAGCATGATTATCTTCCTAAGTGACCGAGCAAGTGTAATTCATCACTAAGGGAATCTACACAAACTAGGATTCTGAGTTTTATACAAGGAGTTAAACAACTTTCCAAATAAAACATGATATTTCTATTAAGAATACTATAAAAGAAAAATCACGACAAATCTCTTAGGAGATGGATTAATTCAAGGGACCTAGTTGATGAAAGGAACACACTGGTGAAATCCTACATACCAAGTGACAAAAAAGTGGTAGAAATATTTTGCATTTCGGGTCTTATGCTTGAAGAACACTTCTGCTTGCTCTTGAAAGAAATTGTCGCCTCTTTCTCCTTTTAGATCTAACTTGGACGAAATTTAGAGAATGAAAGTTTTAAGAAGGTTCTAAAGAGAGTATTAGGCTTAGACATATTAAAACGATGTAGTTTAGGTGTTAAGCAATGTGTTTACAGACTCTATGCATAGAGGGAAAGACCAAAACTACCATGACTTAAAATCTAGCAAGGCCTACCCACGGAGCCACTAACGGACCATTGATGGAACCACGATCTGTCGAGTGGATCGTGGTTTCTTGACAGTTTTTACTGGTTGTGAGTACTTCTATCTACGGTCCACTTCACGGACCGTGTGAAGGACCACAGAGCGTGAATGCCACAGTGGTTCTTCACTTTGTCTAGGGGGTCTGCTAGCTTGACTTATGGCCAATCCATAACTTGTCAGTGGGATCACGTCTCATGGTTGGCTAAATTGTATACCACGCTGGCCGTATGTGAACCACGAGCAGGTCGACAGATCGTTGTCCCTTTCATCATCCGTGAACCCCTCCGTGGTTCACCCAATTTTTTGTTGTTGAGTCTACTAGGTTCTTGAAGTGTTACACTATACATCATTTAACTTTTCATATTCTTATTAATTATAAAATAATGTTTCTCTTTTGAATGCAAATAACTAAACAACTAATTGTATGGAATTCATAAATTGCATGTGGTACTAACTGTATGGAATTCATAAATTACACATAGTCGATGAAGTTTATTTCCAATTTTCTACTATTGAACTTACACATACATCAGTGTCATGCCCCAAGCTACCCCAGAGATACAGACACGGGATATAGGACCACAAGTGATCCCAAGCTAACCCTGCTGGCATGATCATGAGCATACTAAATATAATAAACTGGTGCGGAAGCTAAATCATATATGAAATGAAAAGATGGGGAATACCCATATACTATAACTGAGATGAATGAAATACTAATGAGTTTTATACAAAGAAGATATTAACTCAACACTAAGTTGAATCTAACTATGTCTAAAATAAGCTTCTAACTTAATAGAAATGCTGGGACAGGCCCCAACTATGTCTAGCAAAACTGAAACTAAAGTACTAAACATATTGAAAATCAATTCATGACTATTGTCCTCGGAGAATGAGGAATCACCAGTGATTATGCGGAATTGGAGTTTGGGAACCGATCTAAGCGTGATCTAGATTCTGAAAACTTGAACCTACATCACGAGATATTGTAACGCACGTATGCATCAGTACTTGAAAGGTACTTACCATGTAGGATAGAGTAAAGCTGAAATAACATATAACTGACTAAAGTAATTACTTAATCTAAATATGATATATATGTTGAATACTAAGATAACTGAATGAAATGACCAATTTATGGCATGCTGAACTGAATACTGGATATACTGCTAAATGGTCAATGCAATGGAATCTGACTGAACTATTGGAGCTACTAATAATCGATAATAAAACCACATGAGCTAAATGCTGAGTCTAGTGTATACGCCCTATAGAGAGGACCCAATATACCCTGCCATAGGTATAGAGGCATGCTGGCGTGATCACTAAACTGATGCCCATAGATGGGACATACACCCTATGTGGCTAGTAGTTCTAGGGCTATAAAGGTACACTGAACCCTAGTCCAACTTGATATTATGCTACTCACAATGAATTAGGTGGTTAACTGATTAGGACTAAGTTTCTGTAAATACTGGATAGCTAAAAATGAACATGCAAACTGAGAATGCAACAGTTAATCTGATAATGATGCATTAAGAACTGAGGCATGTATAATTGAATAACTGAAATGTCTGACCTAGCATGTGTAATTTAAGAACTAAAGAAATACATAGCTAGGGTTCGGGAATTCATGCATTTATCTGAATATTAACGTAATAATCTGATTTTGATCCTTCTAATAGCTAAGAAACCAACAATTCTAAACTTTCAAAAACCCCCATTTCTTGTCATAATAAAGGAATCAAGAAACTAACTGAAAACTAGGGACTTAATGGATGAACGGAACCCAGTAGTGAAATACCACATACCTGGTGATGGAACTTTATTGCGTTCTTGAACTAGTTCTTGCTCCCTTCCATTACTCTGCTCAATTTTCCTTAGGATTCCATCCCAGAACTCGGTCTGTACCCTCCATTGGTATCAGATCCAGGTTATCCGGAAAGGGTATGAGTAGGAGCGGCTAAGTCACTAAACTGTCCTTGGGCGGACAACGTCAAATCTTAGATTGCGGTCGGGGTGGTACGTTTGGAATTTTGTAGTTGATGTTCTTATTTCACTTGTGTTCTTAGTTTTATTCCTTGAAGTGGGATAAACAGATAATTCCCGGTTTACGTTGGCAAGCCCGTACTTTTCGTTGGATTAGCTCAATTTGTGTGTGTCGTAGAGCCGAACTCGGAGGGTTTTCCCATCGCCAAGCCTAGAGGAATAAGATCAAAGAAAATTAGTGCAAAAGGTAACAAAAAGTATTACACAAAGAATTTACTATTCCGAAAGTAATCTTTAAAGTTGATATTTAAGCCCAAGGATATGGTTCTTCTTCCCGTTAGATTCTCCCTTAAAATAAAGTTAATTCACCTACAGATCAAAATATTTTAAATAGTATTAACATATCATTCAGCTCTCATAAAATTGCAAAAATTGAAAATGATCTAAAAAAATTGGAATATTCCTAAAGAACTGTCACACACGGAGAACATACCCCAGATGCGACCGGCGTCATCGTCCTCTCAAAGGACTCAAACAAGCCCTTAGAATCTGTCTTAATATGTGATCAGTAAAAGTTGCAGAAAATTTAAAACTTTTACATTCTAATTGAAGAATAATTTGACTTCATACTTTATATTCATGATGATATACGATATTCTAAAAACTTGTCTCACATATATAAAACCATCTGAGAGTAGGAATCTGGACTTAGCCAATAAATAGTAAATATGCCATATCTGCCTTAATACAAACGAATCGAAAGAACATAAATGGAAATAGAATATTCTTAAAGTCTACTAATGTATTCATAACATGGAATATGAAAGATAGAAATCCCCGAACATGAGGACCTACCAAGACTTGGAGAAAGAGTTCCAAGGTTCTTCAAATCGACCTCCTTAAACTTCAATGGTCAGAACCTACAGTTGTGGTAATAAAAGGTAATGAGGTTAGTACGCCACATGTACTAAGTATGCGTATATGCACATAACATTTAAGGACATGCATGAAAAAGAATCATTTATCATCTCTTTAGAAAACATGCTAAGTCATATGAAAAACTTCAATGCACATACCTTATAACATATACAAGTTAAGGATTCCATCAACTTAAAGCATGATCATAATCAAAGACATATTATCATTGAGTCATGTTAACATTTCATATTCAAAATATCATATAAACATAACATAGAAACACTTACCACTGATCTCGTCCCCAACATACAAGTGCAATTGTCATGTGAAGCCCCATAACCCCACACAACCAAGTATATAAGATAGAAGACCATAAGTAAATCTTTGCTTCATGTTGTAACATAAGTAGTCATCACTTCATATAACAGTATAACCCAGTAACATATTCATCATAATGACAACATTCATATAAGAGTAACATCATGTATCATTAAACATATATTTCATGTTATCATATTACATAAGAACAATATCCTAGGACTTCCCTTAGAGTCAATTTGTGCAATGTCTAGGTAGAATCTCATACCCTTACCTAGACTAAGTAGACTCTTTAAGTCACCCTAGTCAATATCCATTTACTTGTCTTTCATTTTACACGAGGGAACATTCTCCTTAACCGACATAGACCATCTGAGCTAAACATGGAATCCAGTGTCATAAAACCCCACACCGAAAGAAATGGTCTACCGGCCAAAGTAGAACCTAACATTACATAGCTTTCTAGGTGGATCCACTAGCTAGTATCCTATGGTGGCAACATAGTTCTAGAACTATGAGATGTATTAGAGACCCATAGTACCACATTACATGGAAGCCTCTATCTCATGAGAGTTATTGTGACCTACCTTCCATCTAGGGAAGGGACAACTCTCATATCTAGTTCATTGGTGCTTAACTTAATTCCCTTTCTTGAATAACCATTAAGTTGTATTTTATAATAAACGTATCATAGGTCATAGGCAATTAACTCCTCATATAAACATGATCATGAGCTCTTTAGGATTAGATGAGAATTTCCTTTCATCACAACCCTTCGTATGTGAGATTAACATAACATAGTAATCTTGTGTAAAGCATACAAGAGAATATCGTAACTTGCACTTTTCGTGTTCTTATAATGATCTCACAAGTAACATGTTCATAGCCCAACATATACACATAGCAATATCATACATACTTCCATAACATAGAATCATGATTTATAGGCTAACATAAACACTGTAGAGTAATCAGATCTTTAGAAGACTTACCTCTTGCTTCTAAGAACATTATTCAAGAACTTACATTTAACTTACAACATTCATAACCATAACATAATGAAATACCCTATACATAACCAATACTAACTATTCAACTCATAAACAAGATCAACTTATGATGTAGGATAAGGAAAAGGGTCATTAGAGTGTTCTTTCAAGTCTTAGTTCCAATCCTAACGTTTACACGTTATCAAGTAGTAGAAACAACCCATTCGAAACCATCAATTAGAGAAAGATCATGCATCACACGAAATTCAAACATTATTAATCAAATACTCAACAGTTCGTGTGAAATCAACCATAGAAAATCATTATTTTTCACTGAAAGTCATAAATCTAGAGTTAGAAAGAAAACCCGTTGTGTAGAGTAAAACCCCTAAAATTTGAATTTTTGAAAACTATCTTTGAAAGGACCTCTTGGGGAAAGAAATCACAAGAGTGAAAAACCCATACCTTATAGATGAAGAATCCACAAAAAATTGGTTAAAACCTTGAATTCTTCGTCTTCTTCCTTAAGCTCTTCTTGTTCTTCAATGGGGTTCGGAAAAGAGAGCGTTATTGAGAGAGATGAGATAAAACTTATTTGATCTGATTTGTAACATTTAAAAGTGGTCTAAAACTTACTTAATATCCATATATAGTCGTCCTATGAATTACCCAAAATACCCTCCACTTAAATGGGTCTTTTTACGAAGTTAAATTATCAAAAATACGACTTTAACGATTCTGGGAAATGGCTGCGCGTCGTGGGGCCAAATCCCGTCATTTTTCTGAAATTTTGTGTTGAGGCAGTGAGGTGAGTGTCAGCCTCGCGTCTCAAGGCTTCCCCTCACATCTTGAGGTAGTACACCTCGTGAGGAACGCGCGTCGCGCACTTGTTCCTTCAATTCTGCCTGTTCGCAGGCTCCAGGCAGCCTGCCCACCCATGTTTGGGTCCTCCCCAAGGAACCTTCAGGTGGTCCTTGCGGTTTAGTTACCGGACGTTTGTACCCTTTGTACTACATACTACCTATTCAAGGTCTCTTTACAAGTTTTTGACTTCATTTGACACTTCTAAACCTTCATTAAACATAGGGACGTCAACTAGTTCAAATAACTAGTTTCCGAACGTCAAGGTCTTTCTTTGTCGTTTTGGCTCTAACCTTTTACAAATGAGTTTATTATATTAATATAGGTCTGGAAACATCATTTTAAACATTATTAAATATATTAAGCTCTAGTGTAAGTCATGGCATTTCCGGAGTGTTACATTATCTCCCCTTAGGAACATTCGTCCCTGAATGACACTAAAATCTTTTGGAGGGTAAGAATAGACTCAATACTAGCAGAACAACCAATAAACCACATAAAATCATAATGAGTCACATCTCATAGGATTACTTCACAACTTCTTTCAACACATATCACAACATTGCACATAGTGCTCAATTCATGACGCACGAACATATTAGAGCTATATATATTCATAACACATAGTGAGCAATTTCGTTCTCAACATTATCATGGTCTCAAAATACACCAAGGAGTTACCATGATATCATTCTTCTCAAGACAACAACAAAACAACAAAATCTCAAGAAGACAACATGCATACATATTTCACATAAGTGCAAGAATAGAGTATGAAAGCTTTTTCCGTAAACTCAAGTTGGTATAACTTTTACCAAAACATGCACCTATTTAGAAAACAAGTCAATTTCATGAATATTAATTAATTTCTCTATTAATAGGAATCTCATACCTCAAGGAGTAAATAGATGAGGGTAGCGGGACTTCATGTCGGCTTAAGCCTCCCATGTTGCACCCTCGACAAGATGGTTCCTCCATAGAACTTTTACAGAGGCAACCTCCTTGTTTCTCAACTTCTTGACTTCGTGATCTATGATCTTAACCGGAACCTCTTCATAGGAGAGGTTCTCATTCACTCCTACACCTTCAATAGGTAGAATAGACACAGGTTCGCCTATGCATTTCTTGAGCATAAAAACATGAAACACCGGATGAACTGAAGCGAGTTCACTAGGTAGTTTCAACTCATAGGCAACCTTTCCAATGCGTTGTAAAACCTCATAAGGACCAACATACCGGGGACTTAACTTTTCCTTTCTTCGAATCTCATCAGCCCTTTCATACGTAAAATTTTCACGTATACATGATCACCTATTTCAAACTCAAGATATCTTCTTCTGTTGTCGGCATAAGACTTTTGCCGACTATAAGTTGTCTTCAATTTATCTCTTATGATTTGAACCTTCTCTATAGCCTCATAGATAATCTCTGGTATGAATGGTACGTTTCACTTTACCATCTGTCTGAGGATGAAAATCAGTACTAAGTGTCACTTGTGTACCTAATCCCTTTTGGAAAGATTTCCAAAAACGAGAAGTGAATTGGGCACCACTATCCGAAATGATCGACAAAGGAATCCCATGAAGACTCACAATCTCATTAATGTAGATTCTTGCATAATCTTCGGCAGTATAAGTAGACTTAACAGGAATAAAATGGTAGATTTGGTCAACCTATCCACAATAACCCATATAGAATCATTTTGCTTTTGAGTTCGAGGCAACCCAACAACAAAATCCATATTGATGGCTTCCCACTTCCAAGTAGGAACATCCATGATTTGGGTTAAACCACCTTGTTTAAGAAGCTCAGCTTTAACCTGTTGGCAATTTGGACACTTAGCAACAAACTCTGCTATGTCCCTTTTTAAACGATCCCACCAATAGACTTCCCTAAGATCATTATACATTTTAGTGGCAACCGGATGTATAGAATAGCGAGAACCATGGGCTTTTTCTAGAATTCATTTTCTCAAATCCTCAACATCGGGTACACATAATCTCCCTTGGTACCTAAGAACACCATCCCCCCTTGGGAGAATGATTCATTGAGATTGCTAAGTACCGATTCCTTCAACTCCATCAATAGAGGATCAAGATGCTGTTTAGATTTCACCTTCACCACTAATGGTGAATCAGAGTTATGATGGACCATAAAACCACCATTTGGAAAATCTTCTAACCGCACACCTAATCGAGCCAACCTATGAACATATTTCACAAGTTCTTTCTTCTCTTCTTCCACATGAGACACACTACCCATAGTCATACGACTCAAAGCATCCGCAACCACGTTGACCTTGCCGGGGTGGTAAAGGACATTCATGTCGTAATCCTTCAACAATTCTAACCATATTTTCTGTCGGAGGTTTAAATCCTTTTGTGTAAATACATATTGAAGACTTTTATGGTCAGTAAACAAATCAACATGCACACCATACAAATAATGTCTCCATATTTTTAAGGCAAAAACTACAGCAGCTAACTCAAGATCATGAGTTGGGTAATTCTTCTCATGAACTTTGAGTTGCCTAGGCATAATCAATCACCTTGCCATGTTGCATGAGGACATATCCCAAGCCCACTCGGGAATCATCACAATACACTACAAAGCCTTCATTACCCTCCGGTAAGGTCAACACCGGAGTGAAGGTAAGCTTATCTTTCAACTCTTGAAAAACTTTCTCACAAGCTCAAACTTCACCTTTTTTTGGGTGAAAGCTATCAAAGAAGAAGTAATGGACGAAAATCCATCAACAAACCTTCTATAATACCCACTAGACCCAAGAAACATCTTATGTCAGTGGGAGTCAAAGGTCAGGCCAATTTATGACCGCATCCGTCTTCTTAGGATCAACCTCTACACCCTCACCAGAGATAATATGGCCAAGATAAGCAAAAGACCTCAACCAAAATTCACACTTACTAAATTTGGCATAAAGTTGGTGTTGCTTGAGGACTTGCAAGGCCAACCTCAAGTGACTCTCATGCTCATTTTCATTCTTGGAATATATCAAAATATAATCAATGAATACAATCAAAAATAAGCCGAGGTAATCTCGGAATACTCTATTAATCAGGTCCATAAGCGCCTCCGGGGCATTCGTTAACCCAAAAGACATAACTAGGAATTCATAGTGACCATATCTAGTTCGGAATGCTGTTTTAGGGACATCTTCACCTCTCACCCTAAGTTGGTGATATCCCGACCTTAAGTCAATCTTGGAAATGTAGCGAGCACCTTGGAGTTGATCAAATTGATCATCAATTCTAGGGAGAGGATACTTGTTCTTTATGGTGACCTTATTGAGTTGGCGATAATCAATGCACATTATAAGGGACCCATCCTTGTTCTTAACTAACAAGACCGGAGCACCCCATGGATAAGTACTAGGCTGAATGAAACCCTTGTTTAGAAAGTCTTTGAGTTGTATATTCAACTCTTTCAATTAAGCCGGAGCCATCCTATATGGAGAAATTGAAATGGGATTCGTATCCGATAAAAAATCAATGCCAAAGTCAATTTCCCATTCGGGAGGAACTCCTGGAAGGTCATTATGAAAAAACCTCTGGGAATTCCCTCATTACAAGGACTGACTCAATAGAAGGAGTTTTACATTCTAGGTCCTTAACCCTCACCACATGATATAAACAACCCTTGGCTATCATCTTACAAGCCTTCAAACAAGAAATGATTTGACCCCTTGACATAGAATTTCCAACCTTCCACTCTAAAATGGGTTCATTAGGGAATTGAAACTTCACTACCCTTGTTCTTTAATCTATGGAAGCAAAACAATCATGAAGCCAATCCATTCCCAAAATAATATCAAAATCAAACATGTACAGTTCTACTAAATCAACAAGAGTAACTCTATTAGAAAGCATCACATGACATTTCTTATAGACTCCTTTTGCAAATTCAGAGTCACCGATTGGGGTACAAACCGAAAAGGGTTCAATCAAAACATCGGGAAGTACATACAAATTCCTAGATAAAAAAGGCATAACAAAAGAACGAGTAGCACCTGGGTCAAGCAAAGCATAGAAATTAACAGAGAAAACTTGTAACATACCCATCACAACGCCGGGAGAGCTTTCTTGTTCACCCCTAGCCTTGAGTGCATAGAAACAGTTCCATTTTGGAGCTTTAGAACTAGGACCGCTTGATTGAGCTTGGCTATTCCCCTTTCCTTTACTTCTCACATTAGGAAAATATTTCCCTATATGGCCACCTTTGCCACAACCATAGCAACTATTAGTTCCAACAAAACTTTCACCCACATGTTTCTTACCACAGTTACCACAAGTTGGTCTTTCTCTTGGTGGATCAACATTTCTCCATTTTTGAGGTTTAGGATTAGAACCTATATCATTGCGATTCTTGGAGAAATTTGAAGGAACCTGATTTGAAAACCTCTTCTTGAACTTAGACTTGTCTTGAACATCAAGCCTACTTTTAGAAGAAACACTTTCAAAAGACTGCCTTCTTAGCTTCCCTATTCTTCTTCCTTAGACGACTCTCCTCAACTTGTTGAGCATGAACCATCAACCTAGAAAGATCCATATTGTCATGAAGCATGGCTGCACGACATTCTTCTTCAAGCTCTTTGGACACGCCCGTTACATAACGACTCATTTCATCCCTAGCATTAGAAACCAAAGAAGAAGTATATTTGGACAGCTTAATGAACTTTAAGTAGTATTCCTTAACACTCATACCTCCTTGATGAAGGTTGATGAACTCCTCTACCTTAGATTCTCTTTGCTCCCTTGGGAAGAATCTGTCAAGAATGGCCTTTTTGAAGATCTCCCAAGTCACGGAACAACCTCTTAAAGCTCTACTATGCTTCCACTGATTGTATCATGTATGATCCCGTCCTTGAGTTGATAGGCATCAAGCTCAGCCTTCTCAGTAGTACTCACCCCCATAGCAAATAATATTTTGTAGACCTCATCAAGTAAATCTTGGGGATCTTCATCAACTTTTGAACCAAAGAACATGGGAGGATTCATCCTCGTAAAATCTCTCAAGCGGCTAGCCATAGTACTAGCATGTTGGTTTTCTCGAGGTTCAACCTCTTTGTTAGCTTGTGCCTTAGTAGCCTAAGCTTGGGTGGTGATGTCTTGGGCCATTTGGAACAGGGCTTACCTCACCTCACCATCCGACATATCCGGAAGATTCACCAGAACTTGATCATTTGTAGCAGCTTGCACTTAAGGAGGAACTTGTTCCCTTGGGGAGTTGCTCCCGCATTCGCAATCTCTTCTCCTACTATTCTCGCGGTTGTCCTTCTTGTGTTAATCACCTAAAACCACAAGAAAGGGATTAGATGCAAAATGACACATAATGTCAAAACTCTAAAGGCACGACATAGGAGTATCAAGAAAAAGAGAAGTTTCCTAATCATTAGATAGCCTCTCATCCACAATTGTGGCGCGCTTCACAACCATGAACAAGACACTAGGTAATGTTTTCAGTGAGACATTGATCCTAAGGATATTTAACCTCATGATCTGATACCAAGTTTGTCACACCCAGAGGACATACCCCAGATGCGACCGACATCCTCGTCCTCTCGGAGGACTCAGACAAGCCCTTAGCATTTGTCATAACATGTGATCAGTATAAATTGCAGAAAATTAAAAACTTTTACATTCTAATTGAATACTTAACATTCATGATGATATACGATATTCTAAAAACTTGTCTTAAATATATAAAACCATCTAAGAGTACGAATCTGGACTTAACCAATAAATACTAGATATGCCATATAGGCCTTAATACAAAAGAATCCAAAGAACATAAATGGAAATCAAATATTCTTAAAGTCTACTAATGTCTTCATAAGCTGGAATATGAAAGATAGTAATCCCCGAACATGAGGACCTACCAAGAATTGGAGAAACAGTTCCAAGCTTCTTCAAATCGACCTCCTTAAACTCCAATGGCCGGAACCTACAGTTGTAGTAATATAAGGTAATGGGGTTAGTATACCACATGTACTAAGTATGGGTATATGCACATAACATTTAAGTACATGCATGAAAAAGGATCATTTATCATATTTTTATAAAACATTCTAAGTCATATGAAATTCTTCAATGCACATAGCATATAACATATACAAGTTAAGGATTCCATCAACTTAAAGCATGATCATAATCAAAGACATCTTATCATAGAGTCATGTTAACATTTCATATTCAAAATATCATATAAACATAACATAAAAGCACTTACCAATGATCTCATCCCCAACCTACAAGTGCAATGGTCATGTGAAGCCCCATAACCCCACACAACCAAGTAGATAAGATAGGAGACCATAAGTAAAGCTTTGCTTCATGTAACTTGTTACATAAGTAGTCATCACTTCATATAAAAATATAACCCATTAACATATTCATCATAATGACCAACATTCATATAAGAGTAACATCACGTATCTTTAAACATATATCTTTCATGTTATCATATTACATAAGAACAATCTCCAAGGACTTCTCTTAGAGTAAACTTGTGCAATGTTTAGGTAGAGTCTCATACCCCTACCTAAACTAAGTAGACTATTTAAGTCACCCTAGTAAATGTCCATTTACTTGTCTTTCATTTTACATGTGGGAACATTTGCCTTAACCGACATAGACCATGTGAGATATACATGAAGTCCGGTGTCATAAAACCCCACACTGAAAGAAGTTGGTCTACCGGCCAAAGTAGAACCTAACATGACATAACTTTCTAAGTTGATCCACTAGCTAGTATCCTATGGTGACAACATAGTTCAATAACTAGGAGATGTATTAGAGACCCATAGTTCCACATTCCATGTCACCTTCTATCTCAAAAGAGTTATTGTGACCTACCTTCAATCTAGGGAAGGGACACCTCTCATATCTAGTTCATCGGTGCTTAGCTTAAGTCCCTTTCTTGAATAACCTTTAAGTTGTCTCTTATCATAAACTTATCATAGGTCATAGGAGATTAACTTCTTATATAAACATGATCATGAGCTCTTTAGGATTAGACGAGAATTTTTTTTCATCACAACCCTTCGTCTGTGATATTAACATAACATAGTCATCTTGTGTAAAGCATACAAGAGAATATCGTAACTTGCATTTTTCATGTTCTTATCATGATCTCACAAGTAACATGTTCATATCCCAACATATACGCATAGGAACATCATACATACTTCTATAACATAGCATAATGATTTATAGGCTAACATAAACATTGTAGAGTAATCACAACTTTAGAAGACTTACCTCTTGCTTCCAAGAACCTTATTCAAGAACTTACGTTCAACTTACAACATTCATAACCATAACATAGTGAAATACTCAATAGCATAACCAATACTAACTCTTCAACTCATAAATAAGATCAACTTATGATGTAGGATAAGGGAAAGGGTCATTAAAGAGTTCTTTCAAGTCTTAGTTCCAATCCTAACGTTTACACGTTATCAAGTAGTAGAAGCAACCCATTCAAAAAAATTAGAGAGAGATCATGCATCACACGAAATTCAAACATTATTAATCAAATACTCAACAGTTCGTGTGAAATCAACCATACAAAATCATTATTTTTCACCGAAAGTAATAAATCTAAAGTTAGGAAGAAAACCCGTTTTGTAGAGTAAAAATCCTAGAATTTGAATTTCTTGAAAACTATCTTTGAAAGGACCTCTTGGGGAAAGGAATCCCAATAGTGAATGTCACGACTGGAATCTAGACCCCAGACGAGACCGGCGTTGTTGACCTCTCAGAGGTCGCAGACAAGCCTACTTACGTCATTCTTACTTTACATAGGTTAATTTTAGCGGAAAATTTGAAACTTTTTGTTTCTAGACATTGCTTACTAAGGGTTAGTCGTAGTAAGGGTTCTGAGGTCTGGTTTTACGCGTATCAACCCGTGTGAACCTTGGTCTAATCGCAAGCATTCTTGACACCTTAAATATTTAGCTTATTCATTTTTTTAGGGTTGTTACATTATCCCCCCCTTAGGAACATTCGTCCCCTAATGACACTACTCTTTACTAACAATAAGTATGTTATCTATAGAACGTACACATATGTAGGTACTTCAATACTTCCATGGGTGAATATCTGATTCGCATCTTAACATTATGGTACACATCTTTGAAACCTACTAGTAGCTTCACATTAATAGACTAAGGAATTCTTCCCTAAACTAGTCTCATCAAAGCATACAACATAAGTCAACATAAAAGTTATATAAATCAGCAACAAACATGATGACTTCAAACATATTAACCTCATACTAGGGCATAAACACCATACACAGTCAAATATATGAAAGGCTAATTAAGGCTACGCACCCGAGGCTTCATCAGAAGTGCCTTCCCCTGCACCCCTAGACTTGAGTGCGAAGAATCGTTGCCTCCTTGGAGCCTCATAATTTGGGCCATTAGTCTGAATTCTCTCCTTCCCTTGTTCTTGACTTCTTCTATCGGACAATCCTTCACCATGTGTCCCGGTTTTCCACAGCTGTAACAAGCGTTAGAGCCCATCATACACTCTACTCCATGCTGTCTGCCACACTTTCTGCAAGGTTGACTTTCCTTAGGTGTATATACTTCCTTGTTTCTCTTATCTCTGGACTCGGAATCCCTATCATAGAGACCACTGTATGAACTTGACTCCCTTTGGTGGGAGAGTCCCTTCTTAAACCTTGGCTGCTCACGGATGCCAAAGTTTTTTTTGTGGCCTCCGTGGCTGCGACCTGCCTGATCTTGAGGCCTAGGCCTCCTAACATCACGAATACCCCTCTTTCTATGGCTGTCCTCCACCTGTTGTACATGCACCATCAACCTAGAAAGGTCCATATTATCATGGAGCATCGCAGACCAACATTCCTCCTCCAGGTATCCATTGATTTCTATGAGGAACCTACTCATTTCATCCCTGCTATTCGAAACCTGGGAAGTAGCATACCTAGATAATTCAACAAGCCTCAGTACTCTCCTCAATCTTGCTATTAAATACTAAGGAAATTAATATACCTGGATAGCTTAAAAAACTTCACGGAATACTCCCTGACTTTCATGGATCCTTTTTTAAGGTTGATGAACTCTTCAACCTTGACTTCCCTCATCTCTCTGGGAAAGAACCCCTCCAGAAATGCTGTCTTGAACAGCTCCTAAGTGACTGGCACTCCACCTAAGACACGGCTATCTTGCCACATCTTGCACCAAGTCTGTGCAACATCCTTGAGCTGATAGGAAGCCAGCTCAGCCTTCTCAATTTCAGTGGCCCCCATAGCCACCAAGATATTATGTACCTCATCTACAAACTCTTGAGGATCCTCCGATGTCTTAGCCCCTGTGAATAAGGGAGGATTCATCCTCGTGAAATCTCGCAGTCTGTCAGTCATGCTGCGAACCGGTGGGTTCTCCCTCTGAACATCCTGCCGGTTGACTTGGGCAGTCATAGTCTGAGTCTGCATCGTGATGGCCTGTGCCATCTAGGCCAAAGATGCCCTCACCTTAGCATCGGTCAACCCAACTGGGTTAACCGGCATGTCCACTCCTTCAGCTGGGGCCTGGGGTAGAACTCGATTGCCCCCAGCAGCTGCCCCCTCCTCCTCTAACCAATAGCCCTCCTAGGGTTCATTCTCTGAAAAACAACAAGGGTTGATGTTAGACACGCTCATAACACCAAGAACTCAGATATTAGGAAAAGCACGATAAGATTAGAAGAAGGGAAATTTTCCTACGCATCATGCAGTCTCTAATTCAGGATAGTGGTGCACTTCACTACCATGACTTAGAAACTACTCAATGTGGTTGATGTGAACTCATTATTCTCGGAATTTAACCTAGTGCTCTGATACCAACTTTGTCACGATTGGAATCTAGACCCCAGACGAGACCGGCGTCATTGACCTCTCAGAGGTCGCAGACAAGCCTACTTACGTCATTCTTACTTTACATAGGTTAATTTTAGCGGAAAATTTGAAACATTTTGTTTCTAAACATTGCTTACTAAACATTTCTAATATATTCATAATTTGTTCACCATCAACCATCTAACATTAAGAGATAATCAAATGAAAGGAATAGTTCAATAATCTTAATTGTATAATTGCCAAAATGGTCCAATACAAAGTCTGAATCAAAACAGGAAAGAAACGCTAGTGGAACATGCTCCACTAGCTCAACT
This sequence comes from Solanum sitiens, assembly GCA_016801875.1. Classification (NCBI taxonomy): domain Eukaryota; kingdom Viridiplantae; phylum Streptophyta; class Magnoliopsida; order Solanales; family Solanaceae; genus Solanum; species Solanum sitiens. Next base: position 809,445 of record JABWTJ010000083.1, on the reverse strand, counting down.
CCAAAACTAAGCTGGAATGTAAAACATTAGCATCCTCGAAAGCATGAGGACCTACCAAACTCCGGATGAATGCTGACGTCCGGATAGCTACAACAATGATCCTGTAGCTCTATCGCCCACCCGTGCCTACACCTAAAATAGTATAGATGTATAGGATTAGTACACACTTGTACTAAGTATGAGTATATGCAAGCACACACCAAGGACATGCATGAGAAAGAATAGCTCTTTCCTAACGACATGATTTTTAGAAGTCAAGTCAGTGGACTTGCCAAATTGAGATTAGGAGGTTCCCAAATTTGGATTAGGAAAGTCAATGAGCTTTCCAAATTTGGATTAGGAAAGTCAGTGAGCTTTCCAGATTTGGAATAGGAAGCTTATGCCATGAGAATAACATACGTCATTATACTTTTCACATTTGCAAACAACACATAACATTTACACGTAGCACATATCATATAGCTTACAACACACTTTGTATGTAGCACATAACTCCTTTAATATCATTCATTCATATGACATTAGACCTCGGAATCATTGACTTAACATTAAGACATCCCCGAAATGAGGGCTCAACAGATGGGACCTCAACTAGAGAGTCTTCATTAGCAAACACAGAGTCTTCTTCGTTCATTCATACGTACTCCATTTCATTTCGTTCATAGGCCAGTGTAAACACCAGCTATACCTAGGATGTAGTTTAAGACTTTCATTAGGTTCATTGTTCAATGACCAAGAATGACCTAATGTCATTACTTGAATCTAACTCACCTTTTGATTATCATATTCTAACACCTTTGGTATCATTCATTTCATTATGTGCTCTATTTGAGGCTGGCTTCATTCATTCATTGGGAACTTTAACTTTAACCGACATAGATCATGTGAGCATCATGAAATCCAGTGTCTCCCCCACACCGAAAAGAGGTGGAATCACCGGCCAAGGTGACCCAAAACATGCTAGCGTATATGGGAATTTAACCCCGCCAGATCCCTATATTGGTAGTATAGGTTCGAAGACCAGGAGATATAACGAGACCCATACCCGGCAAGCCGGACAGTCTCATCTCATGAGAGTTACGTGAACCTCCGCCCTTCCCAAAAGAAGGCATCACCGCTCATAGCTAGTCTATCGGTACTCAGTATAAAGTTTCATTACATTCAACTCATACGTCATGGAAGCTGGCTTCTAGTATGAGGACATCATAGCTCAATAGATGATTTCTCATCTCATCATTAGTATTACGTGTGTTAATCTCAATACTTTCATTAGAGTGTTCATAGAGACTGGTCTCTTCATTAACTTTACACTCTCATAGGTAGTACGTTTTGGTAACAATTACTTAGGCTCATTTGAGATTGTTCTCATCTTTTACATTAGCCTCATATCATGTTGTCACCACATTCATTAACATTAGCACAATTGATTTTCATAATTACTCACCCCATTTTAAGTGAAAGTTCATTTCATCATATGCCATGTACTTGGCCATTTGCGTATTTCACACTCTTACTTAACCCTTCTAGGGTTTCTTCATTTCTTTACATACATCTTAGGTTCACTTATTTTTAAGCGTATGCTAGACTTATGGGTCTATACATACAAGCCATGAGGCTTCATTCATAGTTCGTTAAGTGACATATGTCTTCCTAAGATTATGTAGTACAAGACTTATGTATCTTGTATATATGCCAAGATCTCGATTTCGATCTAAGTAGGTGGCATTATTCTTGAACATTTAATTCACGTATGACTTATGTATCAATACGGAAATTTGGGCAAGGGAACCCAAGTTCGAATTCCCTTGGACAATACTTACATTTTTCCTTGACTTTATTTTTAGTATTCATGATATTGGGATCCAAGGTCGAACCCCGACATCAATATTTCTTTTTAGTTCATTTTCTCTAGAACTTCTCTCCTTTGGCCGGTTGTGGGTTCGAACCCCCACAGCCCCCTCTTATTTTTCTATTTATTTTCCTTGTCCATTTCGGCTTAACCAGGAGGTTGTGGGATTAAACCCCAGAGCCTCTCTTTATTTATTTTTTCTTTATTTCGATTGGGACTTAGAGGTTGTGGGTTCGAACCCCCACAGCCTCCTTATTTTCATTTTCATTTAAAAGTTAACTACTTAAGTGTTGGCAGTGAGGTTATGGGATCGAGCCCCCACTCCTCCCATTATTTTTATTAATTTAAAATTCCCCTCTTACTCTCTTGTTTGGCCGAGAGGTTGTGGGTTCGAATCCCACACCTCTCATTTTTTTTTCCAGCTTTCATGTAGTGAGGTCTTGGGTTCAATCCCCACTGACCTCACATATTTTAAATATATTTTTAAACCTCTCAACCTTAAGTATTCTGGCCGAAAATTCCATCACCAAGTGCTGGAAAGTTTATTAAATTTTCTAGCCTTTATTTAACAAAATTCATACGTTCGTTTTGAGGTACTTTCACGATTCGTTTAACACATTCTTAGGTGTAGATTCATTGTTGTTTTAGCTTAGATTTTTCCACTTATGATCAGCCACCTTACACTTCATTTAACATCACAATTTACACACCTTATGCACAATAATTCCAATCATCAAACAAGCCATTTTAAGATTTCAAAACGGAGAACAACAACAAACATTTTACACATTGCACCACATCATTTTCGGTTGACATCATTGAACATTCTTGCAATTTCCAAACTTAAAATCACAAGGAACATCATATTTCACACTTAGCTACCAGCAACCATACCAACAACATGATTTCTAAACTAATTTAGATTGAAATCGGAAGGAGACTAGGGACAAGGAGTTCAACATTCAAGGGGACAGCCCTAGTTTCATATGTCGACTTTTGTAGAAAGAAATTCCTCTTGGAGAAAGGATTCCAAGAGAGAAAACCCATACCTTGTTGTAGCTTTCCACACCTTCCAAGTGCTGCCAAACTTCTCCCCTAAACCTTCAACACAAACCCGTCGAGAAGATGATGCAAAGTTTTCGTTTCTTAAGTTAGCTTGCTTGCTTGTATATTTTTTTTTTTTAAGTTCTTTGAGTTTAGAGAACTTTTGATTGCTTTCCAATGTTTTTATCTTCTGTTTTTGCAGCCAACAAAAATAATTTGGATGAGAGAGAGAGATATTTAGGCTTGAGGGAGAGAGATAGTGTAAGATAGTGCATCTTAAAACTAGGATAGTTGGCAAGACTTAGTCAATTTAAAAAAAACATTAATTAATAAGTAAATAAATAATAAATAATAATAAAATCTGATTTTCCTTTTTACATCAGACATTAATTATAAATTTATTAAATTAATTCACCAATAATAAAAAAAATCATATTAAATCCTTGCTCCCACCTAGGTTCGAACCCGGGTGGAGCATGACTTCATTTCAAGAGACCAATTTCGGCTCTCTCTCCCCAAATTACCCCTCCACTTCATTAAATAATTAATTAATTATATATTTAGGGTAATTACGATACTACCCCTAGCCTGGTAAAAGACCATTTTACCCTTAGACTCTCAAAACTTAAAATTTCTTCTTTTTAAGTCCGGTAAAGAGTCCTTCGATTAAATCTTCATTTTTGAGAGCCTTACTTGGTTGGTTCCAACCTTTTCAAGCTCAACTAACTCCCCAAGTTAGCTGGCTTGGTCGTAGTAAGGGTTCTGAGGTCTGGTTCTACGCGTATCAATCCGTGTGAACCTTGGTCTAATCGCAAGCATTCTTGACACCTTAAATATTTAGCTTATTCATTTTTTTAGGGTTGTTACAGTGAAAACCCCATACCTTATAGATGAAGAATCAACGAAAATCTGGATTAAAACCTTAAATCTCCGTCTTCTTCCTTAAGCTCTTCCTGTTCTTCAATGGGGTTTGCAAAAGAGAGCGCTCTTGAGAGAGATGAGATAAAACTTGTTTGATCTGATTTGGAACATTTAAAAGTGGTCTAAAACTGACCTAATAATCATATATAGTCGTCCTATGAATTACACAAAAGACCCTCCATTTAAATGAGTCTTTTTATGAAGTTAAATTACCAAAAATATGACTTTAACGATTCTGGGAAGTGCCTTCGCGTCGCGTGTCCATATCCCGTCATTTTTCTGAAATTTTGGACTGAGGCAGTGAGGTGCGTGTCAGCCTCGCGTTGCGAGGCTGCCCCTCACATCTTGAGGCAGTACACCTTGTGAGGAACGCGCGTCGCTCACTTGTTCATCCAATTTTGCCTGTTTGCAGGCAGCCTGACCACCGCCTGACCACCCATGTTTGGGTCCTCCCCAAGGATCCTTCCGGTGGTCCTTGGGGTGTCCTTACCGGACGTTTGGACTGTTTTTACTACATACTACTTATCCAAGGTCTATTTACAAGTTTTGGAATTCATTTGACACCTCAAAACCTTCACTAAACATAGGGACGTCAACTAGTTCAAATTAGCTAGTTTCCGGATGTCAAGGTCTTTATTTGTCGTTTTGGCTCTATACTTTTCCAAATGAGTATTATATTAGTATAGGTATAGAAACATCATTTTAAACATTATTAAATAGATTAGTCTCTAGTATAAGTCATGTCATTTCCGGAGTGTTACAAGAACACTTTTAAAAAGTTCATAAAACAGGACACTTTGATTTTACTAGAAATTATAATATCAAGACATCTTAGTCTACCATTGCTATTGATAAAAATATTTAGACTATTAAATTAATAGCAACTTACGATATTAATAGATATAAGAGAAATCATAAATTTCTTCACATATGACTTGTCCAGGTAGCAGTCAAATCATTATATCGATTGGGTTTAAATGTATCCATATGTCTTCTTTTAAGAGACAATGGAGATGACAGATCGAGTTTCAGGATGGAATATTAAGGAAATTTGGGCAGAATGGGAGAAACAACAAACAAAAACACTTAAAACATTAAACAATAGAAGAACAAAAATAGTAGACAAACTTTAAATTTAAAACATAAATTTAATAACTAAACAAAAGAAGTGAAAGTATACTTACAAAATACTTTTTGTTAATTATGGAAGGTGAGAGGGAACATGGAAAAGGAAGATGGAAAATATGGGTGAAATGGAGAGAATTGTAGAGAGGTTTTCAAAGTCGTTAAGATTTTTAATGCCCTCTACTGATATAAGTCTAAAGCCTTAAATAGGCCTCAAAAGTGCTACTAATCTAACTTATTATGCTATCTACTTAACATGTGCGCATACACTAAGACACTCTATAATTTTTACACGTAACTACTAACTATTACACATATCTGATAATATTTTTTGTGGCAGGATATATATGCCACGTAGCTGCACACATAATTTTGTTGCATGTATATCTTCTTGTGTTGATTGCTGAAAAATTCTTGATATCAAGTCCTTTGTCACTTTGTGGCTTGGACTTTTAATCTTGTGGCGTACACATGTTGGTTGAATTGTTGACATAGTGAATGTGCTTGCTTTGTCCAAAGCTGAATTTTGTCATAATAATCTTTGAAACTTGCTATTTCCTACAGTTTTAAAGATAGTAAGTCATCATACACTTGGGAATGTGGTAGTGCAAGTTGCACCTGCAAAAATCATTCCATAAATGTCATTACTAGTAGTAATAAGGAAACATTCTTTAATATGATAAATCATATTAAAGATCTTGGTTTTAGGAAAAATACCTAATTATATTGAAGTTTAGTCTTTGATAAACAATCTGACAATAAAACTTTAAACCTTTTGATATGACAAATGTTTTGAATAAATTTAAACAACCAATTATATCCAAAATAAATTTACAAAATATTCTGAACGAATTCTTTAAAATAAAAGATTAAATAAATAAAATTAAGTAGAAACTCAACACCTTAGAAGCTGACACAATTAATAAATTACCACCTAATAAGGAACCAAAAAATTATAAATCCGAACATGAACAAACATCAAAAGAAATAGAGTCTCTCGCAGAATCTCTATATAAATTTAATAATTAGTACAATTAAGGTTATTAGACCACAAGGCATCCATACCAAAATACTAGGTAAAAATCTTATATTCCCCTACTTAAACTATATATGAAAAGAAGAGAGTAATATCCTAAAAGAGAAAAATACTTTTAAAATAAATTATTTTCAAATCAAGAAAATTATACAATAAAAATTACTAAACCTTCTCCTCCTCCTAGGTTTTACCAAGCCTTCTTTATAGCACTAGGAGTTACTCAATTTCAAATTAATTTAAATAATGACTGCAACGCAACTCAATATATTTTTTATAAAAGTTATACATTTTCTAGATGGAAAATGTTATTATACAACTTTGTTTTAAAAATACAGGGAGGAAATCTCCCAAAAAATTTAATAAAAGAGTTTTTCAGAGAAATAATGAGTCTAGGAATAAGACCTTTCCCGACGTTCAAACTCAAAGAAAAATGAAACAACCATTTATCAAAAATTAAATCAGAAGATATATACATGCAGTTCCTCCTACCAAAACATACTAGATTACGGGGCTGGAACTGGTAGAACCTTGTTGCGTTCTTAAACTAGGGTTCTTAACCTTTTTATCCTCTCTTGCTTCTAATCTTCTATGTTTTGATTAATGATTTGACTTAGATAAGTTATGGTTATGTTTCTAGGCTTAAATTGACTAAAAACTCATGATTTAGGGTCTAAAAAATGTATCTTAGGGGTCAAACGAAATAGGAAAAGACAAAAAAGACCCTTGAATTAACTATTGTCAGAGTAATCGACGGACCAGGTCCACGGACCGTGGTCCTACCTATGGTCCCTAGGTCTTGGTCATCGTTTCGTTAATAGAATGGGTCTATGGATCAAGATCGACGGGCCTGGTCCATGGACCCACCTACGGTCCATCCGATTCCTTCGTCGCTTAGTTTAGAGAATGGGTCTGTGGACAAAGATCGATGGACCTGGTCCATGGACCATGGTCCCACCTACAGTCCATCCTGTTCCTTTACTGTTTGTCTAGGAGAATAGGTTATGAGTACCAAGATCGATGGACCTGTTCCACGGACCGTGGCCCTACCTACGGTCCATAGGTCCTAGCCGTCGTTTGGGATATTTGGGTTTTCTGTGGACCACATTCCACGAACCTGGTCCACGGACCGTAGTCCAACCTACGCTCCGTAGGTGGTCTATGTACATCCCTACACTTTAGAAAAATCTATTTTCTAGGCTATCCAGCATACGGGTTGTTACAATCAATTTATGAAAACTTCTTACGATATGCTCGAATCTCTAAAAGCTATGTTCAAAGAGTAGAATCGTGATACAAAGATGACTGCTATGGAGTCTCTCTTGATCACAAAAATGGTCGAAGGTTGACCTTTCAAGGATGATGTGCTTATCATGATGAGTCAACTGAATGAGCTGGAGATACCTGGCACTACTATTGATAAGGATTCTCTGGTGGATATGATCTTACACTTGATAATTTTCAATAGTTTCACTTGAATTATAATATAAGTAGGATGGATTTTTTCTTGCAAAATTGATCAATAAACTGGCTACGGTGGTTTCATTATCAAGCAGAAAACACCTCCCTCTGTGGCTTACAGAGTGGACAAACATGTCCCTTCTTCATTAAGCCAGCTAAAGCCCAAAATGAAGAACAATTTGTGCAAGGTTGTGTCACCATGAAGTTCTAAAGGTGGTGTGGTTATGCCCAAGTCCAAGTGCTACCACTGCAAGCAGCCTGGTCCCCACAAGAGACAATACCCTGACTATCAAGCCAAAATGAATAACAAAGGTAATTCTTGTGTAAATGTCATTAAAACTTTTTTAGTAGTTGCTTCCACCTAATTATCGGCTCTAGATCAAAAGGAGAATTGTCCATGTCTGCACTTCTTTGCAAGGGTTTCATGAAACGCGAAGGCTAAGTAACGAGTCCACGATTTGGACTCATTTAGGGCTTTATTTTTATAGGTTTAGTGTCCTCAAATGCATATTTTATCTCTAAAACTAATTAAAACTTTGAGTTTCATGTATTTTGAAATTAGGACAAGGCATGGACACTATATAGCAAAAAATAAAGCATCTAAAAGAACAAAGAAATGAAGACCTGAGGATCGCCGAACCCATTTTGTGTAGCCAAATGGTCCCATCCTCGCCTTTTGTTCTAGTGAGCTGAGCTATGAAGGAAAAAATGAAATCTACGGAGAGAAGGAGTAGTCATCATCTCGGCGAGTACTTCTACGAAACTGTACGGTATCGCGTAATGATCCAAACACCAAGATGTTGTAGGCTAGCACAAGACCTCAATAAAGTTACCAAAGGGTGGATCACCAAATTGATCGGTGATTCTGACTAAATGCGCAGAGTGATTCGCTGCTGCACAAATTTTTGAAAACTTTAAATACCATTTATTATTTTTAGAAAAAGAGAGAAAAATTATTAGAATCAAGTTAACAGAGAATTTTCAGTTTTTATTTTGAGTTCTAAGTTTGAAGAGGATTTTGAAGAACTTGAAGATTCAAAGGGTTTCATCTCCAAGAAGTTGGGCTTGGGTCTCTTGGATTTTTCACTTTTTTATTGTAACAAGACTTATATCTTAATACCTATTTGAATGCAAACTCATATTGGTATGAATTTCTATCTCTTGTACATGTTTAGCTAAAACCCCATTTCTTGGGCTATGATTTTGTGAATATGGGTTGGATTATCTGTTGGGTCTTGCTTGTGATGGTTTATTTGTTGTTTAAATGTGATTTCGGTTAGTAGTTGTGTATGATATTAATGGGGTTGTAGTTGCAAATACAATTTCACCTCGTCTTTTCATCTTGCTTTAGAGAGAGGTCGTAAAACCAAGACTACTAAGTTGACGGGTGGTGCGATTAGGTCGACATAAGGTTCAACTAGAGAGAGAGCCCTAGTCCTTCTCCCACACACTCATCTTGAGATAAGGAGTGTCTTAAGGCAAAGTCTACTCTTCATGCGGAGAATGGGTGTGTAGATATAGCTTACCCCCTCTAAACTCTAGCATAGTCACAAAAGTTCAACAAATTTATTGTCAAAAGCATATACCCAATAGTTTAGTCTATACAGTATTTCTACCACAACCCAAGAATCCCGTCTCCCATTAGTATCTCTTATTGTTTTTACCATTATTAGTTTTAAATTTTGACCTCAAAACCCCCCATTGATAATTGACGCTTGTGTCACCCCCTTTGATTTAATATGTTTTTATTCGATGATGTCTTTAGCTATGACTAATTAGATGTTAATTTTTATTTTCTGATAATTCTCAAGACCACTCCCTTGGTACATGAACCCAACCCTTGGTTGGGTTACTATACTTTTGTGCAATCATAGACACTTGCATTGAAATTTGTGTCGTTGATTACGTAAGCATCAAAATGGCGCCACTACCGTGGAGTGGTGTTACTTGAGAATTCTTAGATTAATAGAGTTTTGTTCTTCTTAATCATAGTTTACTTAATTTTAGTTTTGTTTCGATTTTTTGTATGCAGAAGCAAGAAAATGAGTATGAATAATCATTATTGATATCAAACGGATCACCCCCTTTGTATACTTTTGAACATGAGGGACAAACTCCTAACCTTCAAACAGCTAGGGGATGAAAACATTCAAGAAATATGGTTGAATTTTCAAGTAATTCTAGAATCATGCCCAACTCATGGGATACCCAGCAAAGCACTATTCGAGTGTTTCTATAGTGGTCTTTGACTCGAAAATAGGAGTATCGCCAATCAAATTTTTATGGGTGGTAGGCTACACCAGCGCTATTAAGTTGCAGCCCAAATCCTTGATATCATGGTTGAAACCAACAAGGAAGCCTGGAAGAAAGACGAGTGGGACACACTAGTGGCTCAAGTAGATATTCTGTCCAAATGAGTCATGGAGTTGGAAACACAAGACATGGAAAAGGAAAAACAATTATCCTTATGAGAATTTAAAAATGGAAAGAAGCACGGGGGTATGCAGAATGACGAAGTTCTTTCACTCATTCAACAAAAAATTGAAGCACAAGACATGATGCTGAATAAGATGAAAGACAACATCGAAATGCTGAATGAAACGTCAACCTCTAACTCCATGACTATTCAGCTGCAGGATGCTTAAATCAGCCATTTGATATAAGGTCGTTATCCACCATTCGCCGAGGACTCGCCTAGATACACTATGGCCGACTCCGAGGATGAATAATAATTATTGACTTGTGTCGTGCCATGACGTTAACATAGGTGCTATTTGGGAGGCAACCCAACACCCTTTTTATGATTTATGTTGGTTTTAGAAATAATAGTGTGTTGGTTGTGTAGGATAAGGTGTGGGAATCATTTGGAAGGAAAGAGATTGGCGAGACAAATGCTCGTTCGGCGATTAGCCAATCAGATCAGTGACATTGATTTGTATCACCGTTTGGATCCCCAAATTAATTGGGGAGTTCAGTAAAACTCTGTGAATAATGTGATTGCTCGGCGAGAACCCGAATGGGTCGGCGCTCACGACTAATATCGCCGAGTGAGAAAGAACTAGAGGATTTTTCAACCCAAAGTTTAAAAGTTTTAATTTCATACACTCTTTCTAATTTTCAAACTGCACAAACTCATACCTAGTTTTTTTCCATATCGCCTCACTTACATATTGTATTTTAGTTTTTAAATTGCGCTTTGATATGGATCACATTGCCACCTAACATCTCTTTTTTATCTTAATCAGCAACTAAGGTTGGTTTCCGCACCCCAACTTTATTTTATCAAATTTTGTACTCAAATGCATTAACATTATCTTGTTGATGTGTGCTGGATCAATCTGGTAGGATTATAATGTATGTTTTCCTAAATAAGTTCTTGAATTTTTTTCGCTACTGAGTTAAATTATTAGTTCCAAAAAATTACATATGATTCCGAATCTAGGTCGTGCACCACTAGGAGACAACCTGTTGAGTATGGATAGTCCTATTATTGTTACACTAATTGAATCCTATTTGGATTATACTACTGTAGTATTAGAGACGTCCTATATTGTATATACACATCCTTGTACAGAAGTAAAGTAATCCACATTATAATAATAATTGAATTATATCTTTCGTGGTTTTATATGGTATTAAATGCCATGACAGGAGCCAATTCCTCCATCTCCTCCGCTTCTTTTCACCCACAACTCTTATCCATGCTCACCACTTTATCTCCATTAAACTTACGTCGAAAAACTACCTTTTTGGAGCACACAACTATTGCATTTCCTCCGTGGTCAAAATCTTCATGGTTACATTGACGAGTCTACTCTGTGCCCAACGTCAACTATCAGCGACACTGTTGGTGCTAAGACAAACCCAGATTACTCACGATGGATACAACAGTTAATTCTTAGTCTTCTTATCTCATACCTCTCCGAAGAAACACTTCTAATAATCATTGGAATGAATACATCGAAGGAGGTATGGGACGCACTTGCAGCTACCCTATCTTCTCCATCTAATACACAGGTTCTCAATCTCCATATGCAACTACAGAATTTAAAACAAGATGATCTCTCTGTCACGCAATACTTACACAGGTCCAAACTCATCTCGGATGAACTTTCTGCTGCTGTTCGACCACTTATTCTTGCAAACCAAAATATATATATCTTTAAAGGGTTGCGATCAGAATTTAAAGACATTGTTACTACCTTATCAGCCCGGCCCAAGCCAGTAACCTTCGCAGAACTTCATAGTTTATTTCTAAATCACAAGTTCATCAATGGCTCCTCCTTCTCATCCCTCTCTTTATCATCTTCTACCCCTTCGGAATCCATTAACCAATGAGCGTCCCATCTTAGCAATAAAAGTACTCCAACTGACCGTAATGTCAACCCCAATTCCAATCGAGGTAGAGGTCATTCATATAGTGGTCGTGGTGGACGTGGAGGACGTTCCCATCAACGAACTTTTTCCAATAACAATAAGCAATGGAAATCCTATGATTCCTGTCCTAGATGCCAAATTTGCAATGGTGGTAATCATCTTGCCATCACTTGTTATCAACACTACAACAACAACTCACCCTATCCTACTGCATACCTAGCTCATCCATCCCCCCCCCCCAACAATAAATGGTTTCCAGATATAGGCGCTACTCATTACATCACCCCGGATCTCACTAATATTCATCAATTTGAGGAGTACAAGGGACAAGATCAAGTTCATGTCGGCAACGACTATGGCCTTCCCATTCATCACACTGGTAAATCTCTTCTTACCTCTCTCTCTCGCTCTTTTTCCCTTAAGAGTATTTTACATGTTCCCACTATTACAAAATCTCTTTTTTCTGTTCAGCGTTTTGCTATCGACAATAATTTTTTTTTTTAATTTCACCCATATCACTTTCTTGTTAAGGATCGGGATACCAATAAGCCTATTCTTTCCGTTCAAAGTAGTGATGGTCTCTACACTCTCAATTCATCTCCTCCAGTAGAATCTTCCTCAGTGTCAGCTCATTATTCCATGCATCTCTTTCATGTTGGCATCTTCGTCTCGGTCATCCGCATCAACATATTCTTCAACAAATACTTAGGAAAAATAATTTGCCTTGTAGTAGTTCTAGATTTAATAATGTATGCAGTGCTTGTCAATTGGGCAAGTCACACAAATTATCTCTTCCTTTGAATCTCAATAAAAGTTCTTCAATTTTACAATTATTATATGTTGATGTTTGGGGTCCAACTCCACCTCTTTTGTCAAAAGGCCATAAATACTTTTTAGTTTTTGTTGATGACTGCAAAAGTTATAGTTGGGGATTCCATTTCGAACAAGTCCGATACCTTTGCCGTGTTTCAAAAATTCGAAACTCTTGTTGAGCGGCAATTCAACACTAAAATTAAATCTATACAACATGATTCGAGAGGGAAATTTCGTTCCATGTCACCTATTTTATCCAATCTTTGTATCTCACATCGTATATCATGTCCACATACCCTTAAACCACAAGCTACGGTTGAACGAAAACATCGACATATTGTCGATACTAGACTTAGTCTTCTTGCTCATAGTTTAACTCCTGCTCGCTATTGGCATTTTGCATTCGAATAATAAGTTTACCTAATTAATCGATATTATTCAACCTGTATTATAAGGTTAGACAACAATAAGACAGAAACAGAATAAGATGAAACAGAAAGTATAATAGAATACAAGAAGTAATCCGAGTCCACAGAAACTACTATGTCTCCTTAAGAAATTTAATCCCCTCACTGTACCCGAGGTTATGGATTAATTTCTCTGAAGATAAAATGGATTAATGCTGTTAAAGAAATAGTGGTACCTCAAATTTCTTTAACTTTAGCGAACTGCAGAACAGCAACAAGTCACACAGACTCAGTCGATCGACATTTTGATTTGTTTGAGAGAAAAAAATTTATGCAGAGCAGGAAAAATTTTGTGTTTGAAAAAACGAAAATTGACTTCCTTTTATAGCCATTTTCAGCAAGAAACGTGTCTGTTCAGAGAAATCTGTTCAGACCCGTTTTATCCAGAAAGTTGTGTCTTTTGGATAAAATAACAACTTTTCGGAAAATTGTGTCTGTTAGGAAAATAACGGCTTTTCAGAAAGTAACGACTTTTCGGAATGTTACCGTTACCCGCAAATTGAGATAATATTAACAGGATTTATTTGATTTAACAAAAACTGATTAAATAAATTTTGTCCAAAAAATTTATCAATCAATCACATCATTTGCCAAATCCAAATCCGAAGCCGAAGCCGAAGCCGAGCGAGCGACGACGACGACGGCGCAAGGGGGCATCTTCTTCTTAGATCTTTAAGAAGTAATGGAAGTGTTTCCTTACATAAGGACAACAATTTCCCTTTTTTTTGCCGATATGGGAGAAATGACTTTTCATTTGCACTTTGCAAATGACTTTTCATTTTCCCTCCAAAATAGTTCCGTCACTTTTCATATTCTCTCTTTTCTTTTCCATTCACACTTGCTAAACCCAACAATCCCCCACATGAATGGGGAAGGCTATTGTTAAAACATATGCATGAAAAAAATTGTGTGTCTTGTAGGTAAAGGTTAATCGCATCTGGATAAGTAGGTTTCCCTCTAAACTTTCCGTAGTGAACATATATCGGATATACTCGGTCAATCGGTAGATTTGATATCTTTGAACCGTCGAGCTTTGGTGTATACCTAGACAACATATGTCACACAATCAACGCTTGAACTGTTCTTAGTTCTCATTGTTTTGTTCGTTTCAGCCATGAACACATCTCGGATAGTAAGTGCTTAAAGAACTGGCCTTACCGGATTCTCCTTGAAGCGGCTTACACTTCACACTTACATAGGTGATTTCTAAATGTGTTATCCCATAGATACACCATTTGATATTCCCTGTATCAAACTTAAAAACCATTAAAAAGTTCTTATGTCTTTATCCTGGTTACTAAACATTGTCTCATCATGAGAATGGACCATAAAATAATTTTTGACAATGTTGAACCGTCATCAATGACTTTGTTTTATCTCCTTGAACCTAGATCTTGGGATCTCCAGTCTTCTAGGTAGAGTTACCGCCACGATGACTTGTTCTCGGCCATAGTCCCATTCCCGTCAATGATTTCTCAACTCCCTCTCGAGTTAGGCCTTTTGTAAGTGGATCCGACACATTATCTTTTGACTTCACATAGTCAATTATGATAATTCCACTAGAGAGTAGTTGTCTCACAGAGTTATGTCTTCGTCTTATGTGACGAGACTTGCCGTTATACATAATGCTTCCAGCCCTTCCTATTGCAGCTTCATTATCACAGTGTATGCATATAGGGGCCATTGGTTTGGGACAAAATGGAATATCTTCTAAGAAATTCCGGAGTCATTCAGCTTCTTCACCTGCCTTGTCTAAAGCAATGAATTCAGACTCCATTGTAGAGCGAGCTATACATGTTTGTTTGGATGATTTCCAATATAATGCTCCTCCACCAATAGTAAAGACGTATACACTTGTGGATTTTGTTTCAGTTGACCCAGTAATCAAATTTGCATCACTATATCCTTCAAGAACGGCTGGATATTTGTTGTAATGTAAAGCATAGTTTTGAGTGTCATCTAAGTATCCCAAAACTCTCTTCATTGCCAATCAATGATTTTGATTAGGATTACTTGTGTATCGACTAAGTTTACTGATAGCGCAAGCAATGTCTGGTCGTGTACAATTCATGACATACATTAAGCTTCCCAATACGCTAGCATAGTCCAATTGAGACTGACTTTCACCTTTATTCTTTGCAAGATGAAGGTTCACATCAATTGGAGTCTTTGCCCTTTTGAAATTCAAAAATTTGAATTTTTCAAGTATCTTTTGAATATAATGAGTTTGAGACAATGCTAGACCGTTAGGAGTTTTAAGAATTTTAATTCCTAATATCACATCAGCAACTCCTAAATCTTTCATATCAAACTTACTAGCGAGCATACGCTTTGTAGTTTTTATATTAGCAATGTCTTTGCTCATTATAAGCATGTCATCTACATATAGGCATACAATGACTTCCTGATTTGGAGTATCTTTAATGTAAACACATTTATCACATTCATTGATCTTAAATGCATTTGACAACATGGTTTGATCAAACTTTGCATGCCATTGATTTGGTGCTTGTTTTAGTCCATAAAGTGACTTAATAAGTTTTCACACTTTCTTTTCTTTACCAGGAACTACAAAACCCTCAGGTTGTTCTATGTAAATTTCTTCTTCCAGCTCTCCATTTAAGAAGGCTGTTTTCACATCCATTTGATGAATTTCAATACCGTATACTGCAGCTAGTGCAATTAACATCCGAATTGATGTAATCCTAGTCACTGGCGAGTATGTGTCAAAATAATCAAGACCTTCTTTTTGTCTAAAACCTTTGACAACAAGTCTTGCTTTATATTTGTCAATAGTTCCATCATCTTTCATCTTCCTTTTAAAGATCCATTTTGAACCCAAGGGTTTGTTACCTGGAGGAAGATCAACTAACTCCCAAGTATGATTGCTTAAGATTGATTCAATTTCACTATTAACAGCCTCCTTCCAAGAGGTTGAGTCGCTAGACAACATTGCTTCCTTGAATGTTTGAGGCTCACTTTCAAGAAGAAATGTTACAAAATCAGATCCAAATGAAGTAGATGTCCTTTGACGTTTACTGCCTCTTGGACTTTCTTCATTGGGTTCATTCTCTTTTGGTTCTTCTCAGGGTTGTTTAGACCCCCCACCAGATGACTCAAGTCTATTTTTATACGGATAGATATGTTCAAAAAATTCAGCACTATCTGATTCCATTACTGTATTATCATGAATATCCGGATGTTCTGACTTATGATCCAAAAATCGACATGCCTTACTATTTGTGGCATATGCAATGAATACACAATCCACAGTCTTAGGCCCTATTTTACCCTCTTAGGTATAGGAACTTGGACTTTGGCTAGACACCCCCACACTTTGAAATATTTCAAGTTGGGTTTTCTACCTTTCCATTTCTCATATGGAATTACATTTGTCTTTGAGTGAGGCACTCTATTAAGTATTTGATTTGCTGTAAGGATAGCTTCCCCCCACAAGTTTTGTAGTAAACCTGAACTTATAAGTAATGCATTCATCATTTCTTTAAAAGTTCGGTTTTTCCTTTCTGCAATTCCATTAGACTGAGGAGTGTAGGGAGCAGTAGTTTGATGGATTATTCCATTTTCTAAATATATTTCTGCAAATGGAGATTCATATTCTCCACCTCTATCACTTCTGATCATTTTGACCTTTTTATCTAACTGATTTTCAACTTCAGTTTTATATTGCCTAAATGCATCTATTGCTTCATCCTTACCATTTAGCAAATAGACATAACAATATCTAGTGCAATCGTCAATAAAAGTTATGAAATACTTTTTTCCACCACGTGATGGTGTTGACTTCATGTCACAAATATCAGTGTGAATCAATTCTAAAGGATTTGAATTCCTTTCAACAGATTTATAAGGATGCTTAGCATACTTAGATTCAACGCAAATTTGACATTTTGATTTATTGCACTCAAATTTTGGCAAAATATTTAAGTTAATCAGTTTTCACAAGGTTTTGTTATTAACGTGTCCCAAACGTTCATGCCATAAACATTTAGACTCAATCAAGTAAGAAGAAGCAAAATCTTTATTCATATCAACTGCAATTACATTGAGTTTGAAAAGGCCATCACTAAGGTAGCCTTTTCCTACATACATATCATTTTTGATTACTACTACTTTATCAGAAACAAATACACATTTGAATCCATTCTTGGTCAGAATTGGAATTGAAACTAAATTCTTTCTCAATTCTGGAACATATGAGACCCTATTCAAAGTCACCACCTTGCCTGATGTCATCTTTAATAGGACTTTGCCAGTTCCTTCCACCTTTGCAACAGCGGAGTTTGCCATAAATAACTTCTCATCTGTAGGTGCTGGAGTATATGATAAAAATAATTCTTTGTTGGCACAAACATGGAATGAGGCACCAGAATCTATCCACCATTCTCTTGGATTTCCAACCAAGTTACATTCTGAAAGCATTGCACAGAGATCGTCCATTTCTCCTTTGGATTCAGCCAAGTTTGCTTGATCCTTCTTTTTCTTGTCCTTCATAGGACCCTGGCATTCAGTAGCCCTATGACCATGTTTGCCACAGTTGAAGCAGTTTCCATTGAATTTCTTCTTAGGAGGATTACTTTTTGGACCAGATGCTTTCTTTCTTTTCTTTAATTTTGTGGGATCTTCTTCAACAAAATTTACTCCAGATATTGCTAAATTACCACGTGACCTCCTTTCTGCAGCCTTATTATCCTCTTCGATTCTCAACCTTACTATGAGATCTTCAACAGTCATCTCCTTGCGTTTATGTTTCAAGTAGTTTTTGAAGTCCTTCCACAATGGAGGTAATTTTTCAATAATTGCAGTCACTTGAAAGGCATCATTCACAATCAATCCTTCATTAAAGATTATGTGAGTATTAAGAAAAAACTTAATATTTCTAACATAGGCATTAAATAAATTTATACCTTCAGCAAGGAGATCATGGATTATGACCTGCAGTTCTTGAACTTGGGTGACGACGGTCTTACTGTCTATCATCTTATAGTCCAGAAATTTTGCCACAATGAATTTCTTCATTCCGGCATCCTCTGTTTTGTCCTTCTTTTCTAAAGCATCCCAGAGTTCTTTTGATGTTTTGACATTGCTGTACACATTGTACAGATCATCTTGCAGGCCACTCAGAATATAATTTTTACACAAAAAATCTGAGTGTGTCCATGCTTCTGTTACCAAGAATCGTTCATCAAGCGGAGTTTCATTTGACATAACAGGAACATTCTCAAGACTCAACGTAGTGAGATAGAAGAACATCTTCTGCTGCCATCTCTTAAAGTCGACTCCAGAAAACTTTGCAGGTTTCTCAGTTGGCGCTAAGGCAGCATTTGAACGATTGTGTGCAACCGATGTTGTTGCAGCACTTACTGTTGCAGCACTCGTTGTTCCAGCATTCTCTTGACTTGAATTAGTCATTTTTTCTGTCACAAATGACAGATGATTTAAGTATTTGAAATACTAACAGTAAAGAACAAATCTTTACACAGACTGTTTCTAATTTAACGATAAAGTTTTATGTTCTTTTAATCGTTAATCGAATGAATTTTAAAAATTCAAGCAGAGTAGAAAACCATAAAGGTTTTAATCTCCAGAAACCTCAAATACAGAAACTTATTTAAATTTCTTAAGATTGTTATCCAACCTGTATTATAAGGTTAGCCAAATATAAAACTGAAACAGAAAGTATAATAGAATACAAGAAGTAATTCGAGTCCACAGAAACTACTATGTCTCCTTAAGAAATTTAATCCCCTCACTGTACCCGAGGTTATGTATTAATTTCTCCCAAGATAAAACGGATTAATCCTGTTAAAGAAATAGCGGTACCTCAAATTTCTTTAACTTCAGCGAACTGCAGAACAGCAACAAGTCACACAGACTCAGTCGATCGACACTTTGATTTGTTTGAGAGAAAAAAATTTATGCAGAGCAGGAAAAATTTTGTATTTGAAAAAACGAAAATTGACTTCATTTTATAGCCATTTTCAGCAAGAAACGTGTCTATTCAGAGAAATCTGTTCAGACCCGTTTTATCCAGAAAGTTGTGTCTTTTGGAAAAAATAACAACTTTTCAGAAAAATGTGTCTGTTAGGAAAATAACGGCTTTTCAGAAAGTAACGACTTTTCTGAGAGAGTAACAACTTTTCGGAAAGCCGAAGCCGAGCGAGCGACGACGACGACGGCGCGAGGGGGCATCTTCTTCTTAGCTCTTTAAGAAGTAATGGAAGTGTTTCCTTACATAAGGACAACAATTTCCCTTTCTTTTGCCGATATGGGAGAAATGACTTTTCATTTGCACTTTGCAAATGACTTTTCATTTTCCCTCCAAAATAGTTCCCTCACTTTTAATATTCTCTCTTTGCTTTTCCATTCAAACTTGCTAAACCCAACAATTGACTCCCTTCATCTACAACTAATGGTCTTTCTTCATACGAACTCGTTCATCACTCCATACCTGACTATGGTTTTCTGAAATCTTTCGATTGCTTGTGTTATCCGTACTTACGTCCCTACAATAAGCACAAGATTGATTTTCGAAGCAAGCATTGTGTCTTTCTAGGATATAGTCCCAGCCACTTGGGTTGTAGATGCCTTGATCGCTCCACTGGACAAGTTTATATTTCCCGACACATCAAATTTGATGAGAGCAAATTCACATTTGCCGAACCTTCTATCCTTGGACCTCCCCCATCCCAACCAACTTCATCACACCCTTGGGATTCTCTCCCTGTTGCTATTCCTCCAAATTCTAGTCCTCCACAACAGCCCACACCTCCTAGTTCATTTCCATCCGCACCTTGTGACACTCATCATTCTTCATTATCACATTGTAGTACTAGTCACGGTCCCCACCAAACTACTTTACCCACCACCTCTCCTAGTGAGCCTTGTCCTTCATCGTCGACCTTGTCCCTGTCCACATCATCTCCAGTGGACGACTTCTCTAATTCCAATCTTTTTCCTAATCCGTCTCTACCACCCAAGCCAGAAACATCAAGAACTCATCACATGAAGCTTCGCAAAATGAAGCCTTCCACTAATTTAGCTTCTGCCTCCTCACCATCCCCTCCAACAATTGAGCCAACTTCTTTCACTAAAGAAAATAAATACAAAGAATGGAGAGCATCCATGACATCCGAAATGTATGCTTTGCTCCGCAATGATACATGGTCCTTGGTCCCTTATGATCCATCAATGAATGTTTTGGGGTGCAAATGGGTGTTTCGTATTAAAAGAAATTCCACTAGTGCTATTGATCCTTATAAGGCTCGCCTTGTCACCAAAGGATTCTATCAAGCCAGGACAACTCAGAAACATTCAGTCCGGTCGTCAAACCAGACACAATTCGCATCGTCCTTTCTGTGGCAACAACACATCGTTGGTCTTTACACCAATTAGATGTCCAAAATGCATTCTTGCATGGGGAACTTATAGAGCAAGTTTTCGTGTCTCAACCATTAGGTTTTACTTATCCTCTCTATCCTAACTACGAATGTCACCTAAAGAAGTCTCTCAATGGCCTCATACAAGCACCTAGGGCCTGGTATATGCGACTTCTTCATTTTCTCGAGCATATGGGATTTGCTGCCTTCAAATCAGACATTTCTCTATTTATTTACAGAGAAAATGATGTAAGAATATATATCTTGGTATATGTAGATGATATATTAATTACGGTGAGTCACACTTCATTTTTGGATGCCATTATTTCTAAGCTTGGGTCCGAATTTTCCATACGTGATTTGGGTCCTTTAAGCTACTTTCTTGGCGTTCAAGTTTCTACAGGGTCAGATGGTATTTTCCTCTCTCAACACCAATATGTCAGCAATCTTCTTTCCAAGGATGGCATGCAATAGTGCAATCCTTTAGTAACCCCTATGGCAGTGAATACAAAGCTTCATAGAGAGGACAGTCCACTATTTTCTGATGCAACTATGTATTGCCATGTTGTCGGTGCATTACAATATGTCACTCTCACATGCCCGGACCTTGCCTTTTTTATTAATAAAGTATGTCAATTCATGCACAATCCCACAGAAAATCACTGGACTGTTGTTAAACGGATACTACGCTACTTACAACACACTCAATATTATCGCTTTCACATTCCTTGCTCATCTAATTTGCTACTTCAGGCTTTTACTAATTCAGATTGGGCAGGCTGCATAGATGATCACAAATCCACAGGTGGCTATGCAATCTATTTAGGTGCTGCTCTTGCCTCTTGGTCCTCTAAGAAACAACGAACTGTCTCTAGGTCCTCCACTAAATCTGAGTACAAAGCTTTTGCCGATGTAGCTGCTGAATTAACTTGGGTCCAATCTCTCTTGTCTGAGTTAGGCGTGTGTCTCCCAAAGGCCCCAATTCTTTGGTCTGACAACATAGGTGCGACGTACCTTTACATTAATCCAGTATTTCATGCTCGGACGAAGCACGTTGAAATTGATTTTCATTTTGTTCGTGACAAGATTGCTCGAAAAGATCTCTTTGTGCAATTCTTATTCTCCAAGGATCAAATTGCAGATGTTTTTACTAAGCCTCTCTCGTCCACCAGGTTTGAGTTCATGCGATCCAAGATGAATGTGTTTTCTCCACCATCAGCTTGCAAGGGGATTATTGATAGATATGATTCCGAATCCAAGTTGGGCACCATTAGGAGACAACCTGTTGAGTATGGATAGTGCTATTATTGTTATACTAATTGAACCCTATTTGGATTATACTACTGTAGTATTAGAGACGTCCTATAGTGTATATATACACATCCTTGTACAGAAGTAAAGTAAGCTACATAATAATAATAATTGAATTATATCTTTCGTGGTTTTATATGCATGATTGAAGCTGGGTTGAGTTTTTGGTCAACTTCAAACGGTCATAACTTTTAGCTCAAGATGAGTTAGGTGTACTTATAGATATGGTTTAAAATATCTTGAAAAAGCATTTCCAAAGCCTCCGAGTTTGCATGATTTCGAATTAGTATGAGTGAGTTACGCCCTTTGGAAGTTGGGTTGTTTGAATAAGGAAAGTCCAATCTAGATTTTGAAAGGGTAGTTTGATATTTTCTTTACCCAATTAATTTCTTTCATTTTTGGTAATTAAGTTAGGGTCTAATAAAAAATATATCAGTTTACGCTTTTACTAAAATACGCTAGGGTTTGGAGAAAAGAGAAAAGGAGAGGATAAAGGAGAAAAGAAGCAACATTCACTATGATCGCCGAGTTTAGCTTGTGGATTTCGTCTGGGGGGGGGGGAATCCCTAAGGCGTATGTGTGATCACATCGCTTTAGGTTAGTTAAATCACATGCTAATCATGATTTAATTCTGCGAAATATGTTTGATTTCAAAGTAAATCCTTTGAGTTCTTGATGATATTCAATTGAATTCTTGTTGTTTGTATTCTTGAATTGTTAAAATTTTCTGTTCTTATACGTTAGAAATTAAATGTTCACAATCAAAGATGAAATTGGAGAAACATCTTGATGATTGTAACACAAGATTAAATATAATTCAATTTTAATAGTGGGAATGATAAAATTCTAACTTCTTATGTTAGTACACTTAGCTTGTATTGAACGGATCAAATTGGGATATGTATTTAGGTACTGCATTTCAATTAATAATATATCTAGTCAATTACATGACTTTACTTTATTATCTGAATCTACTAAAACGTGAGACTCTATGATCAGTCAAAATATTCCTAATGAATTGGATAATAACAAATTACATTCGTGAAATATTAATTGATTGATACAACCATATCTCAGACACCCCTTTATGGTTGCTTATAAGTAATCATGTGAAAACCTTGCATGTGGAATATATGTATATCTGTCACGTGAATTATAAAACAAAGGATTAAATTAATCAAAGAATTAAATTTTTCAGAATTTTTATTTAATTGATTGGTGTTGGTAATTCTACGATGCAGAGTTAAATAAGTTGTAAAGGTAAAAGTTTTGAATTAAATAGAGGAGTGAATTTATAGATTTTTATTGGTTTAATCTATGATTTATTATGGTATGGTTAATTCATTATGTTACGAATTTAATATTACAATTCAAAGCCTCTGCTAATAAATTTGTGATCCCTACTATGCCTTGTTAATTGATCGAGTACAGAAAAGAAAAGTATTATTGGTATTTTTTCAATTTTGTAATAAATCATTTTTTATTTTTATTAATTCAAAAGAGAAAAAACATATTATTTCTTAAAAGAATAAAAAAAATATTGTGTTTCTTTGTTTCCTTAAAAGCTTAAAGAAGTAAATAATAATGGTTAATAATTATTAGTGGATATTGATGGTGTTTGATGGGTGTTGATTACCAATGGTGTTTAATGACTTTCTAAATACACTAAATGATATGTAGTGGTTGTTGATAACTATTGATCATGTTTGTTATTTTTCTTTTTATTTTTTATTATTTCTGGTTTGTTGATATGAATATAAGAGATAACAAGCTTAAGAAATTTATTATTGATGGTATTTTATGTGGTAAGGAAATTACCTTTCTTTTCATTTTTTTGGAAAAAGGGAGAAGAGAAAGAGAATTATTTTATGATATGATAAAAGAGATTTGGGATGAATTAGTACTCCTTTAATATGTTTGAGTTTATTTTCTATAGTATGTTTCCCTTCGATGAGTAAGATTGTTTTTATTTTCATCCCAATCGCATTAAAGTATTGCACTACTTTAGTTTTCTTTTCAATAAGAAATGTTATTTTGTGCGTAAAGGTTAAGCCATGTACTTTAATATTTATTTGTTTTTCCCTATATTATTTGTTTTATATAACTCTGAGAATAAGTAAATGAATATATGTTGTCTTCTAAAAATAATTGAATATGAGTTTAGTTTCTCATTGAAATTCAATGTCTTGTAAAGAAATTAGAATATGATGGAAATTGGTAAAGAAGGATAGCAAGAAAAGTGACTTGCATAGAATCATTGCAGACAAATAGAATATGATTTTATAGGGGTAAAAATAAGGTTTTTATCTTTATTTCCCTTAATTGTTATTTTTTCTATCCTTAATAAGTTATGATATTTATTTCATAAATGTTAGGATTATGGTTAATATGTGTTGATCTCAGAATATATTTATATTACTATCAATATGTATTTTGTTTAGAGGAAAATACTTTTGTAGTTTCCTACTCCATGTGAAATTTTGTTGTGTTTGACTTTTGGAGACTATAATACTCTGATTTTTTACTCCATTTGTTTGAAGAATATAAGAACTTCACGAAAAAATTGTCTATTCGTTTGAAGAATGTAAAAATTTCATCAATTTATTTAATACTCCGTTTGGATAAATATTATGACTTGATGAGTACAAAATCTTCGTCAGGAATATTAAGGCTAAATGATTTGAAAAAGAAAAATCTTCATCGTTAGCTAGAAACAGTGTTCTATTTGAGGTTTCTGCAGATCATAACCTTTTTGGTTTACTACTCTCTCTGTATGTGAATATGATTTAAAGAATATAAAACTTTATTAGAATCCAAGGTTTATTCGTTTAACGATTGGAAGAATATAAAATATTCATCGTTAAACTAGAAACAAGTTGTATAAAGATTTAATCTTTATTTTTATTATTCTAGTTACTAAGTGGTCTGTCTACATGTGACAGAAAGGGAGAAAACACTAGTGATATAAAATTAGTAATTTTTGTACCTACAATGAGTGTTTCTATGGATTAAATCTCCAAAGAAGGTTTCGTATTGCCAATGTGTATTTTGGTGGTACACAATTTGATAGCATGGGAAAAAATATATGCAAAATAATATTGAGAACATATTTAAAATGTGGGGGATTCTTTACTAGTGATAAAGAAAGAGTTAGACTTATTATCTAATTTAAATTTGAAAGTGTGGTCTATTAGAGCCACAATAATCTTTTATTATATTTGATATTGTGGACATTGAGTCTCTCTTTATTAGTATAAGATATGACTAGTATAAAACTATAAAACTATATTACTTGTTCAAAGGAATTATACTCTTTGATGAATAAATGTCACTAAAAAGATTATGACTTTTCATGAAAATATATGTCGATTAAAATAAATTTTTATGTATAGACATGAACAGTGGTGAAAACTTAACTGTTATGTTTTTATTGTAACACAAACATTTGGGTGATATTGCCCTTATAGACCGATGAGACTATGGTCATGGTAATTCTATAACAAATTGAAGAATACGGAAAGGTCCTTTTGAAAAGGACATATGACAAGGTGTTGACTCTAAAACAATGTTTGTATTTTAGAAAGTTATAAAGTAAAGAAAAAAAATATATGTGGGAAAAGTTACCTAACAAAAAGTCTTTTCCAACTTAGTATTTATGTTTGTTATTACTTGCTTGAATCAAATTGTTTGTGACATAAATGCTTGGGACATGCGAATTACAAAACCTTGAAAAACTTGATCAACTTAGAAGTTTTGATCAATTTTTAGTGCAATAAATCAAAATGTCAAGTATGTGTTGAATCAAAGTATGCTAAGCATACATATAATTATTTTGAAAGGAATTTTCATTCCTTAAATTCATTTACAACGACACTTGTGATATGAAGTCAACACCATATCTTTGTTGGAAAAAGTGTTCATAAATTTTATTGACAATAGATATTGTTCTGTCTATTTGCAAAATTGTAAGGATGAAGCAATAGAAACCTATAGGCAATATAAAACTGAAGTTGAAAATCAGTCTAATAAAAAAATTATCATGATTAGAAGTGGTATATATGGAGAATATGAATCTTCTTTTGTAGAAATATATTTGGAAAATGGAATCATCCGTCAAATTACTTCACATACTCACCTCAATCTAATGAAAATGTTGACTAGAAAAAACCGAACTTTGAAGGAAATATCGGATGTCCTACTTATAAGTTCATATTTACCACATAATTCGTGGGGGTTCTATCATTATACAAAAAGAGAACAACAAAAGGTTTGTCACTTTCGAAAGAGAGTATTTTTTTTTTGTTAGTAAAGGGAGTAACAAATAAAAAAATTGTTTGATAAGAAAGGGAGCAACAAAAAGACGTGTTTGTTCAGTTTTTGTTGTATCCGTATAGAGAATTGTTTGTCGTCCCTTAAAGTGTATACAAGAATTAACTCTTGAAAGATAGTGATATAGGAAGTTCCAATACAGTCTAATCCATATGAGAAATGGAAATGAGGAAACTATTCCTAAATGGGTAAAAATAGGACCTAAGATTGTGGATTGTATGTTCATTGGACATGCTACAAATAGTAAAGCATGTCAATTTATTGTTCATAACTCTTATCTATCGTATAGTAAAGTGAAGTGTCTAAACAACCTTGGAAAGAATCAAAGGAGGATGTACTTAATAAAGACATTTTGAGCTGTCGTAAATTTCAATTGACAAATTACTTCTTTCGACTTTGATTCTGTTACCTTTCTTTTTAAAAATGAGTCTCATAAATTCAAAGAAGTTATGTCCTTTGTGAACTCATTCTTTTGGAAAGAGGTTGTCAACAGTAAGATAGGTTCAATCTTGATAAATAATACTTGAGAGTTGGTTGATCTTCCTCCAAGAAATATGTCTTTGGGTTTAAAATGGATCTACAAAACAAAAATAAAGTTGATGAAACTATTGACTAATGCAAAGCAAGACTTGTTGTCATAGGCTTTAGACAATAATAAAGCCTTGAATATTTTGACACAAAAAAAGCCACCAATTAGGATTACATCAATTCATATTTTTATTGTTCTAGTTGCGGTATATGACCTTCAAATTCGTCAAAATGGATGTGAAATAGTTTTTTATTAAAATGGAGAAATTTACATGGAATAACCTGAGGATTTTATGGTTCCTGGTAATAGAAAGTTCACTCCAGGAACAGCCCGAGGGCTTTGTGGTTCTTGGTAAATAAAAAAATTCTATAAACTTGTTACTTCCCTTTGTGGATTAAAAACAAGTGCCCAAATTATGACGTCTGAAGTTTGAGCAAACTATGTTGGCAAATGAATTCAACATTAATGAATGTGATAAATGTTTTTACATTAGAGACACTCCAAATCACAACGTCATTGTTTAGATTTATTTTTATTACATATTGATCATCAGAAGAGATACTTCTAACATAAATGCTACTAAGCATATGCTAGAAAGTAGCTTCGATATGAAATAAATTGAAGTTACTGATGTGTTTAAAAAGGTACTTGACAAGTTCAAGTATTTGGATTTTAATATTGACAAGACTCCAATAAATGTGAGCTATGTAGTTCAAAAGAATGAAGACAATAGTAAATGTAGATTATGCTACAATTTTGAGAAGTATGATATATATCATGAACTTTACGTGATTCGATATAGCATGTGATATTAACCTTAGTAGGTTCACGAGTAATCTCATTTAATCTCACTGAATGACAATAAAAACATAAATGCTACTAAGAAATATGCTAGAAAGTAGATTCGATATGAAAGACTTTAACGTTACTAATGTGTTTAAAAAGGTACTTGACAAGTTCAAGTATTTGGATTTTAATATTGACAAGACTCTAATAAATTTGAGCTATTGATGTACCGTGGTTTCACGGTACTTTCAATGCTTTTTCCATAAGGTTAGTGTGTGTCTAGGGCCTTTTTGTAGTAATTTTAATGTGTTTTTATCTTTGTTTCGTAGAAAAGTTGTCCAAAACAGAAATACAAAAGACTGTGCAGAAATCAATGCAGAAGTGATCCACGAAGCCATCGAGACGATGGGCCGTCGGTGGTGACCGTCGACTGAAGGTTCAAGCATCTGGAAGTAACTCGGGGAATTCTGACCAAGTGTGGGGCTACGTAAGGATCGACGGTCCATCGACTGATCGACGGACCGTGCTGCTAAATCATCGATATGACCAGATACTGCCTCAGTACTCGGTGTTGGAGAAAAGCTAAGTATGGAACGATGATATGCATCGACGGACCGTAAGTGCATTAACGGACCGTGCTGCTGGTTCGTCGATTGGAACAAAGAAGGTGCGATTTGAGGATTGAAGAAGATGCTAAGTGTGCACCGACGGAGGCAGTCGATGGTCCGTCAGTGGAGTCGTCGAATGAAGACGCGTTTTGGGACAAACTTTCCTTATTTTGAACTCCTTTTAATTTCGGATTTTGTTATTATATATAGGGTTAAAAACCTCCGTTTTGGGGTTAGACTTTTTATTATTTTTCATCCTTTTGTTCTTGGAGATTTGACTTTGGAATTTGACAATTTATTCAAGTTTCCGTAATCGATTATCAAGCGAATTTTGCTATTTCAAGTGTTATTTTTGGATTTTCTTCAAACTTATCAAAATAAGTACATGAATTCTTGTTAAAAACCATGAATTGTGTATTTCTAAGCATGGGTAAGTAAATCCACAACTAGGGTTGTGGGAACCATCGGCGATTAACAAGGTAAAACTAGTTAAATAATAATTCTAGAATAGGTTCTTGTATGTATTGAAATTTTTTTCGTTTAGAAGTCTTTTTAACGAGTGCACGCGTTAGAACTTGTCCTATTTCTACTTGGCGAACCAAGTGGGTAGTTAATAGGAAAAGAATTATCAACATAAATTTAGTGGATACTATCTAATAGGCTAGTTTTGATTGGTGTGAAGTAATAACTAAGCCATACATCGAATATGATGCTTAATATGAAGTAAAGGTAATGTTTGGTAACTAAGACACACGTAGCCGGACCAAGGTACGAGGTGAAATTCTCTAAATGCCGGACCAAGGATTTACAGATACATAAATTATCACTTTGCATGCAAGACACTAGGAAAGAATTGTTATAGCTAGGATTACCGCGTTATGAACCTATGGGGAACACTTACACCCTAGTTTCTCTCACAACTTGATAAACACCAAAGTTTTAACCTTGCTACTTGTTTAACTTAGAATTAATTAAACACTTTTGTTTTACAAACCCCCCCCCCCCTTTAATTAACGGTTTTCAGAAAGAACTTGACTAAATAGAAGTAATTGTATGTTGAAGTTAAGTCTAAACCATTTTCCTCGTGGTATCGATCCCAACCTACTTGATGGGTTCTTTACTTGATACGAACGCTTATACATCTGTAAAAAAGTGTAATTTGAGCGTATCAAATTTTGGCGCCACTGCCGGGGAAAGTGGCTTTTAGATTAACTTTAAGCACATTACTGAATTTTGGTCAACAATTTCCCAATTTACTTTTTCTTTTTGTTTTTGTCTCTCTCATGTCTAGCTCTAGTGTATGCCAAGTACACGGAGCCGAGGAGAACCAACGCTTACGATCCTAAACTGAACCAGACACTCCGTAGAATGAATAACCAATAGAATGTCAGTAATCCTATCGATGGGATCAATCGCCAACCTCCTCCACCGATAGATGTTCACAATCAAGTGGTTGTTGATAATCCACTTGATGATACTTTGAGGAGGCAACCACCCATTCCACGCCCTCAGGATTTCTATAGGGGAAACATCAACATCACTGACTCTGATGGGTCACTTGTGCTACCTCCTCTACCACAGGTTCATACTTTCGTGGTAACTAGTAGCTTGATGCAGATGTTCACCGCTAGAGGTTTGTTTTCAGGGCTACCATCTGAGGATCCACATGCTCACATCTCTAAAATGAGGTCGGTGTAAAAGAGTTGTGTAGGGAGGCCAGACTTGGACATGGATGTCATCGGGTTAAGAGTGTTTCCTCTCTCACTGAAGGGAGAGGCCGCGACATGGTTTACTGAGTTGTCCTATAACTCAATCTATACTTGGGACAAGCCGAGGGATGTGTTCCTAGCGCGTTACTATCCGGTTTTTAAAAAGCTCAACCACAAAGATAGGGTGAACAACTTTGTGGCATTACCTGAGGAGTCGATGAGTAGCTCTTGGGATAGATTCACCTCATTCATAATAAGTGTCCCAAACCACTGCATGGATGATGAGTCATTGAAAGAGTACTTCTATCGAGGGTAAGACGACAATAATAAGGAAGTGCTTGATACGATTGTGGGTGGTTCTTATGGGGAGTGTACTTATGCAGAGATTGCCGAGAAGTTAGAGAAAATCTCCTGAAATATAAAGCTTGGAGCACTAGGAAGTCGGATACTAGGAGAAAGACTTTTGCAGTGCAAGCTACGCACAATCTGGCCGCCTATGAGATTCGTGAGGAGATGCACAAATGAGAACTGAGCTCGGGTTGGTTTTGAAATATGTCACTGGAGGGGCGGAGAAAGTAAATGCGGTGAATTATATGAATAAACCACCACCGCCGGTTGATGAGTACTACTATGAACAAGATTCTTATGTAGTGAACGAGCAGACGGGGGTTTTCCGACCAAATGCCCAAGGATCCAATCAGGAAATTGTTGCCAGGGTCAAGGAAATCAAGGTCGAAACTATGGCATTAAAAACAGATAAGGCCATTATGTTCGAGAAGGAAACTACAACCGCGACAACAACTTAAACCGGGGTAACTATGGTAACAGAAACGATCGAAGTGGGCCTTATGTTCCACCTCAAAATCGGGAAGTTGCTCCTAGGGATGGTGGAGGTAGTATGGCGCGAGTTGAAGATATGTTGCAAAAGATGCTGAGGAGGTTTGACGCAAGTTATGAGCACGCTAAGGAGTTGAGAGGTGATTTGGTTAATATTGGGCAAAAGGTGGATGCACATGCAGTCTCAATCAAGCATCTTGAGTTGCAAATGGCCCAAATGTCGACTACTGTGAACCCTCGTCAATTGGGTACTCTTCCTAGCAACACCGTCCAAAATCTGAAAAATAATGGACATTATATGGCATTCACGACTCGAGGGGGTAAGCAAACCATTGATCCACCTATGCCGTCTGGTGTAGAAGATAAGGTGAGAAGAGATGAAGAGGTAGTAGAAGCTAGTGGTGAATTGGTAAATGAAGCGGTGAAAGAAGCAGAGATGCCCCAAAAGGTGGTCCCCGTGCCTAGACCACCACCACCATTCCTGGAAAGATTGGTAAAGAAAACTGAGGATGGAAAATACCTGTGTTTTATTACTATGTTGAAACATCTTTCCATCAATGTCCCTTTGATAGAAGCTCTTGAACAAATGCTCAGTTACGCCAAGTTTACAAAGGATATGGTTACAAATAAGAGATCGGTAAGTTTTGAGGATGATGACAGAATGCAACATTGTAGTGATATTGCTACAAGGTCTCTTGTGCAAAACAAGGAAGATCCGAGCGCTTTCACTATTCCATAAACCATCGGGTTATTACACTTTGCTAAAGCACTTTGTGATCTAGGGGCAAGCATAAATCTCATGCCTCTCTCGATTTACAAGAAATTGGGTTTGGGTGACCCAAAGCCTACAATGATGCGGTTACTGATGGCTGATCGAATGGTGAAGAGGCCTATTGGGATACTCCATGTTGTATTAGTGATGGTGGAGTCATTTATATTTTTGGCCGACTTGTGATTCTTGACTGTGAGGTGGATTTCGAGGTGCCTATTATTCTTGGGAGACCATTCCTTGCTACTGGTCGCGCTTTAGTTGATATGGAAAAAGGGCAGATGAAGTTTTGGTTAAATAATGAAGAGACAACTTTTAACATTTGTAGGTCCATGAATCAGAGTGGTGAGATCCAAACGGTATCTGTTATATCTTACAAGATTGAGAGTTCGTCTGAGCTACAAATCGAAGAGCGCCTTGGTGTTGAGGCACTAGCGGCAGTGATCATGAATTTTTAGAGTGATGGTATTGAAGAGTATGGGTCATTGGTTGCGGCACTTGATCGAGATGATTTTCGGTCCAAACCAAAGAAATTGGAGTTAGATATGAAGAATCGCGAGTCCCCACCCGCGAAACCATCTATTGAAGAGGCTCCAAAATTAGAGCTTATGGTTCTACCGCCTCATCTGAGGTATGTATTCTTGGGAAAAGATGACACTTTGCCGGTAATTATTGCGTTAGATTTGAATGTGCAACAAGTAGAGTGTTTGGTGGAAGTGTTGAAGAGGTTCAAGAGAGCTATTGGGTGGACTATTGCGGATTTTATTGGGATCCCTCCTGGTATTTGTTCACACAAAATCCAACTCATGCCCGATCATAAGCCAAGTATTGAGCACCTGAGACGTTTGAATCCACCTATGCAAGAGGTAGTGAAGAATGATATTATTAAGCGGTTGGATGCCGGAGTCATATATCCCATCGCAGATAGTAGTTGGGTATGCCATGTTCATTGTGTGCCCAAAAAGGGGGGAATGACAGTGGTACCAAATGAGAAGAATGAGCTTGTTCCCATGAGGCCGGTGACCGGATGGAGAGTGTATGGATTACCGGAAGTTGAATGCATGGACTGAGAAGGACCATTTTCCTATGCCCTTTATGGATCATATGCTAGATAGACTCGTGGGAAAAGGATGATACTATATTTTTGATGGCTATTCGGGTTACAATGAAATCTCTATCGCACCGAAAGATCAAGAGAAAACCACCTTTACTTGCCCTTATGGGACTTTCGCATTCAAGAGGATGCCTTTTGGCTTGTGTAATGCACCGGCTACTTTTCAGAGATGTATGATGTCGATATTCTCCGATATGGTGGAGGACACCATTGAGGTGTTTATGGATGATTTTTCTGTTGTTGGAGACTCTTTTGATCGTTGCTTGAGTCACTTGGCCGAAGTTCTCAAAAGATGTGAAGATTGCAACTTTGTGCTAAATTGGGAGAAATGTCACTTCACGGTGAAAGAGTGTATTGTATTGGACTATCGCATCTCAGAGAAGGGAATAGAGGTTGATCGAGTAAAAGTAGAGGTTATTGAGAGACTTCCTCCACCCATCTCTGTAAAGAGTGTGAGAAGTTTTCTTAGGCATGCAGGTTTCTATCGGAGATTTATAAAATATTTCTAAAAACTTGCACATCCTCTGTGAAAATTACTTGAGAAGGAATGTAAATTTTATTTTGATTAATCTTATCTGAAGGCATTTGGAGAGTTAAAAGAGAAGTTAGTGTCTGCGCCCATTATTATTTCCTCGGATCAGAGCAAACCATTTGAGGTGATGTGTGATGCTAGTGGGATTGCTCTTCGTGTAGTATTGGGACAAAGAAGGGATAAACTTCTTCACCCCATTTATTACGCCAGTAAGGCCCTTAATGAAGCTCAAAAGAACTATGCTGTCACTGAACAAGAGCTCCTTGCGGTGGTATTTGCTTTCGATAAAATTTTGCTCCTTTTTGCTTGGCACGAGAGTCATAGTGCATACTGATCATTCTGCTTTGAGATATTTGATGGAAAAGAAGGATGCGAAACCAAGGTTGATTAGATGGGTATTATTGTTGCAAGAGTTTGATTTCGAGGTGAAGGACATAAAGGGGACCGAAAACCAAGTTGCCGATCACTTGTCCAGATTAGAGGATGAAGCTATGCGAGAGTTGGGTGAAAAGGTTGAAACTGATGATACTTTCCCGGATGACCATGTATTGGCCGATTCTCATGACTTGATCCCATGGTTCGCCGATTTTGCAAATTATCTGGCTAGTGATATCGTCCTTTCATCAGAGGAAAAAGTTCATACAGGATGTGAAAAAGTTCTTTTGGGATGAGCCTTACTTATACCGGAGTTGTGCCAATGGGCTTATTCTCAGATGTGTGTCACAAGTTGAGATGCTAAGTGTTTTGGAGGCTTGCCACTCCTCGCCTGTGGGAGGGCATCATAGTGGTATCTGGAAAGCCCATAAGATTTTGCAGTGTGGGTACTATTGGCCGACCATCCACCAAGATGCTCATGAGTTCGCCAAGTCATGTGATAGGTGCCAACGAACAACTGAACAATAACTGAGCAATACAATTTTTTAGATCTGGATTGCGTTATAGATATAAATAAAGTAATCTTACTATGGGTAGGAAATATATATAAACAATTAATTGATAACAAAATAAAAACAAAAGAAATGCCAGGATATATAGAAAGAACATTTGTTGGAACAACAAAATTATGGATAGAAAATTTACCCCCAGAAAGTTTAGAAACACTTAGGAGTGATAAGAAAATAGATGGATCTCCATCAACAACAAATATAGACATACTAGATAAATATGAATTAGCAATAAGAAATTAATTTGGTGGCATGACAACAGAAATAAAAGAACAAAATAGAGAAAAAATAATAAATAGACAACTTATGACAAAATTAACTATATGTAAAATGTGTTATATAGAAAAATACACATGTGCATTTAAAGAATATTATTACAAAGCAAGATATGATATAAATGAAGCAAAAGAAATAAGACAACAATATTTTACAAAACCACCAGAACCATTTAGTACAAAAATAATAAAGGATTGGAACAATGAAGGATTAACAGATACTTTAGGAGCTAGAATAAAATTTCTACATCAATGGTTTGTACAATTATGTGAAAACCAAAAAGAAAAAATAAAAATGGAGAAAGTACTACTTAAAAATTTAGCATGTTGTAAAGATAAAACAGCACCACAATTTGGTTGTACAGATAAATATTATAAAAAACCTAAACGATACAACAAGTATAGAAAAACCAAAACTAGATATAAATACAAAAAACCAAGACAAAGATATTATGTAAAAAATTATAAACTAAAAAGACCTTATAGACCAAAGAGAAAACTATCAGACTGTACTTGTTATAACTGCGGAAAGTTACGACATTTAGCTAGAAATTGTAAGTTACCTAAAAATCCAAAAGGAAAACAAATTGCAGAAGTAATTATAGATAATGAAGAATACATGCAGATAGATTACATAGACTATGAATTAAGTGAAAATGATAGTATATATGAAGTATCGGATATAGAAACTGAATTAGAAAATGAAGAAATAGGTATTGAACTAGATAATGATGAAATGAATGAAGAAATCTAATGTCTGAAGATGACATAAAAATAATATCTAAAGAAGAATATCAAAATGAAGAATTAGCAGAACAAAAAATTATATTTGATAATACAATTTTTGAACAAATAAAAGGAAAAGAATTAGATTTAAGTGTTGAAAAAGTACTTGAAATACCTACAATAAGAAATTGGTTCAAAAGACAAAAAGATGAATACTATGTAGTTAGCCAAAAAGAACACATCATAGATTGTAAATATACAAAAGGAAAAGCACAAATACCTATATTAAATAAGAGAATAATAAATAAAGAAATACAAGATATAAAAGCAAAAACACCCATGAAGTACGTACACTTAGGAGGAACAGAAATATTGATAAAAGCTTGTTTTAGAGAAGGAATAGATACACCTATTGAAATATATTTAGCAGATGATAGAATTATATATCCTATAGAAAAAAGTGTAATTAGTGCAGTAAGAGGAAACTTAATATACCAAAAATTTAAATTTATAATAAGTGTCAATTACTCAGTAGCATTAACAGATAGACACATAGATAAATCATTAGTTCTATATTGGAAAATGTCTGGAATAGAACTAGCACCAGGCACTAAAATATTTACAGCAAGATGTAAAAACCTATATATACTAACAACAAAACATAAAGTAACAGCAAGGAATAAAATTGATAAAATAAAAATAGAAAATCCTTTTGAAAGAATAATTACTATAATAGATAATAATGATTATAGCTACAAAGAAATTGATATAGAAGAAGATTTAGAAATTGTAAAAGAAAGATTAAGTACTTCAAGTGTACCAAATACATTAACTAGAACTACCTCATCAAGAGCAAGCACATCTAAAAGGAACTATGAAATCTCGAAAAATTTATTAAATACAGAAGAAACAACACTATACCACTATTTTATAACAGGAATAATAGATCAAAGAAAATATAAAATTTTAATAAACACAGGACAAGAAGAGAATTATATAACAAGAGAATTAGTATTAGAAACAGAAATTATGAAAACAGGACACTTATGCCTTGGATTACCTAGTGAGATAATAAACACAAGCGAAAAAGAAATAATTATAGGAGGAATACCAATAGTAATATCATTTAAAATCTACTAAGGAAGCAATAATATTACTCTAGGAATAAAATGGTTAGAAAAGGTTAAACTATACAGCATAGAAAATGAACAATTAATAATAACTTATCAAAATAAGAAAATAATTATTAAAAGAACAAAATGAATAATGAAAATATACATACTTGCGAAAATTATTGTAGAAAGATACCACAACAGATATTATACCCCTATGATAGATACAAGAGCAGAAGCAAATATATGTAAATATAATTGTTTACCAGAGGATAAATGGGAAAAATTAAAAACACCTATGGTAGTGACAGGATTTAATAATGAAGGCAGTATGATTACATATAAAGCAAAAAATATAAAAATACAAATATGGGATAAAATATTAACAATAGAAGAAATGTACAATTTTGAATTTACAACAAAAGATATGTTATTAGGAATGCCATTTTTAGAAAGATTTTACCCACATATTATAACAAAAACACATTGGTGGTTTACTACACCATGCGGAAATAAAATAAGAGCAAAAACAGTAAATAATAAACAACGAAAACCTATAGAATGGATAAAAGGAAGTGAAAAAATAAACCAAGAAATGGAAAATATAAGTAAAAACCAAATAACACAATTAGAAATTATCATATTTACAATAGATAAGGTTAAAATAATTAACGAACAATTAGAATTATTATATAGTGAAAATCCATTACAAGGATGGGAAAAGCATAAGATAAAAGTAAAGATTGAATTAATAGATGAAAATAGTATAATAACACAAAAACCATTAAAATATAATTTTGATGATTTAAAAGAATTTCAAATGCATATAAATGAATTATTGAAGAATAATTATATACAGGAAAGTAATAGTAAACATACAAGTCCAGCATTTATAGTTAATAAACATAGTGAACAAAAACGAGGTAAAAGTAGAATGGTTATAGATTATCGCAACTTAAATGCTAAAACTAAAACATATAATTACCTAATACCAAATAAAATACTAAAAATAAGACAGATACAAGGATATAACTATTTCAGTAAATTTGATTGTAAATCAGGATTTTATCACTTAAAATTAGAAGAAGAATCTACACAGCTAATAGCATTTACTGTACCACAAGGATTTTATGAATGGAATGTTCTACCATTTGGATATAAAAATGCACCAGGAAGATACCAACATTTTATGGATATATATTTTAATCAATTAGAAAATTGTATTGTATATATAGATGATATATTATTATACTCAAAAACACAAGATGAACATATCAGGTTATTAGAAAAATTTATACACATAATTAAACATTCTGGTATAAGCCTAAGTAAAAAGAAAGCAGAAATTATGAAATCTCAGATAGAGTTTCTAGGAATACAAATAGATAAAATGGAATAAAAATGCAAACTCACATAGTACAGAAAATAATTACCCTTGATGAAAATATAGATACAAAAAAGAAATTACAATCCTTCTTAGGATTAGTAAACCAAGTAAGGGAATATATACCAAGATTAGCAGAACATTTAAAACCACTACACAAAAAACTTAAGAAAGATGTTGAATATTATTTTGACAATAAAGATAAAGAACATATAAAACATATTAAAAACTTATGTAAAAAACTACCAAAACTATATTTTGCTGATGAAAATAAATTATTTACTTATATTGTTGAAACAGATTCGAGCAGTCACAGTTATAGAGGAGTCTTAAAATATAAATATGAAAAAGAAAAAATAGAACACCATTGCAGATATTACTCAGGATCATATACAGAAGCACAATTAAAATGGGAAATAAATAGAAAAGAATTATTTGGATTATATAAATGTTTATTAGCTTTTGAGCCATATATTGTTTACAACAAATTTATTGTAAGAACAGATAATACGCAAGTAAAATGGTGGATAATGCGAAAAATACCAGACTCAGTAACAACAAAGGAAATAAGAAGGCTTGTATTAAATATACGAAATTTTACATTTACAATTGAGATAATAAAAAACTTATGAAAATGTTATTGCAGACTACCTATCAAGACAAAAGAACCAAAACTGAGCCAGAAAAAGATACAATGGAAGAAATACTCAAAGCTATTACTACACTTTCCACAAAAGTGGATAGTATGGATAAAGAGTTACAAAAAATGAAAAATATAAGTCAGCGGCATGCAGAACTATGTCGATCGGAAGACAAAACAATTCCATAGCTACAAGGAGACGTTGGGAAACTCCATAAAACCCATGATAATGTTTGTTTAAATGCAGCTACAGCCAGCACATCTACAACAAAAGGATTCAGTGGAATAAGATATATGAATTCAAATATGAACAAAATCTTTGATAAACCATTTATTCCGAAAAACCAAAAAGACCAATTATTTATACCACCACAGACAACTACTTACTCAGAAAGTTTAAACCAAGATAAAAAAGCCTACAACCACATAACCCGCTCATATATTGAAAACCTATATAAAATCCAAAATTATTTAAACTCAACACCAACATCTACAACTACTAAAGACCCTCATACTGATTTTATAACCCAAAAACTACAAGGATATAATAAATTAATAGCGCAACCAGGCACCAATGCAAATCTAGTAAAAACTTGTTATAGTTATGGATTACTTAACACAGTCTATACCCAAACAGGAGATGAAATATCAACTATACCGGAGCTATACAAAGCCTTTATGAACTATAAAAGAATTACTAAAGGAACATTATTTTATAAAAAGTTTTATTCAGCACCATCAGAGAGATTATTTGATGAAATAAAGCCAATTATACAAGTTATAAAAATTGGTTGACTAGAGATATGATAATTCCGGAAGATATTGGGACACAGCAAGAAATACAAAAAATTGAGATACCAGAATTCTACGCCAACAAGAGAGTTATTGGAATAGCAACTATTCTAAATGAATTAAC
The DNA here is from genome assembly GCA_016801875.1 of Solanum sitiens. Taxonomy (NCBI): domain Eukaryota; kingdom Viridiplantae; phylum Streptophyta; class Magnoliopsida; order Solanales; family Solanaceae; genus Solanum; species Solanum sitiens. The sequence continues at coordinate 770,437 of JABWTJ010000083.1, read as the reverse complement.
CAATAATTATTTAAATGGAAATTCAGTATGGAGCTATTATGTACGAGAACAAGTTATGATATACTCAAATTCCAGAGAAGTTAGAGAACAAGATATGGAAGAGATACGCCAATGGATACTTAGTTTACTCAAGCCGGAGCAAAAACCAACAACAAGAGCATTAAGAAAAGAGTTTATTTCGAAAAACTTATTAACCAGGTATTGCAAAATAATTGGACAAAAATATCCTGACCATATATGTTCAAATTGTCAAGGAGAAAATAATATCATACCAGATGTCCAAATCGAATGAATAAAGCTACAAGGAAAGCAGAAAAAGAAGAATATAGAAAAAAAGAAAATGTATAAATAGTAATAGTCATTATGTAAAAGTTGTTCGTTTTCTAGTGTAATAAGAGTCATTCATGAACAGTAAAGGTCGTTCATGAAAGGTCATCTGTGAATAGTAAGGGTCATGTATAAATAGTAAGAGTCATTATGTAAAAGTTGTTTGTTTTTTAGTGTCGGCCAAAATAAAAAAAAGGCCATGTGTAAAGTATGAATAAAGTAGTGTCGGTAAAGTAGTAAAGTAGTGTCGGCCACTTTGCCAGAATAGTAAGTTTTTCTTGTATAAATAGAGGGTTTTCCCTCATAATAAAAACATCCTTTACAAGCAACTCTTTTTTTAAATATTCTCTCCAAACCCCAAATTGGTATCAGAGCTATCAGGTATATAAGAAGTTAACAAAAATCTATGGAAAGCCAAGCAGAATTGACAAATATACAGAAACAGGTATACTCATTTTTATTCATGAGTAGCTAAACTGATTTATTCCTAATAATCGCTTGTTGATTATAATTGTTTATTATGTTTTAATAATGTTATAATAACCATCTTTAGAAGGTTTGCTACGGAAATATTCTGAGAGTCAGTATACCCAGACTATGCCATCCTAAAGTTTAAACCGGTAGGCAAGAAGGCCAATTAGGGGAGTAAACATAGTTGAGGCGCTGTTAGGGTAACTAATCAAAGAAGAAAACCGTAGTAGTGACTAGACGAGATGATTATTAAATTATTATTATTACATAATAAATAAGTATAATATATTAAGAGGTTAGAAGGAATAAAATTTTAGCGAAAACGTGTTAAAATGAATTCTTATTTATTAGAAGATGATGTTAACTACAAAATATTAATTCTTTATATATTAAAAAATCTTAATACCGATATAAAAAGAATAATTTATGAAAAATTATTGACATACGAGATAATCGAAGAAACAATTCACGGTTGGGCAGAATTAATTATACCAGATGAATTTGACATAGATGATTTATATGATGATCTAGAATTATTCAGAGATCAATGATAGATTATTTATACTTACAACTCTGGAGGAAAACTAAAGAAGAAATAGATCTACTTGAAAAATTACTAATTGAAAATGTAAACAAATATTTAAGAACTAGAGAGGAAGAATATTTAGAATATATAGAAAACAACGCTAATGAAATACAAAGATTAAATCTAATTAAAAAAGAATATTGTGAAAAAATATTTTATTCTTAAAAATATGAAGAATAATTCAAATAAAGTAACTACTATAACAAAAACTAAGATAGAAAGAAAAGTACGAAAGACACAGAAAAAGTTAAAAAAGCTTATATATGGAATATGAACTATTACAACTTACTAAAAAAGATACTAGTAAAACAAACTTTTTGATAAATATAATTTCTAAAACAGAATATAAATATGTTTGTTACCTGAAAAAACAATATGAACAAAGAAATATATAAGCAACAACTGATAGAAAAAATAATTGAAAAAAGACAAGAGTTAAAATATAGAAAAGAAAGACTAGAAGAAAATATGTTCGCAGGAGTATGTAATAAATCAATATTAGTACAAAAAAGGTTATATTTATGTTAGAAATACAAATAAATTGCCTAGAATATAAATTACAACATGATATAAGTTACAACATAAATCATAATGAATAAAGAAGAATTTGCAGTAGACGAAAAAACATATGAAAATCAAGATGGATTAGTAATAAAAATAATATTTTCAAATTTAGGAAGATGATATAAAAAAATAGGAAATAACTTGTATTTGATGTTAGAAAAAGAAACAGCAAAATTAGAAGATAATTTAACAGCTATGATAAGAATAACAAAGGAAAACGAAGAAATAGATAAATCAAAAGAGATTGAAAAAATAAAAATACAAGCAAAGCAGGAAGTACAACATCTAGAAGAATTAAAAAATACAAAAATAAGTGAATTAGACAAAGAATTAGCTAAACTAAAATTATTATATGAAACTAAACAAAAAGAAAAACAAATAGAAAAAGAAAAAGAAAAAGAATTTAAATTGACCAATGAAATAAATAAAATGAAACAAACTTGAAATAGACGAAATAGATGAAATGAATGAATCAGATACAATGAATGATCAAAAATCAGAAATAAGTGATATAAGTGAAACATACACAGAAATTCTAGAACAAGTAAATAAGCCGAAAAAATTAGAAATAAATACAGGAGATATAAATCAACCTAGCACATCAAAAGTTAAAACACCGGATAATAGTCCTAGAAGTAATCCCAGACGGACAGCACCAACTTATTATACAGACAATTATGAAAGATCAGATAGAACAAATATAATATGGAATAGTAGACTAAATAAAAAATGGATGCCTAGACCAATAACTGAACAATATAATTTTTTAGATCTAGATTGCGTTATAGATATAAATAAAGTAATCTTACTATGGGTAGGAAATATATCTAAACAATTAATTGATAACAGAATAATAACAAAAGAAACGCCAGGATATAAAGAAAGAACATTTGTTGGAACAACAAAATTATGGATAGAAAATTTACCCCTAGAAAGTTTAGAAACACTTAGGAGTGATAAGAAAATAGACGGATCTCCATCAACAACAAATATAGACATACTAGATAAATATGAATTAGCAATAAGAAATGAATTTGGTGGCATGACTACAGAAATAAAAGAACAAAATAGAGAAAAAATAATAAATAGACAACTTATGACAAAATTAACTATATGTAAAATGTGTTATATAGAAGAATACACATGTGCATTTAACGAATATTATTACAAAGCAAGATATGATATAAATGAAGCAAAAGAAATAAGACAACAATATTTTACAAAACTACCAGAACCATTTAGTACAAAAATAATAAAGGATTGGAACAATGAAGGATTAACAGATACTTTAGGAGCTAGAATAAAATTTCTACATCAATGGTTTGTACAATTATGTGAAAACCAAAAAGAAAAAATAAAAATGGAGAAAGTACTACTTAAAAATTTAGCATGTTGTAAAGATAAAACAGCACCACGGTTTGGTTGTACAGATAAATATTATAAAAAACCTAAACGATACAACAAGTATACAAAAACCAAAACTAGATATAAATACAAAAAACCAAGACAAAGATATTATGTAAAAAAATTATAAACTAAAAAGACCTTATAGACCAAAGAGAAAACTATCAGACTGTACTTGTTATAACTGCGGAAAGTTAGGACATTTAGCTAGAAATTGTAAGTTACCTAAAAATCCAACAGGAAAACAAATTGCAGAAGTAATTATAGATAATGAAGAATACATGCAGATAGATTACATAGACTATGAATTAAGTGAAAATGATAGTATATATGAAGTATCGGATATAGAAACTGAATTAGAAAATGAAGAAATAGGTATTGAACTAGATAATGATGAAATGAATGAGGAAATCTAATGTCTGAAGATGACATAAAAATAATATCTAAAGAAGAATATCAAAATGAAGAATTAGCAGAACAAAAAATTATATTTGATAATACAATTTTTGAACAAATAAAAGGAAAAAAATTAGATTTAAGTGTTGAAAAAGTACTTGAAATACCTACAATAAGAAATTAGTTCAAAAGACAAAAAGATGAATACTATGTAGTTAGCCAAAAAGAACACATCATAGATTGTAAATATACAAAAGGAAAAGCACAAATACCTATATTAAATAAGAAAATAATAAATAAAGAAATACAAGATATAAAAGCAAAAACACCCATAAAGTACGTACACTTAGGAGGAACAGAAATATTGATAAAAGCTTGTTTTAGAGAAGGAATAGATACACCTATTGAAATATATTTAGCAGATGATAGAATTATATATCCTATAGAAAAAAGTGTAATTAGTGCAGTAAGAGGAAACTTAATATACCAAAAATTTAAATTTATAATAAGTGACAATTACTCAGTAGCATTAACAGATAGAAACATAGATAAATCATTAGTTCATATCTACCTATATGTGAAAGTATGTGCTAGACTATTGATGCTTTTTAGATAATCATGTTATACTATGACTATGTGCTTATACGTGTAGTCTTAGAGTTGGTACATGGTTGTTCCTAACTTGGGTATAGGAGTCTATAATAATTATATTGATGATGTTAAGGTAATGAATAGGTTGACTAAATGATGTTAAGGGTCATTCCTAAGAGTCTAAAGAAAGATAGGCTATGTGTGTTAAATGGAAGTATGTTGTGTCTTGTTTAGGTAGACTTGTGTCACTTACTTGATGTGAATATGTGATGTCTTGACTTAGGAACCTAAAGGGTCTTAGTCTTGAATGAATGAATGTAAGTGAAGCCTTGAATGATGATAAGAATGTCCTTTATGTGGAACCTTGAACCAAGTGGTAAGGTTATGAATAGTGAAGTAGTATGTCGGAATGGTATCCTTCATGTAATGAATGATGGACTTAAGGTTGATTGGATGGAAAAGCATCATATCAATCCTTAGGACAGTCATGATGATCTTCTTGTCGCCATAGTGAGATAGCCCTGGTGGACCTTACTTTGGAAAGGTAGATGTAATTGGGTTATGAACTAGATATGGGACCCATTTATATCAACCTTAATGTGAATTAATCTATGAGAACTAAGGCTAGCACCGAGTGAGTATGGTAAGGGGAAGTAGTTCTAGTTAAGTATGAGACTAGAATACAAAGCATGCCCTTCATATTCCTTAACCATGTGCTTACATGGGATGTGTCTATGTTCTACCATTGGCAAGTAGAGCACCTCAGTGGAGTAGGATAGAACTCCAGATTCCATGCTTTGCTACCATGGTCTATGTCGGTTATTGCATATACTCATCATATGGGATACCCACTAGCATTAGAGAAGTTCTATGAAGTTTAGGTGGTGGTATGGGACGCTACTTAGACATTGCACAATAGGCTTTGAAGATGTTAGTGAGAGTCGCTAGGTCTTCGTTAAGAACATTATGTGAATGTCCTTATGTGATGAATGTCTCTTAAATGAACTAAGTAATGTAATGACTTAAGATAGAAAAGCACGTTAATTGTATAAGATCCTTTCTAGAGTAATTAATGGTTGTCTAGTTAAGGTGTGAAGGGGCAAGGGAATGGTCACTTCATCTCTTACTTAGATGAGTCTTAATAAGGATTCTAGTTAGTGAATATAATTTGATTATGTGGACATGATCCTAACCTAGGTAAGTCTTAAGGGATACTTGAGTAGGTCTTTTTGATAGCCTTGGTAGGGGATATTGACATATTATGTATGTTTCGTATGTTGATATTTGTAGGTGTGTATGTGTCTCATTATGAGTAATTTTAATGATCGTTTAGGAACATCTAGAGAGGGTGTATGAGCGATCTCTCTTTGTGTGACTTAAGTGAATCTTAGGATAGCTTTAGTGAGAATACTACATGCCAAAAGATGTTAAAGGTGAATGTAAGGAACTTCACTTTACAGTGAAGGAGACTTCACTGTAACAGTGAAGTAGTCACTGTAATGAGTTTAAAAATGTGATAATTGTTTAAATGATTTTCTTATGTATTTATAATGTGATAAATGTTGTTCTTATGATTATACTATGATGTCTAAACCGAAATTCATGAAAAGAATGTTATTAACTAAATATCCCTTGTTCATAGTTTTTGCATGGCTTCCATACTTAGTACATCAAATGTGCTAACCCCTTCTTTCCCTTTTTGACTAAAGTGTAGGGAATTGGAAGTCTTGATATAACATGGATGACGGATAGGTTTCTAAGGGTTGAAGATGAAGTACTGGTGAGACCTCATCGATTCAAGGATAATATCCACACGTTCGGTTAAGTCTTAATGTTTATGTCTTGTATGGGATTAGTCCCAAGTCTTGTATACTCTAAGTTTATATGGTTCAAGGGTTGTAAAGGTTAAATGTTTTAAATGAAAGTCTTCAGCTTGTATATTGTTTATGAAAAGAAAGTTTTTAATTCTTACGCATTTTTAGTATGTTATTATGCAATGAACGATACGAGAGGCATAGATGAGACTTCTTGAAGTCTCATTTGCCGTGTGATGATCTCAAGGATGATCTAACTTCTAGGGTGTACTTTAGTGTTGTGACAATAAACAAGGTAAATTGAAGAATCAATTACATAATTAACGACAATATAGTCCATATAATTGTTCGTGATCTTCACAATTCACCATATCAATTCAAGGTTTTCATGAAATTTGGGGAAGGACACGGGTCTAGGGAAATATTATAGGAAATCATCAATAAATTATCAATATATACATAAACAACATTAATTCATCATAATTCATCACAATTGATTAATAATTTCATTTTCAAAGAAGACCCATGTGAGAGGAAAAACCCTAGTTTTGGGGGATTTAGAAATCATCTTTTGGAGGGACCTCATGAGGTAAAAAATAAAAAGAGTGAAATAAACCATACCTTAAAGATGAATGCCAACGAAATTGATTAGAAACTTGAAGAATTTGGTCTTCTTCTTCAACCATCAAAGATTCATCAATGGAGGATGAGTAGAGAGAGAATGTAGAGAGAAGGGTGAGCTTTTGGGATTTGTTTTGGGGTTTTTATTTGAGTGACTAATTATGAGGAAAAACTGATGGAAAATCAATATATAACTTTCCCCTAATATACCCAAAAAAAAAACTCACTTAAGTTTACCATTTAATGAAGTCACACTCGGATTCATATTTTAGATTTTTCGTTGGGAAACAAGTCCGCGTCGCGGAGATGTTCCCGCAAGATTTCCAAAAATAATTTTTGAAACAGAAGAATCTGATATATTTCCTCATCACAGACCAAGCTTTTGGCTTTGGATGTGCCAAGTCTGTGACGCGGGCTTGCTCCCTCTAAGCACAAAAGCTGCTGCCTCTGGGCAGCTTCTTTGGTCAAAAGTGGGGTCCCTTCATTAACCCCTCGGGCGATCCTTGGGAGGTCGTACCTGGAAGTTTCAACCCTATATACATTATTTACCTATTTAAAGCCTTTTTACTTTTTTTAGACTTCATACAACACTCCCAAATCTTCCCAAAACTGAAGGACATTCAATAGTTCAATTTCGCTAGTTTTCGGACGTCATGGTTGTTTCATAGCATTTTGGTTATAAAACCTCTTAGACAAAATTATTACAATTACTTAGGTCTAAAATCATCATTAGTCATTTTGTGAAGCTGTAGTCTAGGTCATAGAATTTCCGGGGTGTCTCTTTAATTTATGAATGTTCTTCTAATGTCTAGTCTAGAGTGTGTACTTGTTTCCCGTGCGAGGTAAGCCTAAGGTTGGTAGTCTTAAGAATCACATAGGTGTGTATTGAAGGGGGTGTATGGGCGGTTCCTTTATGTCTTACTTTATGAGTCTCAGGATAACTTTGTTAGGGAAACCTCAAAGGAAATGAGTTCACTGTGTTTGGTGTGGAAGTGCTCACTCTAATGTCACTGTGTTCACTGTAATGTTTCTTGATTTACAGTAAAGTTATGTCTTGGTCCTAAAATTATGAGAGCCCTATTTTATGTGATAAATGATTATCCTTATACTATTTTAATTCGATATTCATGAAGATTATACTTAATTTGGCATGAAAGTTTATTTTACTAAAATGTCTCTTTTTGCATGTTTGTGCATATGCCAGACTTAGTACATTGTTTTTTACTAACCCCATACTTTTTTATACTCTATAGGTATAGTTTGTAGGCAAGAAGAAGTCTAGAAGACAAAGCTTGGGAATCGACTCTCTCAAGACTAAGTATGTCCTCATATATTCGAGGGCATAGTTCTATTTGTTTAGTTTTTACTACAAAGACTTAATAAGTATTTTTCATTTGATGTAAAGGGCCACGTCCCTAAGATATTTAAGTTGTGTCTTTAAGATACTTGTGTAGACGAGATCACTCTTTTGTATTTATGAAAGATATTTTATTATTATTATAAATGTAGTGAAATTTTTTAATTCCGCACTACATTTCATGTCTTATGTAATGAATGATAACAAATGGCTAGTACAATACCTCCGAATGGTCAGGTAGGCATTGTTCCGACCTAAGGGTGCTCCCTTCTTCTAAGGGGTACTTTAGGGTGGTTATAGACTTGGTATTAGAGCATAAGTTTATGAGAAATAGTTTAGGTTCTAAAGTCTCACAAGCCACATCTAGTAGAGTCTTGTTCATCGGTGTGAGTCGCGACACATCCATGAGTGAGAGGCTATAAGAGGACAAAAGTTTCACTTTCTTCATTATTCTAATGTCGTGCCTTAGAGTTGAATTCTATATGATGTCTTTCTCAAAATCTTCTCTTTGTGTTTATAGGACATGAATATGAGGAGAGCAACCTCTAGAAGGGAGGAGGAAGGTGTAGCTAATGAGAGGATCCCTCTCTGTCTTTACCAACTCCCTATAGTTGGCCTAGAGAATGTGAATGAGGCGGTTCCACTTCCGGAATCTCAAGGACCCCAAGGTCCTCAAATTCCCCCTATGCCTCAAGCTCTCTTTGTTGAAGCGGATATGAATAATGTGGAGTTGAGGGCTTCCCTATTGAATTTGACCTTACTCATGATGGCTCAAGCTCAAATCGTCACTAACCAGTTGGTTTACCATGCTACCCAAGGGGGTGGACCTCAAACAAATGTGCGTACTCCCTCTTCTAGAATTTGGGATTTCATGAGGATGAACCCTCCAAATTTTCATGGCACTTAGGTGGATGAAGATCCACAAAGCTTCATAGATGAGATATTCAAGGTGGTGGATGCTATGTGTGTGACCCCTAGAGAGAGAGTGGAGCTAGCCACTTACCAACTTAAAGATGTGGCTCAAGTGTGGTTTGAACAATGGAGGGATGAGATACCCTTAAGAGATGGTCCGGTAGATTGGGAAGTGTTCAAAGAGGCTTTTATAGATAGGTTCTTCCACTTAGAGTGGAGGGAGAATAAGATGGTTGAGTTCAGGGGGAATGAGTGTAAAAGAGTTATCTCACAAATTCACCCCCCTCTTTAAGTATGCCCCGACCATGGTACATCAAATTGGACTTCTTGGTGGAAAAGGAGTATCGTACGACAATGCTCCTTAATGACATGGACATCTCTAGACCCTAGGTGTATGCACATCAAATTGAGGAGTCCAAAATTAGGGACATAAGGCAAGAGGGGAAGAGGCCTAGGTTTGATGAATCTAGTAAAACAAAACCTAAGAAGAGGTTCTATAACCAAGAGTCTTCCATGGGGAACAAGGATAGAGTTTCTAACCAAAATTCCCCAGGAGTTGGCCATAGTTTTGAGAGGCCTAGGTGTGCTACTTGTGGGAAGAACCATTTGGGTAAGTGTCTTTCAAGAACGGATGGTTGATTTGCATGTGCTGTGAAAATCACAATATGAGAGACTGCCCTAACATCAAGGCAAAAGGGAAAGAGGTCAATCAAGCTCATCAAGGTGGTCTAGATCCTAATGCTCCAAAGAAGAACCCTCCCTATGGGATGAAGGCTAGGAGGGAGAACTAATCTAGATTTGATAGTCCCGGTAAGTCTTAACCCTTATGGTTGTTGTGTTTGTGTTATAAGATGAGTTTATATGGTTTTGTATTTCTTATGTTCATGCTTTCTTGATAAATTGCTTAAAGGAGAAATTGTTGAAATTCATGCATGTTTCACTGTGTGAGAGTGATGCTCACTGTAAAAATTTCAAAGTTTGACAAAAATTGCATTTAATGAATAATGGTTTAAATGAGTTTAAAAATGATGTTTATGAGAATGTATAATGTTGGAGAAGGTATTGCTTCCATAAATTAAGAATTAAGTGTGTGGTTGAATTTGGAAATTTCTATTTAAAAGTTGCCTGTGCTGCCTAGGAAAAATGCTTGTGAATGTGTAGTTCGTGTTCCTTGTAAGTTTTGTGCATTCATTATAAATGGTTGAGCCTTTATTTATTGTTTTATATACTTCTATTAAGTTCTTAATGTTCTTAAAAGAGTTTAGTGTCATTTGAGGACGAATGTTGTTCCAAGTATGGGATAATGTAATACACTAAAATGAACTAAGGTGAACTAGAGGTTCGTAAATGTTTCATTAGTTAATTTTGTTTCAAAATGAACAATAATGATGTCTTTAGGCAGTGTATGAAGTTTGGTGACGTTTGGAGGTTAAACGTCCAAGAACGTCCATGACGTTCGGAAGGTATTCCTTACAAAGTGCTTGTGTGTCGTCATGTGTTTTAGCAATTTTTACGTGTTTGTTTTAATTCAAATTATTTTAGGATGTTCCTAAGACCTATATTACCATTTTTAGGGGTTCAACATCTGGGTAAGACTCCACCTAGGACCCACAAGGGGTCCTAGAAGAGAACCCAAGACATGGCAACATAGCTGCCAAAAAATTGTCAATCCACGCCCATCAGTCTACTGACAGTAGGCATAACGACTCTCCGTATTTTGGGGGGCGTAGTAGTGGGATATTATTACCCAATGAAGCATCCTCTGAATCCATTGACGCCCCAGCAGGACGGGCCGTCGATCAGACGATGCCTAGTAGCTTTGGGTCATCGATTGACACCTGTTAAATCTGTCACATTTTGTTGCATGGCTTAGAGTGTTTTTGTAAATTCACCCCAAGTCTTTATAAACCTAGGATGATTTTTATGGTTTTTAAAGTATAATAAATTGGTTTTAAATCCTAGACCTACAAAAGACCTCTCATTTGAAATATTCAAACTCTCTCTCTAAAGAAAGACTATCCCAAAACCTCATAGAAGCTTGGACTCAAGGAAAGGCTTGGAGGGCTGGCGGTGGACGTGTTCTTAATCAAAAGTTAGTGGGTTTCCTTCTCATTGAGGTATGGTAGTCATACTTGAACTCTCTTCCATTCAAGGAGTCATTTCTAAAAGATTTAAAAAAGGGTTTTCAAACTCTATCTTCTTGTATCTTGACTCTAAGCATGTGTCTTGATATAAAAATGTTTCAATGATTTAAATGTGTTGTTTTTAGTGTTAGTTGATTATTTTAAAATCAAAACCCTAATGAACCCATGCTAATGCATGTTTCCAACTTCTAGCTTAAGAAATGGGTTATATGAACATGATTGTGTAGTGTTTGAGATTAGATTTCTTCATTTTGATATTATGGTTTAGCTACTGCCCTAAGGGCTATTTTATGATGAATTGTTGGGTAAATTGTGAATAGGTTTTGAAAGCTTGGATGAATGATAAGTTGGTCTCATTGTTTAACTCTTATTATGAAATGCACTTGAGTGGTATGGTCCACCTTTGGTGGCAGTGTTAAATTGAAATATATGAATGTTAATCTACTTATGTTTGGTGAATAATCCCATGAAGGCATATTATGTGAAGTATGATGATAAATGGTGTTATTTTTGATGTGCTTTGAATCTTGTTATGTGAAGTATGCTAGAGATAATGTAGAAAGGCACTAGATTATTATGTGAAGCATGTTTAAATGTGTAATATTATGAATGAAGATTTAAGCATGTTTTGAATTCAATGTTGATGAAATGGTGATTAAGTGAAAGGTGTGATCACATGTACACTCACACACTCACACACTCACACCTTAATGAATCAATGAAATTTGTAGATGTGATTAAGAAAAGTTTTGGGGTGAACACTCTTCGTGAGTTGAGATGAAGCGTTAAGTAGCAATCTCACTATCTCCCAAGAGCTTTCTAAGATGGATTCCCTCCATGAGTTGATATGTGGTGTCCACTAGTTATCCTTAACCTATATTATATAATGTTGAGACTCAGTGGGGGAGTTATGGCTAGAACCGACAGGGTATGAAGAAGGGGTGGTAACACTTCTTGAGTTGAGATGTTGTATTCCAATGTACCTCTTGAGATTAGTACTCCTCGTTAGTAGAGAATGAGTTACTTAGTAGCAACCTTCTTATCCATTACCCATCCGCCTGCATAGGTGTAGCTATTTGAAAAGAAATGTAAAATCTAATAGAATGACCCTACACTAGGCAAGTTGGGATCCTTCATCCGATAAGGGCTAATATCGGGATTCCATGTCTAGTTGTCATGGTCTATTTGGGTTAAGTTAGCCCCATAAAAGAATGAATTAACTAAGTGTCATAAAAGAGTGTACTACTTAGGGTAGGTGGTGGTATGGGACGCTATTTATTGCACTATGTAGACATTTCGAGAAGCGAGTTTTGGTGTGTTTTATATGAAGTGTAGGAATGAGATATCATGTGTTGTAAATGAAGTTAGATGAATTAAGGTATAATGTTAAGGAAGCATGTTAAATTTAATTTGTATATAATGAAGTTAGGAATGACTAATGTATTGTGCTTGACCCAAGGGAATCCTCAAGGAGCACTAAGTGAGACTAGTAGTATGGGATGCTACTCTCACATTGCACTTAGTGTAACTTACAAGTCCCATTGGAGTAGGGCACTTACATGAAGTCCTTAATGTATGAATGTTCTTCTAATGTCTAGTCTAGAGTGTGGACTTGTTTCCCGTGCGAGTTAAGCCTATGAATGGTAGTCTTAAGGATCACTTAGGTGTGTATTCAAGGTGGTCTATGGGAGGTTTCTTCATGTCTTACATTAGTGAGTCTTAGGATAACTTTGTTAGGGAAACCTCAAAGGAAATGAGTTCACTGTGTTTGGTGTGGAACTGCTCACTGTAATGTCACTGTGTTCACTGTAATGTTGCTTGAGTTTATTGTAAAAGTATCTCTTGGTCCTAAAATTATGGAACTCCTATGTTATGTGATAAATGATGATCCTTATACTATTTTAATTTGATATTTATGAATATTATACTTAATTTGGTATAAACGCTTATTTTACTAAAACGTCCCTTTTTGCATGTTCTTGCATATGCCATACTTAGTACATTGTTTTGTACTAACCCCATACTTTCTTATAATCTATAGGTATAGGTTGAAGGCAAGAAGAATTCTAGAAGACAAAGCTTGGGAATCAAATCTCTCAGGACTAAGTATTTTCTCATATATTCGAGGGCATAATTATATTTCTTTAGTTTCAATTATTAAGACTTATTAATTATTTTTCATTTGATGTAAAGGGTTTTGTCCCTAAGATATTTAAGGTATGTCTTTAAGATGACTTGTGCAGACGAGATCACTCTTCTGTATTTATGAAAGATATTTTATTATTATTATAAATGTCGTGAAAAGTTTTAATTCCATATTATTTTGATGTCTTATGAAATTAATGATAGAAAATGCCAGTACAAGACCTCTGTATGTTCAAGTACACCTTGTTCCGACCTAAGGAATCTCCCTTTTTCTAGGGGGTACTTTCGGGTCGTTACAATCTACTAGTTCAATTTCGCTAGTTTCCGGATGGTAAGGCCTTTATTTGATGCTTTGGCTCTAATACTTCTCAAACAAGTTATTTGAACATATTTAGGTCTAAAACCATCATTATTCTACATATGAGTCTCTAGTATAGGTCATGGAAATTACAAGGTGTTACATTTTAAACTTGAAATTAATGATTAATTGTGACCAATTGTGAATACCTATGGCTAATTAAGTGTAGATTGATGAGTAATATATGTAGATTAATGGTTATTCATTTGATTCATGTCCTTTCCCCAATTTCCCCAAATCTTGGATCTTGCTTATAAGTTGATGGGAATGGATGAATGCATTGACTGTTAGACTTGTTTTAACTATTCTATTTCATTCATTGACTGCCTAGGGTCATGTATTATTGGGATTGGATCTATGTCTTGAGGAATTCATGATTTAACCCTTTTCCCCTAACCATAGGTTATGAATTCAGGTTGATGTGATTAGTGATGATAAAATTGACTTAGTTCTTATATAGATTACTATTTTATGATGTTGTTTAGTACATTGATGAATGAATATGGTAGGAATGATGGTAATTTCATGAAGGAGACTTATGATGGCTATGTGGTAAGACTTTATGATCTTGAATCCTTTACTTCAATAATGATGGTTTATACTTGATGATGATGTTCAATTGAAGTATTATGTGTGATTAGGTTAATATGGTGATGCTATGATGAATGTGATGAAATGTGATGACTATGTGAATTGTGAGATCAAGTAAAGGGTATGATGATACAAGGTTGAATGTGAAACACTTGTGTGCCTTACTATGATATGACTATGCTATGTTGATCTCACAAATTAAGGGTTGTTATGGAAGGAAATTCTCATGCAATACCTAATGAGATAATGAATATGAATATACAAGGGGTTAGTATCATGTGTCCTAAACTAAGATATGATGATTAATAAAGGCTTAAACACATTTTGAAAAGGTACTTTAGCTTAGCAACGAGTGAACTTGACAATGAGAGGTGTTGACTCCTCTTGGAGGCGGATTAAACCTATAGTTCAACATGAGGTGTCGACTCCCCTGGAGGGAGATTCACCCTATGGTTTCTCATGAGATGAGAACTCCAATTTTGAAGGGCATGTAGAGGGTTAAAGACGTATCTACTAGTTCATGAACTATGTTGCCCCCATAGGAAGACTGGCTAGTGGATCCATCTAGAAAGCTATGTTCATGTTTTAGTTCTACCTTGGCAAGTAGAGCACCTTATTTCGGTGTAGGGTTCATCACACCGGATTCCATGGTTAGCTCATATGGGCTATGTCGGTTAAGGAAACTATTCTCGAAAGTAAAATGAATGAATGAAGTAATGAAATTGGAAACTAACTAGGGTGACTTAAGGGGTTCTAATTAGTGTAGGTAGGGGTATGGAACTCTACCTATACATTGCACAAGTTGGCCTTGAGAGGAGTTCTAGGAGGTTGTTCTTATGTTATTAAGCACGTATGATATCATGTAATGTATGTATGTTGGTCCTATATTATGTTGTTCTTATATGACGTTGGTTACATTGATGAACATGATGTTGGTCTAAGTTGTTATACATGATGATGACTATGTATGATTGTTATGCATATGAAGCAAGGCATTACTTATGATTCCTTTCTTGTTTACTTGATTATGTAGGGTTATGGGGCTTCACATGAGCATTGCACTTGTAGGCTTGGGATTGTATTGTTTGTAAGGGTTTTGTATGTGTATGATATTAATTAATGAACATGATATGTTAAGATGACTTTTATGATGATGTTGTCCTTGTTTATGAACATGTCTTATGTTGTACTAACCCATATTTTTTCCCTTTTCCCAAACAATGTAGGATTGGGTCGTTGAGGTATAAGGGTCGCTCGCAAGAAGACTTGGACTTTTGCCCAAGTTTTTGTCGGTCCTTTTGTTCGAGGATGGTGCCACATATTCTACTTTAGCAGAATTTCTATTGTCTAAATACATTCATTTCTTTCCTATTGTTGAAGATATTGGTTGTAAGCCTATGTGGAAAATATGAATTTTTATAAGGGCTATGCCAAAATGTTCTAGTTCGTTTTAGATGGTTTAATATGAAACAATATTATTAGACTAAATTTATACGTATTGGTTATGTTTACTAAACGAGAAGCCTATGTAAGCTTCATTTAACGAGGAGTCTATGTAAACTCCCTATATGATATGTGAGAAGTCTAAGTACACTTCACGATGTAAAAGTTTTAAATTTTCTTCAATTGGACCAATGACATGTAATGACGAATGCTAAGGGCTAGTCTAAGTTCTCTTCAAGGACGATGACCCCAGTTACGTCTAAGATCATCAATCTTTGTTTTAAAACCTCTCTCACGAGCAAGCCAAAAATCGAAAGGTAGAGTTACATTTGCAACTACAACCCTTTAGATTAAGACACAATTACTGAATTGCAATAACTTTTAAACAACATTTACACTTTCATTTAATAATACCTAGTAGCTAAATCCATACATAATCACATTATCACACCCCAAGAATTTGGAATTTAGCTAGACATCATAAAAAGTTAGAAATGGTTACAACATCGTGTATTCATCAACTTGAAAAGATTAATTTCATATTTACAAAGGTCTAAGATAAAGAATATTCAATACCCACATCTAATTTCTCAGAATTGGAAATCTTAAAGTCTTCAAAGTTAAGGAAATATTGTCTCTCAACTCAAAACTCAAAATTAAACTTTGATATTCATTGATAGATATTCTATTCTAGATCGATACTAAACTATGAATTTAAATACTATTTATAGTCGCCAGAAATGTTTGCGAAGGACAATTTGGAGTTATAATTTGGGATCACCAATCAACTGGGCGATTCGCACTTTGGTCAATTCCAACGCTTTTTTGCTTTGACCTTCGTCATCTGCAAGTTTTGTAACTTTGGGTTACATAACAATACGTCATGGAATTGTTTTGCGACTCGGTGACTGCTCCTTTCTATTGCTGACTTGGTTTTCTCCTTCAGGGCTTGGCACACTAGAAAATTAGGCGAGACCATGGCCATTCGACGACTCGACCAATGTATAGGTGATCATTGGGACTGTCTTTGTTTGTTCTTTCATCTTTCTTGTTCCTTTTTGCTCAATAGTGTCCATGCTTTGTTCCTCTATCCAAATACCTTAAATTCAAGCAATTACATTAGATATTGGCAAAAAATATGGATCTGATAAGGACACTAAATCTAATAAATTAAAGTCCCAAATGAGTCTAAATCACGGACTCATCAACACCCCAAACTTAACTTTTTCTTGTAGCAAGTAAAACTCAAGTCCAGCCATTCAAAAAGTATGCCTCAACCATTGCTACTCAAGACACAATTATTAATGCACACAACAAGACTTATCTTACTCATGCAAGGATCAATTGTGTACTAAAAGATTCAAGTTGTGACCAACCATTATAAAAGAATCTCATGTTCATAATACTATATTTAAATACAATTTCAAGTTCAACAAAGGTATTCAAATGACCTCACAAAAAAATGATTCCATATTCACACACATTTGTTTACAATTTAAAGCTCTCGAATGAAATGCAACACTCACACTCACAAAGATGAACACAATGAATGGATTCACCCATAGGATTGCCTGTATTTTACATTCAACCTTAGTTTTAGCTCATTCAAAATCAAAAATCTCTTTTCAAGACTTGTAATGGGGTTGAGTGTAAGGGTATGGTCAATTAGTCTCAATGGTCGCAATCCTCATGAAATGTGGTTTAAAAAAAGCTTTCTTTCCTATTTTCATCATTTAATTCGTGGTCAAAAGTCATCTCATTATTCACTTCCCATGGAAAATTGGAAACATTATTTTCTTTGAACTTTCACAATGTTATTCCATAACTTTTTCATTCCTTTTTCTTTTCTTTTACTTTTGTTTTTCTCATCTCTCATTTATTTTGTATGGAGGGGTTCCATTTTTATGAAAACCGTGGATAATGCCTAAGTTTGCTATTCAAAATAACTATAATTCATGAGGATTAGGGTAATGGATCAGGAGAGGTCACAATTTAATCAATTGTTTTCCTAGAAAAGGTCAAAGCTCAAAGGATGTTCAAGAAATGAGAACTGATGAGTCCACAAATTGGACTCATTTAGGGTTATATTTGATAGTAATAGTGTCCTTAATTGCTTGTTTTCTCTCCATTACTAGTAAATAACCTTGAGTTCCACGTATTTTGAGTTTGAGGCATAACATGGACACTACTTGGAAAAAGGATTAAAAGAAAGAAGAAATAAAGGCCTGAGGATCGCCGAGTCAACTTGGTGACTCGCTGATAGGTCTTAAGATCACCCTTTGTTCCACTGTGTTGAGCCCTGAAGAAAAAGATGAAATTTGCGGTGATAAGAAGTAGTCAGCGCATCGCCGAAAAGTTCTTGGAAGAAGTATCTTATTCCTTAGTGATCTAAAACATGAAGATTCTTCGATTAAGAGAAAGACGACGATGAAGTTACCAAAGGGTGAATCACCTATTTTTTTGGCGATTCTGAATAATACCGTTGAGCATACCGCTGCAGCAGTAATCTTTGAAAACTATAAATACTTGATGAGTGTTTCACCTTATAGATCGAACCATTATTGTTAGAATAAAACATTAACATATTTTTCCAATTTTTATCTTAGTTTTTGAGCTCTATGTTTTGAGAGGGTTTTTGCGAAAAGAACTTAAAGACCAAATTGTTTCAACTCTAAGGACTTGGACTTACGGATTTTGATTTCTTCATCCTTGGGCTGCAACAACACTTCAGTCTTAATATCTATTTGAATTCAAGATCATTTATGTATACATTTCTCTCTGTTTATGTGTGGCTATAAGCCCCAATTCTTGTGGTGATTTTGTTGATATGGGTTAAAATTGTTGTTGGGTCTTTCTGGCTGATAGATTAGTTGTAGTTTTATTGTGATTTTGTATAGTGGTTATGGATAAATTTAATGAATTTGTAGTTGCAAATACAAGTTTATTTATGTGTTTTAAGCTTACTCGAGGGAGAAGTCGTTAAATTAAGACTACTAAATTGATTGCAGATGGGAGTGGGCCGACATGAGGCTCAGCTCGAGAGAGTGAGACCTAGTCTCATTCCTACACACACAGCTCCAGAGAGTGAGTAAGTTAAGGCGTAGGCTATCTTCATGCGTCAAGTTTGTGTCCGAGAGACACGTATTTGAAACAAGGTATGTTGCTCGAAAGAGAGCTTCTCCCCCTTAAAAATAGCCTAGACACAATTATTCTATAAATATTCTATCGAAAGCATGTACCCATTAATTTAGCTTAACCCATATTCCAGTCACATCCCAAGAGTTCCCCCTCTCTTGATTTAGTTCTCTTGTTAATTTCGCCATTTTCACTTACTTGTGACAAAATCCCCCAAATTTATAACTGACGCTTGCATGACCCCCATCTTTGATATAAAATGTTTTTATTCGGCAATATCTTTAGCTACTACTTTTTAGAACTCAATTTTACTTTCCAATTAATTCTCACCACCACTCCATGTGGAAACGATCCCACCCCTTGGTTGCGTAACTATACTACGGTACGATCTCAACACTTCCGTTGGAAGCTATGTATTTGATGGAGTTACCAATCAAAATGGCGCTTTTTCCAGGGAGTGGTGTCACATGAAAATTTTTAGATTAGTAAGATCATTATTCTTGTATAGTTTTAGCTTTACATACGTTACTTATAATTTTGCTTTTTTAATTTGTGCTTTGAAGAATGGGGTAAATAAATTGAGTGAGCACCCACAAATTAATGGAGTTCCCCTCATAACAGGTAATGAGGTATCGAGATCGCAAAGTAACTTTCAAGTTTTTGGAGGGCGAACAAATCTATAGATCGTTGGCAAAGTTCAAAGATCTAATAACTTAGGGTTTAAATCATGTCATTCCTGACATAGTCCTTCTGGACTGTTTGTACAAAACCCTCGGTCCCAGAAACAAGATGCTACTTCACCAACTCATTGCGGGAGGGATTGCAAAGAAGCACTACATGATAGTATCTCAGTTACTAGACACATGGCTGAAGCTAATAGATAAGTGGGGAATGACTTTATGATGGCCACACTAATAACTCAAGTGGATGAACAGGGTAGGAGAATAGTAGAGATGGAGGTCCAATGCAAGGCAAAGTGGAAGTACATGACTCCTCGTGCATGTATACGACCAAAGGAAAATTCGAGGAAGCGTATTAAAAGGATTCTCTAAACCAATCTCCAAAAGGTCACCGAGCATGATAGAAGGGTGGAGGAAATGAAGGAGAACACTGAAGTATTGAATCAGATTGTTGGCTTTCACTCCAGATCCATTCGTCTACTTGAAAACTTCATTACCTACGAGCTTCCTCATCTCTATCTAACAAAACACGCAAGGTCGCCTAGTAATACCAAGGTCAACCCTAAAAATGAAACATGGATGAGGTGGACTTGCGTCGTTCCACAACATTAACTAAGGTGCTGTTTGGAGGCATCCCAAAACGATTTATTTCCTTATTATAGTTTTTGAAATAATAGTGTGATTAATTATGTAGGATGAAGTGTGGGAAGCATATGGAAAGAAAAAGATGGCAAGAGAAATATTTTTTAGGCGAGCAGCCAAAGTATTAGGCCACCCAACTCGCACTACCATTTGATCCAACTCAGTTTGGGTTCAGGGTCTGTAAAACTCGACGGGCTTAAAGAAATCACTGGTGAGATGCCAATCAGCTCCGCGGCCCTGATTTGTATCGGCGTTAGGATTCCAAAATTTTCTGGGTAGATTCTTGAACAGTAGACAAAGAATATGACTTCTTGGCGCGGCACCAACTGGTTCGGCGTTCTATACTAATGTCGCTGAGTGACAAAAAACTGAATGGTTTTTGATATAAAGGCTTAAAAGTTTCAATTTCCTTTGCTCTTCTTGGTTCTCAAATTGTACAAACTAGCACCTAGTTTTATTTTCAATATTGTTGCATCTATATTGTGTTTTGATTATCGAGTGTTCTCGGATTTTGATTGCTTTGCCTCCTAGCATCTCAATTTCACCTCATTCAAAATCTAAGGTTTGTTCCCGAACCCTAAACTTCTTATATTGAAAGTTGTATGCAAATGAAGAGGTATTAATTTGTTGACATGTGCTGGGCCTCTCTAATAGAATTGAAATATTTATTTTCCTGATTAGTTTCTCAAATCTTGCCCGTTTTAAAGTATATAATAGATTCCTGAAAATTCTTTTTCAAATTGTATGAAGGTCGTGTATTGTGCATGATTAACATTGGGTATCAACCTAAATTAGTGGTGGATGTTAAATTATTTTTTCGGGGGTTGCGGTTATGGACACACCCCGAAAAATTCTATGATTTATATTAAAGCCTCACAAAATGAATAGTGATGAAATTATACCTAAATAAGTAAAAATAACAAAAAAAAACTTTTTTAGAAGTAATAGAGCCAAAACGTCAAAGAAAGGCCTTGACGTTCGGAAATTTGATAAATTGAACTAGTAGATGTCCCTTGTTTGGTGAAGGTTTGGGAGTGTCATATGAAGTCTAAAGTTTGTAAAAAGACTTTAAATAGGTAATATATAGTACAAAGGCTCACCGATAACGACTCCCAAAGGACCACCCGAAGGGTCCTTGAAGAGGAACCGAACCTTGGCGAGCAGGCTGCCAAAGCAGCCTGCGTCCAGCAAAGTATGGATGTCCCTTCGGGTCGCACAGCCAGCACAAGGAAGGGTAAAATTTTCCTCGCGACGCGGATCCTCCATGAGGTCAACTGCCTCAACCCGGATTTTCAAAAAAATTGTGGATTTGGCCACGTGACGCGCAACAACTTCCCACATCCGTTCGCCTCCTTTTTAAGACTATTTGACATCCCAGAAGCACCCAATTAAGTGAGGAGTCTTTTGGGTAATTTAAGGGATGACTTGATAAAGTTTTATGTCCAGTTTTAAGTTACTTTTAACACCCAAATAAAATCCCCAAAGTTGAAAAAAAAATCACTCTCATCTCTCTCAAATTCTCTCTACCTTCAAACCTCCATGGAAGACCATTAGATATCCAAGAAGAAGGTCAAGTTTCCAACTCAATTTCGTGGCTTCATTATCTCTAAGGTATGTTTTTTTCACTCTTGGTATTCTTTGACAAAAGAGGTCCCTTCAAAAGATGATTTCTAAATCTCCTAAAACATAGGGTTTTTCTTCTCACATGGGTCTTCTTTGTAAAACAAAATTATGAATCAATTGTGATGAATTATGATGAATTAATGTTTTTTTAAGTATATATTGATGGTTAATTGATGATTTTCTATGATTTTTCTCAAGACCCATGACCTTTCCCGATTTCATGAAAACCTTGAATTGATATGGTGAATTGTGAATATAATGAACATGTAGATTGACTACATTGTTGTTAATTATGTAATTGCTTGTTGAATTTACCTTTTTTATGTAATTGGTTATGTATTCTTGGTATTGTAAGTATTAAGGTTCATTAAATGGCATTGAGGTATGTTGATTGGTCCTTCTTGAATTCAATTATGAAGTGTGAGTTACTTAGATAGTAATGCTTCTATGTCAATTGTGTGGTTGTGATGTTGATACTAAGTATTCCTCATTCTTAAACCTATGACATTGAATTAGACATGAATTATACATGAATGTTATGATACGATTATTATATCATTGAAACTAATTTCTCATGATTATAATAAAGTGTTAAGTGAAAGGTATACACACTTATGAAGTGGTGTTTAAAATGAAAGGATTGTTCTCACTTGTGATGTCCTATGAGCTATATATTATAAGATGTTTGTGTAGGGGCCTAGAAGAGACTAATGTGAATTCGTATGATAAAATAATATTATTACTCAAAAGATTAATTGCTTATCACCGAAAGGATATGTAAATGAGATGGAGGTCTGACGTTTAGTAAGTGTGACCTCCCACATGGGTTTCCTCACGTTTGTATGTCTGGATTCCCAAGTTATGAGTTTTCTGATGAGATGGAAACCTCCATGTCTTGTATGTCAAGGTTTCTAGAAATTATCTCCTTTACCCTAAACTATGTGCCCATATAGGACTCTAGCTTAGTGGATCCACTTAGATAGCTACATACGAATGGTTACACCTTAGGCAAGTGGTAATTCTCTCTTTTCGGTTTGGGAGTAGAACACTGGATTCCATGTAGCTCACATGGTCTCATGTCGTTTATAGAAATTCATTCCCTAAACGTAAAAGTAAATGAACAAGTTAAGTATGTGACCTCTTATTAGGGTTGTCTTAAAGAAAACTAAATAGTGTGAGGGAGGTTATAGGACTTCTCTTAGACATTGCACATGTGGCATCCGAAGGGATGGTTCTAGTAGTGTTCTTTTATGATTATGATTATGAATATGTTTGTAAGCGATGACTAGCATTGATGTATTAAGCATGTCATGATGAATTATGAGAATATTTCGTAAGTATGAAGTGGTTTGGTTAATGTGATACTTATCATTGGATAGGGTTATGGGGTTCTATCTTTGGCATTGCACAAGTATTTCTTCGGTGGTCTACAAGTTGGGTTGATACTATGTTGGATTGACTTATTATTCTTATTATCTGTGCATGTTGATTTATGTTGATAGAAAGCATTATTTTGACTAAATTATCCTTTTCACATGCATAGATTATTTTTGTGCATAAAAGCCATACTTAGTACATGTGGTTTGTACTAACACATATTTCTTTCCCTTTTCCCAGACATTTTAGGTTTGGGCCGTTGAGAAGTTCGTGGTCGATTGCAAGGAAGACTTGGATCTTTTCCCAAGTCATTGGTGAGTCCTCATGTCCAGGGATGTTTCAAAGTTCCAATCTAGACATGATGTTGCTTTTGTTTGGAAACATTCATTCCTTATTTTACCATTGCAACAATTGAAATAGGCCTATAATGGCGTATTTTTCTTGTATTAGTTATGTCCAAACATTTGTACTTTGTAGATGATTTATATGTGAGATGAGATATGATTTGTTATGCTAAAAGAGAAGTCAAAGTACACTTCACTATGTAAAGTTTTAAATTTTTCTGCATATTTAACCTATAATGTGCGATGATGTATACTAAAGGATGGTCTTAGTCTTCTTAGAGGACGCCGACGCCGGTTACTCCTAGGGGGTACATTGGGTCGTAAAAAACATGGTATCAGAGCATGAGGTTGAGTAATCTTAGGATTGATGTCTCACTAAACCACGTCTATGTAGGGTCTTATTCATAATTGTGAAGTGCGCCATACTTATGAATGAGAGACTATGTGATGCTTAGGAACTCTCACTCTCTTGCTAATCCTTAGTCGTACCTAAGCGTCTTAAATCTATCTAGTCCTTTCTTCTAATCCTTTTATTGTGATTATAGGCAATGAAGTAAATGAGAAACAATGCTCGAAGGGCCGAGGAGGAGAATTTGAATGAGGCGGTTCCCCTTGAAGCTCCCCAAAACCCTCAAGTTCCTATTGTAGAAGGGGTTATGATAACATTGAGATAAGGGCGGCTATTCATAGCTTGACTCAAGTGTTGGCTACCCAAGTTTCTAGGGATGCAAGGGTGCAAGTGAACCCCATTGCTATTACCACAACTTCAAGGATTAGGGATTTCACAAGGATGAATCCCCCTATTTCTATGGTTCTAAGGTGGAGGAGGACCACAAGGGTTCATTAATTAAGTGTTAAATGTTCTTGATGCTATGGATGTTTCGTCTCAAGAAAAGGCTGAACTAACCTTTTACCAACTCAAAGGTGTGACTCAAGTTTGGTATGAGAAATGGAAGGATGAGAGGCCGGGTGGAGACGGTCGTATTACTTGGGGAGATTTCAAGATGGCTTTACTTTATAGCTTCTTCCCCTTGGAACTAAGGGAGAAGAAAATGCAAGAATTCATCAACCTTCTTCAAAGGGGTATGAGCATGAAAGAGTATAGCCTCATGTTTACTCAACTATCAAAGCATGCTCCTACTATGGTTGCGGATTCTAGACCTAAGATGAATAAATTTTTTATGGGGATTTCAAGCCTTGTGGTAAATGAGTTTATTTAGTCTATGTTGATTCCTAACATGGACATCTCTTGTTTCATAGTTGATGCCGAACAAATTTAGGAGCAAAAGCTTAAGCAAGTTGGTAAGGACTTGAAAAAGGTAAGAACCGAATATGGGTATTCTTATAAGACTAGATTTGAGATTCAAGACAAACCAAGGTTCAAGAAGAAGTTTTCCAATCAAGGCCATTCTTATGCTCAAAGGATCAACAAGAGTAAGGTGTCTACTCCCAAGCCCCAAGAGGGGAAAGGTAGTGGTTTTTATGTTGAGAAGCCTCTTGCTCAACATGTTGTAGGAAATATGATGGTAAGTGCCTAGTTAGGACATTTGATTGCTATGGTTGTGGCAAGAGTGGTCACATAAAGAGAGATTCCCCTTTGATAAAAGCTGAATGAAGTGGAAATTCTCAAGCACAACAAAATGCCTCAAATCCGTATGCTCCGAAAAAGAATCACTCTTATGCTCTCCAATCCCTAGGTGATCAACATAGCTCACTGGATGTGTTTACCGATATGTTACAATTATTTTCCTTTAATTTATATGCTTTGCTTGATCTTGGAGCTACATTGTCATTTGTGACCCACCTTCTAGCCATGAAATTTGATATATAACCTGACATATTAGACAAACCTTTTTAAATTTCCACCACGGTGGGTGATTCCGTGGTGGCTAAAAGAGTCTATAAAAGTTGTCCTATTTCTATGCATAATAGAGTTATATTATTTGTCTTGATAGAATTTGATATGCTATATTTTGATGTCATATTGGGAATGGATTGGTTGCGTGCTTGCTTTGCCTTTATTGATTGTAGGAAAAGGGTAGTCAAATTTCAATTTCCAAATAAACTAATTTTTCTGTGGAAGGGAGGAAACTCAAATACTAGGGGTAAGATTATTTCGTGTCTAAAAGCTTGCAATTTGATTTCAAAGGGTTGTCTCTACCACATAGTAAGAATAAGGGATCTTGAATGTGTGTTCCCATCCATAGAATCGATACCCGTACTGAGGGAATTTTGTATTTTCCGATGACCTGCCCGGAATCCTCCTGAATAAGTGATTGAGTTCGGCATATATTTATTGTCGGATACACAACCTATTTCAATCCCTCCTTATCGGATGGCCCTAGCCGAGTGGTATGAACTAAAGGCTCAACTCAAGGATTTACTAGATAAGGGTTTTATTCAACCAAGCATATTTCCATGGGGTTCCCCTGTATTTTTTGTGAAGAAGAAGGATGGGTATTTGAGAATGTGTATCGACTATCGTTAATTAAACAATGTCACTACAAAGAATAAGTACTGGCTCCCTAGGATTGATGACTTGTTTGATCAACTCCAAGGAGTGAGTTACTTTTCAAAGAATTGACTTGAGGTCAGGTTATCACCAACTTAGAGTGAGGGATTTTGATATTCCAAAAATGGCATTCTGAAAAAGATATGGGCACTTTGGATTCCTAGTGAGGTTATTTGGTCTAAAAAATGCCCCAGCGGCTTTCATGGACCTTATGAACTGAGTTTTTAGAAAGTATCTTGATTTGTTTTTGATTGTCTTCATTGATGACATTTTGATATACTCTAGGAGTGAGAATGATCATATGAGTAACTTGAGGATAGTTTTTGAAGTTCTCAAGGATAACCAACTTTTTGCTAAGTTTAGCAAGTGTGAATTTTGGTTGAGATCGGTTGCATTTCTTGGTCACATTGTATGTAGTGAAGGGGTAGAGGTTTATCCGAGGAAGACGGAAGTGGTCAAAAGTTGGCCTAGACCTTTGAGTCTTTCCGACATCCGAAGTTTTCTGGGGTTGGCCGATTACTATAGGAGGTTTGTTGAGGGATTTTTGTCTATCGCATATCCATTAACGTCCTTAACCCAATAGTAGTCCAAATTTGAATAGTCGGAATCTTGTGAAAAGAGCTTCCAATTATTTAAGGATAAACTCACCTCCGCTCTGGTATTGACCTTACCGGAGGGTCTTTGGTCTATTGTGATGCCTCTCGAGTGGGTCTAGGATTTGTGCTCATGCAACATGGCAAAGTCATAGTGTATGCCTCTAGGCAACTCAAGACACATGAGAAGAATTAATCAACTCATGACCTTGAGGTTGCGTCCGTAATATTTATGTCACACCCGAATCCTAGACCGCAGATGAGACCGACGTTGTCGTCCTCTCAAAGGACACAGACAAGCCCTTAGCATTCATCATAACATGTGATCAATAAAACTAGCAGAAAATTTAAAACTTTTAACATACTAATGAAGTTTACTTAGACTTCATACTTAAGATTCTTAAAGAACATACGATATTCTAAAACTGTCTCACATATATAGAAACCATCTAAGAGTGCAAATCTGGACTTAGCCAATAATAGTCAATATGCCATATAGTCATTAATACAAAAGAATCCAAATAACATAAAGGAAATAACGTATTCTAAAAACTATTAAGTCTTCATAGGCTAAATATAAATTATAGCATCCCGAACATGAGGACCTACCAAGACTTGGAGAAAGAGTTCCAAGATTCTTCAAATCGACCTCTTTAACTTCAATGGCCGGAACCTACAGATGTAGTAATACAAAGTAATGGGGTTAGTACACCACATGTACTAAGTATGGGTATATGCACATAACACATAGGGACATGCATGAAAAAAAAGGATCATTTATCATCTCTTTAGAAAACATGCTAAGTCATATGAAAGTCTTCAAAGCACATACCATATAACACATACAAGTTAAGGATTCCACCACTTAAAGCATGATCATAAGTAATGACATATTCTCATAGAGTCATGTTAACATTACATATTCAAAAGATCGTAGAAACATAATATACAAGACACTTACCAATGGTCCCATCCCCAACCTACAAGTGCAATGGTCATGTGAAGACCCATAACCCCACATAACCAAGTAGATAATATAAGGGACCACAAGTAAAGTCTTGCTTCATGTAACTTGTAACGTAATTAGTCATCACTTCATATAGCAATATAGCCAAATAACATATTCATCATAATGAATAACATCATATAAGAGTAACATCATATATCATAAGCAGCATACCTTTCATGTTATAATATTACATAAGAACAATCTCCTTGGACTTCCCTTAGAATCAACTTGTGCAATGTCTAGGTAGAGTCACATACCCTTACCTATACTAATCATTCTTCTCAAGCCACCCTAGTCAACGTTCATTTACTTGTCTTTCATTTTTACATGAGGGAACATACGCATTTACCGACATAGACCATGTGAGCTAAACATGGAATCCAGTGTCTTCCCCACACCGAAAATACGTGGTCTACCGGCCAAAGTAGAACCTTACATGACATAGCTTTCTAGGTGGATCCACTAGCTAGTATCCTATGGTGGCAACATAGTTCAATAACTAGGAGATGTATTAGAGACCCATAGTTCCACATTACATGATAGCCTCACTCTCATGAGAATCATTGTGAACATACCTTCCAACTAGGAAAGGGACACTTCTAACTTCTAGTTCATCGGTGCTTAGCTTAAGTCCTTTTCTTGAAATGACCTTTAAGTTTTCTTTTATCATTAACTTATCATAGGTCATAGGAGATTAAATTCTTGTATAACATGATCAAGAGATCATTTAGATTAGATGAGAATTTCCTTTAATCGTAACCTTTCGTATGTGTGATTAACATAACATAATCACCTTGTGTAAAGCATACAAGGGATATCATAAACTTGCATATTCGTATTCTTATCATGATCTCACAATTTACATGTTCATAGCCCAAAATATTAAATAGCAACATCATACATTCCTTTCGTAATCATAACATCATAATTATAGGCTAACATAAACATTGAGAGTAATTACACTTAGAAGACTTACCTCTTGGTTGCAAGAATCTTATTCATCATGCAATATTCATAATCATACATAGTGAAATACTCAATAGCATAATCAAGAACAACTCATCAAATCATGTACAAGATCAATGCATAGCGTAGAATAAGGTAAACGGGTCGTTAAAGGGTTCATTCAAGTCTTCATTCCAATCCTAACGTTTACATGTTATCAAATACTAGAAAAAACCAATTCGAAACCATCACTTAGAGAAAGATCATGCATCACACGAAATTCAAACATTATCAATCAATTACTCAATAATTCATGCAAAATTGAATATAGAAAACGTTTACTTTTCATTGAAAATCATAAATCCAGGGTTAGGAAGAAAATCCATTTTGTAGAGTAAAAGCCCTAGTATTTGAAGTTCTTGAAAACTTATCTTGAAAGGAAATATTGGGGAAAGGAATCCCAAGAGTGAAAAACCCATAACTTATAGATGAAGAATCCACGAAATCTGATTGGAAACTTCGAAATCTTCGTCTTCTTCCTTAAGCTTTTCTTGTTCTTCAATGGAGTCAAAGAGAGCGTTCTTGAGAGATTGAGAGAAATTTCGTTTGATCTTATTTGGGACGTGTAAAAGTGGTCTAAAACTGACCTAATATCAATATATAGTCGTCAAATAAATTACCCAAAAGATCCTCCACTTAAATTACCAAAACGCCCCTCCTAAATTAACTAAAAATAGGAGAGCATTTGACTTAGCCAAATTCTGAAAATTTACTTAAGGGTCTCGGGTTGACCATTTAAATTAATTAATTTAGTTGCTAATTTAATTAATTAAGTGACCTGGGCTAATTACTAAAGTACCCCTAAGTTACTAGGACCATAACCAACCCATTTGGACCATCCTAGGTTAGGTACTATGATATTTCTTTAGTTAGATACTCGGCTAGTGTCATCCGGTTAGGTCTTAGGATATCGGGCACACTAGTTGGTTCATTTTTGTTAGTCCTAGGTTAGTTAGCTAGTTAGGTAAGTCGGTTAGAACCTAGGATTGGTTAGGAAGCTCGGTCCCACGTGGCTGGACCCGACGCGTGCCTTCCCCCTAACCACCCTAACCGAATCGGTTGGGCTTGGTCTCTCGGCCGGTAGCACATGTGCTTGCACATGTGTTGTCGTGCACTTTCCTAACCTTGCACTCTGTAAAGTTCACTTCTTATTCCAAGGATCCTCACTATGACCTTGTGCACTGCTTAATCAACATGATCATTTTAAATGATCATGTGCTATGGTACCTAGGCTTGACCCTTCGATGCCTCGTACCTAATGTGAGTAAGCGAAGAATATAATTATTTTAGATTAGGCTCTTCATTGCAGGTACAATTCCTAAACAAGCTTGGATTAGAGCATTTGAACATCAAGGTGTATTTTAAGTTATAAGTTACTTGTGAATACATACAAAAATTGGCTAACACCCTTAAGCCAATATACTCGAAAATGACCAATATTACTCAATATTGGGCATTAGGATGTCTATGTACCCCAATACATATTCTTAAAACCTGATAGGCTCTTCACTTGACAAGTACATTTTTTGGAATGTTATAATTTATCTTTAAAATTTGGAGGCAGTATCTCTACAAGGTGCACGTTGATGTGTTCACTGATCACAAGAACCTTCAATATGTGTTGAGTCAAAAAGATTTGAATCTACGCCAAAGAAGTTGTTTAGAACTTTAAAGGATTATAACATGAGTGTCTTTTACCCTCTCAGGAAAACTAATGTGGTTGCGGATGCACTAAGCCGAGTGTCCATGGGTAGTGTGGTTCATGTGGTTTACGAGAAGAAAAAGATAGTGAAAGAGGTTCATAGGTTGGCCCAATTGGGGGTTCGACTAGAAGACTTTCTAAAGGGTGGTTTTATGGTTCTCCACAACTCCGAGTCGTCTTTAGTAGTTGGGGTGAAATCCAAGCAACACCTTGATCCTCTATTGATTGAGTTGAATGAAATGGTCCTTAGTAAATCTATTGAGTCTTTCTCTGAAGGAGAAGTTGGGGTGATTAGGCACCAAGGAAGGTTGTGCTTACAAGATGTTGATGAATTAAGAGAATTGATCATGGAAGAGGCTCATGGCTCCCGGTATTCCATCCTATCAGGTTCGAAAAAGATGTGCCATGACTTATGAGAAACTTATTGGTGGAATGGTATGAAAAGGGACATCGCAGATTTTGTTGCTAAGTGTCCAAATTTCCAACAAGTCAAAGCGGAGAATCAAAGTCCGGGTGGCTTGACTCAAAATATAGATATTTCCATATGGAAGTGGGAGGATATTAACATGGACTTCTTAGTAGGATTACCACATAGTAGAAGATAACATGACTCGATATGGGTCATTGTAGATAGGTTACCAAAGTCTGCACATTTTCTTCCCGTCTAAGTAACATATTTGGCGGATTACTATGCCAAATTGTACATCAAGGAGATAGCGAAGTTACATGGAGCCCCTTTTTCCATCATTTTGTGTAGAGGTACTCAATTCACCTCCCATTTTCAGGAGGGCTTTCCAAAGTGGGATTGGTACGAAGGTGAAACTTGGTACCGTTTTTCATCCCAAGACGGATGGTAAAGGGGAATAAAATATTCAAAACCTTGATTATATGTTGAGGGAATGTGTCATCGACATCAAAGGTAATTCGGATGGTAACCTACCTTTGATAGAATTCTCCTACAATAATAGCTACCATTCGAGCATCTCCATGGTACCTTTCGAGGCACTCTATGGGAGGAGGTGTAGATCATTGGTTGGGTGGTATGATGTAGGTGTGTTTAATTTATTTGGTCACGATTTAGTTTATGAAGCCCTCAAGAAGGTTTGAATTATAATGGATAGGCTATAAGCGGCTCAAAGTCGGCAAAAATTTTATGCCGACAATAAAAAGAGGGACCTTAAATTCGAATTAGAAGATTTGGTCTATTTGAAAATTGAACCCATGAAAGGCGTGATGAGGTTTGGAATGAAGGGGAAACTTTTTCCCTGTTATGTGGGACTGTATGAAATTTGAAGCCAGTCGGAAGTCTTGAATATGAGTTGAAATTTCCCAAATGAGTTGGCCATGATTCACCCAGTATTCCATGTTTCTATGCTTAAGAAGTGTATAGGGAACCC
The DNA here is from genome assembly GCA_016801875.1 of Solanum sitiens. Taxonomy (NCBI): domain Eukaryota; kingdom Viridiplantae; phylum Streptophyta; class Magnoliopsida; order Solanales; family Solanaceae; genus Solanum; species Solanum sitiens. The sequence goes on along the minus strand of JABWTJ010000083.1, from coordinate 738,694 downwards.
TGTTTCCATTTTTACTTTAGAAGGTTTAGGGGTGAAAGAGGACTTTTCTTATGAAGAGGTCCCGGTTGAGATCTTGGATCGACATGTTAAGAAATAGAGTAATAAGGAGGTTGCCTCCATAAAAGTTCTATGGAGGAACCACCTTGTTGAGGGTGCAACATGGGAGGCCAAGGCCGACATGAAGTGCTGCTACCCTCATCTTTTCTCTCTAAATGGCTGAGCTTTGTAGTTCCTCATATGATTTTTATAAATAATGTTGAACTTATTATGCTTTTCTAATGTGTTCATATTGTAGCTTTCACTTAAGTATGTGGTGTGCTATGAGTATTCATGAAAATTTTATTGAGCATGATTGACATTGTTTTGATAAGAAATCAGCATGACAACTCTTGATACTCATATTGAGCTCATATTAAATGGATAAGGTAGTTCCTCCTTATATGATATGAAAAGTTGAACTTATGTATTTGGTATGTTGTGGGTTAAGTTCCGATGTGTTATTACTATGATTATATGTTGAATGGAGTGGAGAATTCCTCCAATGAGCTGTGACTAATTTCATATATTGTTTTTTAGTTTTTCTGCAAGTCTTGAGTCTCTTCTTCCTATAAAGGTTTAAGGTGTCATTCGAGGACGAATGTTCCTAAGAAGGGGAGTATTGACACACCCCGGAAATTGTATGACCAAGATTAGAGTCTTATAAAATGAATAGTGATGATTTTAGACCTAAATAAGTTAAATAACTTGTTTGAGAAGTATTAGAGCCAAAACGTCAAAGAAAGGACTTGCCGTCCGAAAATTTGTTAAATTGAACTAGTAGACGTCCCTATGTTTGGTGAAGGTTTGGGAGTTTCATATTAAGTCTAAAACTTGTAATAAGACTTTAAATAGGTAAAATATAGTATAAAGGGTCAAAATATCCGATAATGACTTCCCAAGGACCACTCGAAGGGTCCTTGAGGAGGACCCAAACCTTAGCGAGTGGGCTGCCAAAGTAGCCTGCATCAAGCCAAGATATGGAGGACCCTGCGCGTCGCGCATCCAGCACAAGCAAGGGAAAAATTTTCCATGAGACTCGGGGCATCCATGAGGTGCACTGCCTCAACCCGAAATTCGAAAAAAAATGTGGAATTGCCCACGCGACGCGCAGCAACTTCTCAGATCCGTTCGCGACAATTTGACCTCACAAAAAGACCCAATTAAGTGAGGGGTCTTTTGGGTAATTTAAGGGATGACTATATAACGTTTTAAGGTCAGTATTAAGTCACTTTTAACACTCAAATTAAATCCCCAAAGTTGAACTAAAAAATCACTCTCATCTCTCTAAAATTTTCTCTACCTTCAAACCTTCATTGAAGACCATTAGAGATCCAAGAAGAAGGTCAAGTCCTAATTTTTCCAACTCAATTTTGTGGATTTATCATCTCTAAGGTATGGTTTCTTTCACTTTTCAGATTCTTTTCCCCAAAAGGTCCCTCCAAAAGATTGTTTCTAAATACCCCAAATCAAGGGTTTTTCTTCTAACATGGGTCTTCTTTAAAAAAATGAAATTATGAATATAATTGTGATGAAGTATGATGAATTAATGTTTTTAAGTATATATTGATTGTTAATTGATGATTTCCTATGATATTTCCCTAGACCCATGACCTTCCCCAATTTCATTAAAACCTTTAATTGATATGGTGAATTGGGAAGATGATGAACATAAAGATTGATTACATTGTTGTTAATTATGTTTTTTCTTCTTGAATTTAACTTGTTTATGTATTCTTGGTAATGCAAGTATGAAGGTTCTTGAAAAGGAAATGGGGTATGTTGATTGGTTCTTCTTGAATTCAATTATGAAGTATGAGTTACTTAGATAGTAATGCTTCTATGTCAATTGTGTGGTTGTGAGGTTGATGCTAAGTATTCCTCATTCTTAACCCTAAGACATTGAATTAGACATGAATATATGTGCATGTTATGATATAATTATTATATTGTTGAAAGTAGTTTTTTATTATTATAATAAATTGTTAAGTTAAGGTTTACGCACTTATGAAGTGGTGTCTAAAGTGAAAGGATTGTTCTCATTTGTGATGACCTATGACCTATATATTGTAAGGTGTTTCCACAGGGGTCTAGAAGAGACTAATGTGAACTCGTAGGATAAAATAATGTTATAACTAAAGGGAATAATTGCTTAGCACCGAAAGGGCATGTAAATGAGATGGAGGTCTCACATTTAGTAAGTCTGGACTCCCACATTGTTTCCTCACGTTAGTAAGTCCGGATTCCCAATTTATGAGTTTTCTCATGAGAGGGAAACCTCCACGTCTAGTAAGTCAAGGTTTCTAGCAACAATCTCCTTGACCCTTAACTGTGTGCCCACATAGGACTCTAGCTAAACGGATCCACCTATATAGCCACATATGAATGGTTACACCTTAGGCAAGTGTTAACCCTCTCTTTTCGGTGTGGGAGTAGAACACCAGATTCCATGTAGTTCACGTGGTCTCATGTCGGTTATGGAACTTATTTCCCTAATGTAAAAATTAAATGAACAATGTTCAATATGTGAACTCTTATTAGGGTGTCTTAAAGTCAACTACATAGTATTAGGGAGGGTATGGGGCTTCTCTTACACATTGCACGTGTGGGATCCTAAGGGATTGTTCTACTAGTGTTATTTTATGATTATGATTATGAATATGAATATGTTGGTAAGTGATGAGTAGTACTGATTTATTAATCAAGTCGTGATGAATGAACATATGTTGTATGTATGAAGTGGGTTGCTTAATGTGATACTTAGCCTTCGATAGGGTTATGGAGTTCTATCTTTGGCATTCACAAGTATTTCTTAGGTGGTCTACATGTTAGGTTGATACTATGTTGGGTTAACTTACTATGCTTATAATATGTGCATGTTGAGTTAAGTTGATAGAAAGCATTGTTTTTGCTAAATTGTTCTTTTCTCATGTATTGCTGATTTTTGTGCATAGATGAAATACTTACTCCATGTGGTTTGTACTAACCCATATTACTTTCCCTTTTCCCAAACATTTTAGGTTCAGGCCATTCAGAAGTTCGTGGTCGATTGCTAGGAAGACTTGGATCTTTTCCCAATTCATTGGTGAGTATTCATATCCGGGTATGTTGCAAAGTTCCAATCTAGCCATGATGCTCTTTTTGTTTAGAAACATTCTTTCCTTCTTTTATCATTGAGACAATTGATGTAAGCCTATAATGGCGTATTGTTCTTTTATTGGATAGATCCAAACATTTGTATTCTTGTAGATGGTTTATATGTGAGATGAGACTTTAGACTCTTATATGATTTGTTATGCTAAAATAGAAGTCTAAGTACACTTCACTACGTAAAGTTTTAAATTTTTCCGCATTTTTGACCTATGATGTGCTATGATGTATGCTAAGGTCGTCTTAGTCCTCTTAGAGGACGAAGATGCTGGTTACACCTAGGGGGTAATTTGGTTTGTAACATTTGGGAAGTTTGGTTGGGTCATTTGACGAGCGAAGTCGAGCTCGCCGAATCACTAAATGGCTCGCCCAAATTTCTTATTTCCCCTTTGATTCAATGAAACTATGACAAAATTATTTGTAACTTTTGGTTAGAAGTCTGAAGTCGCCAAATCCGTTGAGCATTTCGCTGAGACACTTCTTATTCACCCTTTGTGTGCACCATTGTTTCCTCAGAACACTATAATCAGTGAATCGCCAAAATGGATGTGCGCTTCGCTAACTGGCTCGACAAAGTTTTTCTGCATTTGAACTTCAATATTTTTGTTTGAATACGTTCGATCTTTTGCTCAAAGCTTTTTAGATATGGCTAGACAAAAAGTAGAAGGAAAAGATATGCCATCTGGCTAGACAATAGCTAAGAATTTCAGGAAGAATAAAAAGGGAACAAACCCTCCTAGTGTGGAGGATGAGGGAAAGAAGTCCTGTAACACAAGTCAGTTTCCACTAAATCTTCTTGTGATGTTCCGGGGACAATAATCCCGTATCAAGTAGGATTATCAGGCACTGACACTTACACACACAAAGATATTATGTAGACATGATCCTTGTCTACCCTCTTCTTTGTTTGTCTATATTATTACCTTTCAATTGTGGTTACTTGCATTTGTGGACAAATAGTTTTTAATTGTTGTTGGGTGAGGCCCACTTTGGTGTGCTATTGAAGTTTGTGTATTGTTGACATTAATTGGGTTGTGCTATTTTAGATCGTGTTTTATCTGCTTTTTGTGGAAGATTGAGCTTATATCTTTCTTTTGGTTATAATTTAAAAATGATTTTGACCCTGTTCAAAAAAAATTAAATTTTTCATAAACCACCGACTCGCCTACTCGGGTAGTTACCATAAAAGGTTCATTTAGAATATCAGGCAAGTTATCAAAATTTCTAGCTATCAAGTGAGTAACAAAATATGATGTAGCACCCGTATCAAGTAAACAATATATATCAATAGAGAAGACTTGTAACATACCGGTCACCACATCTGGAGAAACCTCTTGTTCACCACTAGAGTAAAGTGCATATAAGTGATTCTTTCTTGGAGCATCAACATTACAACCAATTGCTTGTGCTTGCCCACTACTTTTGTCTTGACCCTTTATATTAGGGCAATCTTTAACCGTGTGGCCACTCTTGCCACATACAAAGCAATTGTCCGTCCCAACAAGGCACTCAACATAATGCTTCTTTTCACACTTTCCACAAGTTGCCTTCTTTGTTGGTGAACTAGTACCTCTTCCCTTTTGAGACTTAGGGTTAGACACCCTCTCATCACGAGCCTTGGGAAATTTGGGAGGAACTTGATTAGATAATCTCTTCTTGAATCTCGGCTTGTCTTGAATTTCCAACCTCCCATTTGAAGAACCACCTTCATAAGGCTTGTCCCTCTTGTCCTCCATATTCGTTCTCCTTAGCCTACTTTCTTCCACTTGTTTAGCATGAACCATTAAACGAGAGATATTCATATTATCATGTAGCATGTCTATTCTTTTTATCAACTTTTGGCTTACGAAATGGATTCTATGAGCATGACTTGATAATGTTAATGTTATTGTTTCTTAGTGTTTTTATTTCGTTTTAGATACTGCCCTAAGGGCTATTTTATTGTGGATTATTGGATAAATGGTGAATAGGTGGTAAAGGCTTGGATGAAGGGTAAGTTATTCTATTTTTGCTAAGTTATCTTGAAGTAAATCTTGAGTGGTATGGTCCACCTATGGTGGCGGTGTTTACTTAAAATGTATGAAGTTATATGTGTATTGTGAGAATGGCCTTGAAGGCATGATAAGTGATATAAAGTGATAATTTTGATATGCATATGTATGGTATGTGTTGGAATGTTGATATGAATATCTTAAAGGGTTTATGCCTAAATGAAGTATGCAATTGATATGTGAAGTATGATAGTGTGTGAATTGTGATAAATGTGAGTTGAGCTTGTCTAGAAGTCAATGTTATGAATAGTGGTCATTATGTGAAAGGTGTGCTCATATGTGTTCACGCACACACTTGAATGCATGAATGAAGTCAATAAGTCAAAATGGGGTATTGTAGAGAGGACACTCTTCATGAGTAGAGATATAGTGTCTAGACCATCCTCACTATTCCTAAGTATGAACAAGGGGGATTTTGGGGTGAACCACTTCGTGAGTAGAGATTAAGTGTTTAGTAGCAACCTCACTATTCCCAATGAGCTTTCCAAGATAGGATTGGAGGTTGGATACCCTTCATGACTTGAGATGGGGTGTTTAATAGTTATCTCCTAACCTATAGTCAATGAATGTTTAAGACTCCGTGGGGGAGTTATGTTTAGCACCGAGAGGATTTGAAGAAGGGGTGGGTACACTTCATGAGTAGAGATGTTGTATCCACTGTACCTCTTGAGATGGGTGCTCCTCGTTATTAGATAGTAAGTTACTTAGTAGAAATATCCTTATCCCTAAACTATGTGCCCACGTAGGTGTAGCTATTGGAGAACCCATGTAAAGGCTAAAGAATACGACCCTACCTTAGGACAGTAGGAATCCCTCATCTGGTAAGGCAGTAGCGGGATTCCATGTCATTCTCTCATGGTCTGTGTCGGTTAAAGTTAGCCCCCACAAATGTATACAAATGTACTAAGACTTCATAAGGGTGTGCTACGTAGGGTAGGTGGTGTTATAGGACATTACCTATCCATTGCAGAAGTAGATATTTGGAGGGAGTCTTAGTGTGTCCTTTTATGAAATGTATGAATGGGTCATGATATGATGTAAATAAAAGTAATGTGACTTTATGTCTAATGTTAACAAAGCATGTTAAAGTTATGTCTTGTATGATTAAGTTTATGAATGATGAAGGTAGTGTATCTAATCTCATGGAATCCTCAAGGAGCACATGGTGGGAGTAGTAGCATGAAATTCTACTTTAACATTGCACTTTGTGTGACTTGTAAGTCCACTTGAGAGGGGTACTGATGCGAAGTTCCTAAATGCAAGTATGTTTCTCTAGTGTCTTTAGTATGGAGTGTTGATTTGTAAATAAAATGAAGTAAGCCTTTCCCTAGTAGTCTTAAGGATCTCTTGAGTAGGTATTGAGGAGGTTGTATGGGCGATCTCCTTATATCTTACTTAGGGGAGACAACATAGGATAGGAGTAGTTCATGTGAAGATTCACTGTAAGTATGCTTTTATGTTGAGAAAATGGATGTTTTGCCTTATGTCCTAAATGATAGTTTTAAATGATGTCTTGTGACTTAATTCATGAAGGATTTTATCAAAATACCATGACTTGTATGTTTCATCTAAATTGTCCCTTTTTGCATGTTTTTGCATATGTCATACTTAGTACATTATTTGTACTAACCTCATACTCTTCTATACTTTATAAGTATAGGTTTGAGCCGAGTTGAAGGTTAGAAGGCAAGCTTGGGAATCGACTCTCTCAAGACTAAGTATGTCCCCATATATTCGAGGGCATAGTCTTTAATTCTTTAGTTTCCTTATTTTAAGACTTATTATGAATTTCCTTCAATGTAAAGGGTCGTGTCCCTAAGATATTTATGTCGTGTCTCTTAAGTTGTCTTGTGACGATGAGACTATCCTTTGTATTTATTAAAGATGTTTCCCTTATTATTATTTATCGTGAAAAGTTTGAATTTCCGCACTAATTTTTATGTCTTATGTAATGAATGGTAGATAAGAGTCTTGCACAAGACCTTTGAAAGGTCAAGCACGCCTTGTGATGGCCTAAGGGTTTCCCTAACTTCTATGGTGTACTTGCAGGTCATTACAAACTTGGTATCAGAGAATAAGGTTTTGGAAAATAGTTTAGGGTCCAATGTCTCAAAATCCACGTCTAGTAGAGACTTTATCATCGGTGTGAGTCGAGACACATCTATGGGCGAGAGGCTATAGGATGATAGAAGTTTCACTTCTGTTCATTAATCTAGTGTCGTGCCTTAAAGTTTAGTTCTATAAGATTCTTTTCTCAACCTCTTCTCTTGTGTTTATAGGACATGAATACGAGAAGGACACCCGCTAGAAGGGAGGAGGGAGAAGTATCTAACGAGAGAATTCCTCTCCAAAAGGAGCAAGTTCCTATAATTGACCAAGTGGAGGTGAATGAAGAGGTTCCCCCTCCGAAATCTCAAGGACATCAAGTGCCCCAAATGCCTCCAATGCCCCGAGGTCCTCAATCTCCCTATGTTAAAGGGGTTATGACTAATGTGTATATAATGACTGCTCTTAGGGTCTTGACTCAACTCATGATGACTCAAGCTCATGTCATCACTAATCATGTGGTTCTCTAAGCTAACCTAGGAGTTGGACCTCAACCCAATGCAAGTACTCCCGCTTCTAGAATCCGGGATTTCATGAGGATGAACCCTCTTACTTTCCATGGCACTAAGGTGGATGAAGATCCACAAGGCTTCATAGATAAGGTGTTAAAGGTGGTGGATGCTATGGGTTCGGCTCCTAGAAATAAAGCGGAATTAGTCGCTTATGAACTAAAAGAGTGGAACAAGTGTGTTTGAACAACGAAGAGATGAGAGGCCCTTAAGAGAAGGTCTGGTAGATTGGGATGTGTTCAAAACATCCTTTCTTGATAGGTTCTTTCCCATAGAGTTGAGGGAGAGGAATTTAGTGGAATTCATGAACCTTCGTCAAGGGGGAATGAGTGTTAAGGAGTATTCTCTCAAGTTGACCCAACTCTCTAAATATGCCCCAACTTTGGTAGCCAACTCTAGGACTAGGATGAATAAGTTCATGATGGGGGTATCTAGTATGGTTGAAAAAGAATGTCGTACGGCTATGCTTCATAATTATATGAATATATCTAGGCTCATGGTGTATGCCCAACAAATTGAAGAGTCCAAGCTTAGGGAGATGACTAGAGATGGAAAGAGGACTACATCGTAGGAGTCAAGTCAACCTAAGTGTAAGAAGAGGCTCTATAATCAAGACTCTTCCATGGGAAACAAGGATAGGGTTTCCAACCAAAATTCTCAAGGAGGTGGTTATGCTTATGAGAGACCTAGGTGTACTAGTTGTGGAAACAAACACTCGGGTAGGTGTCTTGCTGGCATGGATGGTTTCTTTGGATGTAGTAATAGGGGCCATAAGATGTGGGATGGCCCTACCCTCAAGGTAAAAGGGAAAGAGGTCAACCAAGCTCCTCATGATGGTCCGAATCTGAATGCTCCTAAGAGGAATAGTTTCTATGATCTCGGAGCTAAATAAGCGACTAATCCGGAGTGAAGGACCCGATAAGTCATAATTCCTTTTGGTTGTTATGTTTATGTTATGATATGAGTTTATATGGTCTTGTCTCTTATGTAATCATGCCTTCATGTTATAATTGCTTCAATGTGAATTCTTGAATTTTGAGTATGTTTCACTGTAAAGAAGTAGTCTTCACTGTATAGAATTTCAAAATTTGATTTAATTGCTTTTTCATGAATGATGGTCTCAATATGTGTAGAAATTATTTGTAAGAGCATGGATAATGTTGGAGAAGGTAGTTCCTCCATGAATGATGAACTGAGTATGTGGTGTGAATTGTGGAACTTGTTCCATCTTCCTTGTGTTTATTAAATGCTTAATGATGTGAAGTTAGTGCTCCTTGTGAGTTGGTTCATTGAGTATTAATTTCTTGACGTTGATGATTTGTGTGGTATGCTGCTATTTGTGTCCTTGATGTCCTCGGAAGTGTTTAGTATCATCCGAGGACGAATGTTGTTCTAAGTGGGGGAGATTGTAACGACCCTAAAAATGAAATAGGTCAAACTAGATATTCACATGTGTTTCATGAATTAATAATGTATTAAAATAGTATATTTTAGCATTAGAAGTCACTTCGTAAAGTTTGGGAGCATTTGGAAGTCAAACGCCCAAGACGTCCGAAAAACTAGTCGAAGTTGAACTAGTGTGTCGTACTGTTTTGTAGTAAAGTTTTGGGGGATGGTTTTAGAGTGAAATTGAGTGTCAATGGTTCCTATGCATAGAGGTATGTACCAAGTGTCAAAAAGTCCGACTACAACTCCTCAAGGACACCCGAATGGCCCCTAAGGAGGACCCAAACATGGGTGAAGATGTTGCTCAAGGCAGCGTACAGGGACAGGATCTGAAGCCCCACCTCGCGACGCGCACTTGACAAAAGGTCTACTTCCTCAAAAATTTTTAGAGGCAAAAATCTGGAGCTTGCCTTGCGACACGCAGCCAAGTCCTAGATTTGGCCACTACGTTTTTAAGTCAAATTTCAAGTTGGAAAAGGGTCAAAATGGTATGGGGTCTTTTGGGAACTTTGGGTATCATTTGTGGACATATTTAGGTTATTTTAAACCTCATTTCACCCATCATTTCAAACCCTAAAGATTAAATCAAATTTCTCCAAAAAAACTCTATCCAAAAACCTCCATTGAAGAAGATTCAAACTCCAGGGAAGAGGACCAAGTTCTTCACGTTTTCTTCACCAAATTCTAGTGGGTTTCTTCATATTAAGGTATGGTAGTCATCCTTTAACCTGCTTTCATTCAAGGAGCCATTTCAAAGAGATTTGAAAAAGGATTTCAACTTCAAACTTCTTTATTCCTTGACTTTAAGTATGGGTCTATGCATGAAAATGTTTTATTGATTAAAATGAGTTTTTCTTAGTGTTAAATGATGATTTTAATGTCAAAACCGTAATGGAATAAAGTATATTCTTTTTATCAACTTTTGGCTTACGAAATGGATTCCATGAGCATGACTTGATAATGTTAAAGTAATTGTTTCTTAGTGTTTTTATTGTGTTTTAGATACTGCCCTAAGGGCTATTTTATTGTGGATTATTGTATAAATGGTGAATAGGCGGTAAAGGCTTGGATGAAGGGTAAGTTATTCTATTTTTGCTAAGTTATCTTGAAGTAAATCTTGAGTGGTATGGTCCACCTTTGGTGGTGGTGTTTACTTGAAATGTATGAAGTTATATGCGTATTGTGATAATGGCCTGGAAGGCATGATAAGTGAAGTGAAGTGATAATTTTGATATGTATATGTATGGTATGTGTTGGAATGTTTATATGAGCATTTTAAAGGGTTTGTGTCCAAATGAAGTATGCAATTGATATGTGAAGTATGATAATGTGTGAATTTTGATAAATGTTAGTTGAGCATGTCTAGAATTCAATGCTATGAATAGTATTCATTATGTGAAAGGTGTGCTCACACACACACTTGAATGCATGAATGAAGTCAATGAATGAAAATGGGGGATTGTAGGGTGGAAACTCTTCATGAGTAGAGATGAAGTGTCTAGACAATCCCTACTATTCCTAAGTATGAAAAACTGGGATTTTGGGGTGAACACTCTTCGTGAGTAGAGATGAAGTGTTTAGTAGCAACCTCACTAGTCCCAGTGAGCTTTCCAAGATAGGATTGGAGGTTGGATTCCCTTTGTGAGTTGAGAGGGGGTGTTCAATAGTTATATCCTAACCTATATTCAATGAATGTTTAAGACTCTGCGGGGGAGTTATTCTTAGCACCGAGAGGATTTGAAGAAGGGGTGGGTACACTTCATGAGTAGAGATGTTGTATCCAATGTACCTCTTGAGATGTGTGCTCCTCGTTATTAGAGAGTGAGTTACCTAGTAGAAATCTCCTTATCCCTTAACTATGCGCCCGCGTAGGTGTAGCTATTGGAGAACACATGTAAAGGCTTAAGAATATGACCATACCTTAGGAAAGTAGGGATCCCTCATCCAGTAAGGGTAGTACCGGGATTCCATGTTAAGCTATCATGGTCTATGTCGGTTAAAGCTAGCCCCCACAAATGTATGCAAATAAACTAAGTCTTGTTACGGGTGTACTACTGAGGGTATGTGGTGGAATAGGAGATTACCTATCCATTGCACAAGTAGACATTTGGAGGGAGTCTTAGGATGTCCTTACATTAAATGTATAAATGGGTCATGATATGGTTTATATGAAAGTAATATGACTTTATGTCTAATGTTAACAAAGCATGTTAAAGTTATGTCTTGTATGATTAATCTTATGAATGATGAATGTAGTGTATATAATCTCATGGAATCCTAAAGGAGAACATGGTGGGAGTAGTAGTATGGGATGTTACTCTCACATTGCATGTTGTGTGACTTGTAAGTCCACTTGAGAGGGGTACTTATGTGAAGTTCTTAAATGCAATTATGTTTCTCTACTGTCTTTAGTATGGAGTGTTGATTTGTAAATGAAATGAATTAAGCCTATCCCTAGTAGTCTTAAGGATCTATTAAGTAGCTATTTAGGAGGTTGTATGGGCGAACTCTTTATATCTTACTTAGGGGAGCGTTTGGACAACTTAGGATATGAGTAGTTCATGTGAAATTTTTGGTTTACTGTAAGTATGATTTTATGTTGAGAAAATGGATGTCTTTCATTATGTGCTAAATGATGATTTTAAATGATGTCTTGTGACTTAATTCATGAAGGATTTTATCAAAATAGCATGACTTGTATGTTTCAACTAAATTGTCCCTTTTTGCATGTCTTTGCATATACCATACTTAGTACATTATTTGTACTAACTCAATACATTTCTATACTTTATAAGTATAGGTTTGAGCCGATGTGAATGTTAGAAGGCAAGCTTGGGAATCGACTCTCTCAAGACTAAGTATGTCCTCTTATATTTGAGGGCATAGTCTTTATTTCTTTAGTTTCCTTATTTTAAGATTTATTATGTATTTCCTTCATTGTAAAGGGCCGTGTCCCTATGATATTTATGTCGTTTCTTTAAGTTAGCTTGTGACGATGAGACTAACCTTAGTATTTATAAAAGATGTTTCCCTTATTATTATTTATCGTGAAAAGTTTAAATTTCAAGACTACATTTCATGTCTTATGTAATGAATGATAGCTAAGAGGCTTGTGCAAGACCTTTGAATGGTCGAGTACACCTTGTGATGGACTAAGGGTTGCCCTAACTTCTACAGTGTACTTGCGAGTTGTTACACCGCCCATATACCCTCTCTAAGCATTCCTAAATGATCCTCAAGACTAATTATAATGAGACATACACACTTACAATACACCAAACACATAACATGTATAATATGACATTCTTCTTACCAGGGCTATAAAAGACTTACTTAAGTACTCCTAGAAGAGAACGCACATACACTCTCTTCATGGTTACCTAAATAATCCTTAAGACTTCCTACGTTTATATCATGCCGAAAGTATCAACCAAGTTCCCCAACTAGAGTCATTCTCAAGACTTCCCTAGATAACACATGAAGAGCACACCCCTTATGACCCCTTCACACTTTAACTAAGGAATTCTTAAGTAACTCTAGATTAGGTACTCATTCATTTACATTCTTTCTAACCTAAGCCATTATTTAGTTAGTTCATTAAGAGACATTCATCACACAGAGGACATCCAAGTAATGGTCTTGGAGAAGACCGAGGGACTCTCACTAACATCTTAAAAGCCTATTGTGCGATGTCTAGATAGTGACTGATACCCCCACCTTGAACTTCTCTAATGCTAGTAGGTATCCCACATGATGATAATAGACAATAACCGACATACACCATGATAGCAAAACATGGAATCCGGAGTTGTAACCTACTCCGATTGAGGGTGTTCTACTTGCCAATGGTAGAACTTGGAACATTCCATGTAGGCACATGGTTAAGTAATATAAATGGCTTACTTTGTGTTCTAGCCTCATCCTTTAACTAGAACTACTTCCCTTACCATACTCACTCGGTGCTAGCCTTTGTTCTCATAGAGTAATTGACATTAAATGTTCATAAAAAAGGGGTTCTATATCAAGTTCAAAACACAATTACATTTACCCTACCAAAGAGGTCCCCTAGGGATGCCTTACAATGGCGACAAGAAGTTCTAATGACTTTCCTAAGGATTGATATGATTTCGTTCCAGCCAATCAACCTTTAGTCCATAATTCATTACAAGAAGGATATGATTACATCTTTCGACTTCAAGGTTCATAACCTTACCTCTAGGTTCAAGGTTTCACATAAAGGACCCTTTTAACATCATTCAAGGTCTCATGTAATTCATACATACAAGACTTAGAGGCTTTTGCATCCTAAGTCAAGAAATCTCATATTCACATTCATACATGCATCAAGTAAGGGACACAAGTCTACCACACAAGACATACCAATACTTCACATAGCACATATTGCATATCATATTCAAGAACATAGGAACAACCTTCATCACCTTTAGGTCACCATATACACCACAATAACATCGTCAATATAGCCATCATAAGAATCAATAACCAATTAGGAAGAATCATGCATCAACTCTAAGACTACACACATAAAGACATAGTCATAGTATAACATGATCACCTAATAATATTAATAGAAAAAACCACATACTTTCACATTACTTCACCTGTAGGTAGATATGATCACACTTCACACAATCAACTACACAAATCATCATATTACTTCAAGTAGTTCCCGACGAGGCCATGATTATCATAAAACATAAAGTAAGGCCGACAAGGCCACATCAATCACATAACACCGCAATCATGAGTGGACCAAATCAATTACAACATAATTGAAGAGATATTTTATATAAAATAAAGAGAAATAGGACACCGTACCACCAATCAATTCTCTCCACTTCAATCCTTATCTAAATCATCCAATTCAAAACCAATAGGTCATTACCGATGTCCATGAACATCAATTCAATACAAAAACCATAATACTCAATGAAACTGACTCAATTAACTATATATTTATCAATCTAATACAACCTATATCTCAATTGAATACAATTCTTACATCATTCAATAGCCCATAGAAAACTAAACTAGAATTCATAAGCATTAAGTCAATATCAAGTAACCCATAAAGTGTCAAAAACTAGGGTTCATGATTACATTGGTTCATAAGATAATTGAGTTAAAATCATCTAATTAACAACAATTCAATCAATATTCAATGATTCAAAACCTTTAATGCAAGAAACATGGATAGATCAATAGACAAGTTCATCTTTGAAAACATTAGAAAACATCTTTGAATTTGAGATCCTTGATGAATAGAGTTTCAAGGATAAAAAACATCCATAAATGATGTTAATCCTCCAATTTAATGAAAAATCACCATTCAACTCCCCAATCCAAGCTCTTCCTTGAGTTTTTGCTCCAATAGAGTTCTAGAGAATTTCTAGGATATTTTGGGTTTTGATTTTGAAGAATGAATTCTACTAAGTGTTAAAGACTAATAAACATGTTTAAAATACCCAAAAGACCCTTTAGGAACCTCCCAAATTCTATTTTGTAAGTGGTATGAAATAACCATTTCACTTAACAGTTACTGCGCAGGAAAACAGTCCACCACAAACGGTTCCCAATGACGGCCCGTTTCCAAACCAATGGACCGTCCTATTGGTCAGTGGTTTGGGACTGAGGCTGTTCCTTGGCCTTCTCTACTCCCACGCCTACGTGTCCATCCATAACACCCATCAACGGGGCATTGACTGGCATACGATTCATCTACTGCCTCCGTCGTTTGGGGCTGTCTAGGCAATTTTGGCTTCAAGGAAAGGGTCCTTCCTCAAGGACCATTGGTTTGTCCTTGGGGAGTTTTACCCAAACGTTTGCAACCCGAATAGGTTCCTATAAGATTCTAGGACCTATCACATGAATTTCATCAAAAAAGAACACGGAAAACTCGACGAAACATGTAAAGAAATACAAGGTTTTTTCAATTCAAACCTTTTGAACGTCATAGACGTTTATGGACGTTTGACCTCCAAACTTCACAAAACATGACACACTGCCTATATTCACCATAATAACTCATTTAAGGACCTCATACCTGTAACAACCCTAAAAATGAATAAGATAATTACTTAAGGTGTCAAGAATGCTTGCGATTGGACCAAGGTCCACACGGATTGATACGCGTAGAACCAGACCTTAGAACCCCTACTACGACCAAGCCAACTAACTTGGGGAGTTAATTGAGCTTGGAAAGGTTGGAACCAACCATGTGAGGCTCACGAAATGAAGATTTAATCGAAAGAGTCTTTACCGGACTTAAAAGAAGAAATTTTAAGTTTTGAGGGTCCAGGGGTAAAATGGTCTTTTCCAGGACAAGGATAATATTGTAATTACCCTGAGGAATTAATAAATTAATTTAATTTAAAAGAGCAATTCGGGTTGGGCGACCCGAAATGACCCATTTTCGCAACTGGGGTGTCACTCGGGTTCGAGCCCCACTAGAAGCATCAATTAAGGATTTAATTATTGATAAAAAAATCTGATTTTTGGTAATGGCACAATGGTCATTTTACCTAAGCTAGATAAAGCAGATATTTATTAGTTAAATTAAACCTTACTTTGACCAAATTCAAACCTACACTCCTAATCCTAATAACTCTCTTTCACGTCTCTCAACTCTCTTTCACGTCTCTCAACTCTCATTCTCTCACGCTTTGCCTAACAAAAAAACTCAAGAACTGTTTAACAACAATTGTTCTTCACACTTGAAGAACACACGAAAAGTTTTAAGAAAAGCAAAGTAATCAAAAACTTCAAGGCAAAGAGAGGTTGTTCGTCGAGTGGTGTGTACGTTGAGGTGAATTGGGCGTGGTTTGGAGGAACTTTTGGGCAGCAACTTCACGCTTGAACAATGTCAAAAGGTATGGGTTTCTTCTCTCTTGGTCCCTTTCCCTAGAGGCCCCTTACAATTTAAACTATTCACTCTGAAACTAAGGTTGTTCCCCTTTGCGTGTCCTTGTCACTAGACTCCCAAATGATTTCGTAGGTTGTATATTTTGTGCTGGTAGATTTAGGCATGTATGGTGTTTTTGTATTGAATGTGAACATGTTTATGTGCGTGAAATCACGAAGATGACAATCAAGGTGTGATCGAAAAAGCAGGTGTGTGTGGGGGCACGTTTGGCAGTGTGTTTTGGCCACTGTTTTAGGGCGTATAAGACATGTATTTCTTTGTATTTTATGTGTAAATTGTGTATACAATGTGATTTTCATTGTAATGAAATACGGTTGACTGAATAACATTATTTTAGACAAATAAATCTATGAAAGATGCGCCTAAAAATTTATTAAAATGACTTATGAATGCACCCTATGAGTCATGTGAAAACGTTGATAAAAACGAATTGAAAATAACCAAAATTTCCAGCAACTTTGCAAGGTTAAATTAAGACTAAAGTTAATGAAGAAAATCTGGAAATTAATTCATGTTAAAAGAGGTGAGCCCACCAGGATTCGAACCTGTGATCTCACCCTCTAGCTACTGGTTTCGCGAATAAAGGGAAAAGAAAAAGGGGCTGGGGGGAATCGAACTTGGCTACTGTTAGTTCATGAGAAAAGAAAAGCAAAAGGGGACTGGGGGAATCCAACTCGCGAACTGAAGGAGAAAGAGGAGAAAAATAATTAAACAAATAAATGGGAGGCGTGGGATTCGAACCCACGACCTCCAGGCACGCGCGAAAGGGGAGAAAAATAAATAAAAGAAAATGTGAGGCATGGGAATCGAACCCACGACCTTAAGGCTGAAAAAGGGACAAGGCAAAATTAACTAAAGAAAGAAAGTGAGGCTGTGGGGGTTCAATCCTACAACCTCACTGCCACTCGCCGAAATTAAATTAAAAATAAGATAGGACGCTGTGGGGGTTCGAACCCACAACCTCCCAAGCCCTTAGCGAAAATTAAATAAAAAAAATATAGGAGGTTGTGGGGGTTCGAACCCACCACCTCACAGCCTCAGCGAAATGAAAGATTAAATAAGGAGGCTGTGTGGGTTCGAACCCACAACCTCCCTATCCCAGCGAAAATTTAAGGAAAATACAAGAGGCTGTGGGGATTTGATCCCACAACCTCTTGGTTTAGGCGAGAATGGACAAGATGATGTTAAAGAAAAAAGAAAAATGGGTTGTGGTGGTTCGAACCCACAACCCTTCGGCCAACCTAAGAGAAAAACTAAGTAAAAAGTTAATGATACGATGTTAATGTTGGGATTTAATTTAGAGTTCTAATGTTATGAATATTAGAAATAAAATCAATGAAAAATATAAATAATATTCAAGTGATTCAAACTTGGGTTACCTTGCCCAATCTTCCGTATTGATACATAAGTCATACGTGAACAAAAGATCCAAGTAATGCCACCTACTTAGATCAAAAATCAAGATCTTGGCATATATACAAGATATATAACTCTTGTACTACATAATCTTAGGAATGTATGAATCACTTAACGAATTATGAATGAAGCCTCATGGCTTGTGTGTATAAACTCATAAGTCTAGCATATGTTTTAAACAAGTGAACCTAAGGTATATGTAATGAAATGACGAAACACTAGAAGGGTTAAGTAATAGTATGAAACACACCAATGGCCAAGTATATTGGCATATGATGAAATGAACATTCACGTAAAATGAGGTGAATAATCATGAAGATTAAATGTGCTAATGACAATGAATGTGGTGACAACATGATATGAGGCTAATGCAAATGATGAGAGCAATCTTAAATGAGCCTAAGTAAATGTTACCAAAACGTACTCACCTATAAGAGTGTAAGATAATGAAGAGATCGGTCTCTATGAACACTCTAATGAAAGTATTGAGATTAATACACTTAATACTAATGATGAGATGAGAAATCATCTAATGAGATATGATGTCCTCATACTAGAAGTCAGTTTCCATGATGTATGAGTTGAATGAAATGGAACTTTGTACTGAGCACCGATAGGCTAGCTATGAGCGGTGATGCCTTCTTTCAGGAAGGGCGAAGGTTCACGTAACTCTCATGAGATGAGAATGTCCGGCTTGCAGTGTATGGGTCTCCTAGTATCTCCTAGTCTTCGAATCTATACTGCCAATATAGGGATCTGGCGGGGTTAAATTCCCATGTACGCTAGCATGTTACTGGGTCACTTTGGCCGGTGATTCCACCTCTTTTTGGTTTGGGGGAGACACTGGATTTCATGATGCTCACATGATCTATGTCGGTTAAAGTTAAAGTTCCCAATGAATGAATAAGGCCAGCCTCAAATGAAGCACATAATGAAATGAATGATACCAAAGGTGTTAGGATAGGATAATCAAGAGGTGAGATAGACTCAGGTAATGACATTAGGTTATTCTTGATCATTGCACAGCAAACCCGATGAAAGTCTTAAACTACACACTAGGTATAGCTGGTGTTCACACTGGCATATGAACGAAATGAAATGAAGTACATATGAATGAATGCAGCAGACTCTGAGTTTGCTAATGAAGACTCCCTAGTTGAGGTCCCATATGTTGAGCCCTCATTTTGGAAAGTCTTAATGTCAAGTCCATGATTCCAAGGTTTCATGGCATATGAATGAATGATATTGAAGAAGCTATGTGCCATATGTTATGTGTTATATGTTATATGTTATGTAAATTGATATGTGCTATATGAAGATGTTATGTGCTGTGTGCAATATGATATTTATGATGATGCATGTTACTCTAATGGCATAACTTTCCTAATCCGAATTTGGAAAGCTTATTGACTTTCCTAATCCAAATTTGGAAAGCTCACTGACTTTCCTAATCCAAATTTGAAAAGTTCACTAACTTTCCTAATCCAAATTTGGCAAGTCCACTGACTTGACTTCCCATAAGCACGTTGTTAGGGAAGAGCTATTCTTTCTCATGCATGTCCTTGGTGTGTGCTTTCATATACCCATACTTAGTACAAGTGTGTACTAACCCTATACAATTATACTATTTTAGGTGCAGGCACAGGTGGACGATAGAGCTACAGGATCATTGTTGCAGTCATCCGAACGTCCAGCATTGATCCGGAGTTGGTAGGTCCTCATTCTTTTGAGGATGCTACTGTTTTATATTCTATATTAGTTTTAGACAAGAGCTAGTGGAGTATGTTCCACTAGCGTTTCTTTCCTGTTTTTATTCAGACTTTGTATTGGTGCCATTTTGGCAATTATACACTTGATACTTATTGAACTATTTCTTTCAGTTGCTTATCTCTTAATATTAGATGGTTGATGGTGAACAATTATGAAATGACAAGTATGTTAAGAAACAAAAAGTTTCAAATTTTCCGCTAAAGTTAACCTAGATGAAGTATGAATAATGTAAGTAGGATTTTCTGCTACCTCTGAGAGGTCAACGACGCCGGTCTCGTCTGGGGTCTAGATTCCCGGTCGTGACAAAGTTGGTATCAGAGCACTAGGTTAAATTTCGATAATAATGAGTTCACATCAACCACATTGAGTAGTTTCTAAGTCATGGTAGTGAAGTGCACCACTATCCTGGATAAGAGACTGCATGATGAGTAGGAAAACTTCCCTTTTTCCGATATTATTGTGCTTTTCCTTATGTCTAATTTCTTGGTGTTATGAGCGTGTCTAACATTAATCCTTTTTGTTTTGAGAGAATGAATACTAGGAGGGCTATTGGTCAGAGGAGAGGAGGTGCAACTGCTGGGGGCAATCAGGTTCCACCCCAGTCTCCAGTTGAAGGAGTGGCTATGCCAGTTAACCCAGCTGGGTTGACTGATGCTGAGGTGAGGGCATCTCTAGCCCAGATGGCACAGGCCATTACTATGCAGGCCCAGACTATGACTGCCCAGGTCAACCGAAAGGATGTTGAGAGGGAGAACCCACCGGTTTGTAGTATGGCTGACAGACTGAGAGACTTCACGAGGATGAATCCTCCTATTTTCACAGGGTCTAGGACTACAGAGGATCCCCAGGAGTTTGTGGATGAGGTGCATAAGATTCTGGTTGCTATGGGGGCCACAGATACTGAGTAGGCTGAGCTGGCTTCCTATCAGCTCAAGGATGTTGCACAGACTTGGTGTAAGATGTGGCAGGATAGCGGAGCTTTGGGCGGAGTTTCAATCACTTGGGAGTTGTTCAAGACAGCATTTCTGGAGATATTCTTCCCTAGAGAGATGAGGGAAGCCAAGGTTGAGGAGTTCATCAACCTTAAACAAGGCTCTATGACAGTTGGGGAGTATTCCCTGAAGTTTATTAAGCTATCAAGGTATGTTACTTTCCTTAATATCTAACATCAAGGATGAGGTGAGTACTGAAGTTTGTTAAATTATCCTGGTATGCTACTTCCCTTGTGTCTAACAGCAGGGATGACATGAGCAGGTTCCTCACAGGAATCAATGGAGATCTAGAGGAGGACTGTCGGTCTGCGATGCTTCCTGATAATATGGACCTCTCCAGTTTGATGGTGCATGTCCAGCAGGTAGAGTACAGCTGTAAAAATAGGGGTGTTCGTGATGCTAGGAGGCCTAAGACTCAAGATCAGGCAGGTCCCAGCCATGGAGGCCACAGAAACAATTTTCGCGTCCGTGAGAAGCCCCGGTTCAAGAAGGGGCAACACAGTTCTGGTAACTCAAACTTTTAGAGGAGTACAACACCTAGAGGAGGCAGACCTGAGCCCAAGAAGGGCAATGGAGGTGAGATGCAGCGTCCTAAAAAGAATTGTGCTAAGTGTGGCCGAGCTCACAGTGGAGAGTGCAGAGAGGACGCTAATGCCTATTTCGGTTGCGGTAAGAGTGGACACATGGTTAGAGACTGCCCACAGAATAGAGGTCAGGCTGGAGGTAATGCTCAGCCTAGGCCTAATCCACAGGGTACAGCAGCAGCCGAGCCTCCTAAGAGAAACAGATTCTATGCCCTGAAGGGCAGGGAGGAGAAGGAGAAGTCCGCTGATGTGGTCACAGGTATGCTGCAAATATTCTCAACTTCTGTTTATGATTTACTTGATCCAGAGTCTACTCTTTCCTTTGTAACTCCTTTGCTTGCTCTCACTTTTGAGATATTTCCTGAAGTTCTGCATGATCCTATAGTGGTTAGTACACCTTTAGGAGAAAATGTAAGAACTGATAGATTATACAAGGGTTGCCCAATAGTGATAAGTGGTAAGACTATGTGTGCAGACTTGGTTGAGTTACCCATGCATGATTTTGATGTTATTCTTGGCATGGACTGGCTTTACAGTTGTTATGCTTGCTTGGACTGTCGTAGTAGATTGGTGAGATTTTGTTTCCCTAATGAAGAGGAGCTAGTCTGGGAGCGGTACAACTCGAGTCGTCCTAACCTCTTGATTTCGAACCTAGAGGCCAATAAAATGATGTCCAAGGGGTTATTATGTCATCTTGTGAGTGTTAATGATCTAGATCATGACATTCCTTCCATAGACTCAGTGACTGTAGTGAGTGAGTTCCTAGATGTATTTCCTGATGATTTGCCTAGAGTCCCTCCCCCTCGAGAGATTGATTTTGGTATCAACTTAGAACCCGATACTAAACCAATTTCAATTCCTCCTTATAGAATGGCTCCAGCTGAACACAAAGAGTTGAAGATGCAGTTAAAAGATATCACTGACAAGGGTTTCATTCAGCCGAACATATCCCCTTGGGGCGCTCCAGTGTTGTTTGTGCAAAAGAAAGATGGAACCCTTAGAATGTGTATTGATTATCGGATGCTCAACAAAGTCACTATATAGAATAAGTATCCACTTCCCAGAATAGATGATTTGTTCGATCAGCTCGAAGGGTCTAGTTTCTTTTCAAAAATTGATCTTCGTTCAGGGTACCATCAGCTTAGGGTTAGGGATGGAGATATCCCAAAGACAACCTTTCGTACCCGTTATGGTCACTATGAGTTTCTAGTCATGTCATTTGGTCTCACGAATGCACCTGCTGCATTTATGGATCTTATGAACAGGGTCTTCCATGAATACCTTGACTCTTTCGTCATAGTGTTCATTGATGACATTCTCATCTACTCTAAGACCAAGGAAGAGCATGAACAACATTTGAGACTAACCTTACAGGTACTTAGAGAGCATCAGTTGTATGCCAAATTCAGCAAATGTGAATTCTGGCTGAGATCAGTGACCTTCCTGGGTCATGTGGTGTCCGATCAGGGCGTGGAGGTGGATCCCAGGAAGACTGAGGCTGTGAAGAACTGGCCAAAGCCTCTTACTCCCACTGACATCCGTAGCTTTTTGGGATTGGCTCGTTACTACTGCAGGTTTGTAGAGGGCTTTTCTTCTATTGCTGCCCCATTGACAGCTTTGACTAAGAAGAAAGCCAAGTTTGAGTGGATGGAGACTTGTGAGAGGAGTTTGCAGGAGCTCAAGGACAGACACACTTCAGCCCCGGTGCTTACTTTGCCTAAGTGTGGTGAGAAATACACTATTTACTGTGATGCATCTAGGGTTGGTTTGGGTTGTGTTCTTTTGCAGGTTGGTAAGGTGATAGCCTATGCGTCCAGACAACTCAAGCTCCCTGAGAAGAATTATCCCACTCATGACCTGGAGTTGGCAGTTGTGGTGTTTGCACTGAAGCTGTGGAGGCACTACTTGTATGGAGTGCATGTGGATGTATTCACATACCACAGGAGTCTCCAGTATGTGTGCACACAGAGGGAGTTGAATCTACGTCAGCGGATGCTTTGAGCAGGATGAGCATGGGAAGTACACCCCACATTGAGGATGAGAAGAAAGAGCTGGTGAAAGATGTACACAGACTGGCCAGACTAGGTGTGCGATTGGTTGACTCTACTAATGGGGATGTTTCAGTTCATCCTAGTTCTGAATCATCCATGGTAGTTGAAGTCAAGCAGGGTCAGCATCTAGATCCTGTGTTGATGGAGCTGAAGGACTCAATACTGATGAAGATGAATGAATCTTTGGCTTTGGGAGGTGATGGCATACTTAGGTATCAGGACAGGCTGTGTGTACCAGATGTGGATGATTTGCGGACCAGGATTGTTGCAGAGGCCCATGGTTCCAGATATTCCATACATCAAGGTTCCACCAAGATGTATCATGATCTTAAGCACATTTATTGGTGGGATGGCATGAAGAAGGACATTGCAGAGTATGTGGCCAAGTGTCCTAATTGTCAGCAGGTCAAGGCAGAGCATCTTAAGCATGGCGGTCTGACTCAGATTATTGAGGTTCCGACTTGGAAGTGGGAGGCCATTAATATGGACTTCGTGGTTGGTCTTCCAAGGACTAGGAGGCAACATGACTCCATATGGGTTATTGTTGACAGATTGACTAAGTCTGCCCACTTTATCCCTATGAAGTCTACCTACAGAGCCGAGGATTATGCGACACTCTACATTAATGAGATTGTGAGATGGCATGGGATTCCTTTGTCTATAATTTCACATAGAGGAGCTCAGTTTACTTCACATTTCTGGAGATCATTCAAGAAGTGCTTGGGCACGCAGGTAAAGCTTAGCACTGCCTTTCATCCTCAGACAGATGGGCAGGCAGAGCGCACCATTCAGACATTGGAGGACATATTGAGAGCGTGTGTGATCAACTTTAGAGTTAATTGGGATGACAATCTGCCTTTGATAGAGTTCTCGTATAATAATAGCTATCACTCCAGCATTGGGATGGCACCATTTGAGGCACTGCATGGTAGGAGGTGTAGATCACCAGTTGGGTGGTTCGAGGTTGGAGAGTCATCCATTTTGGGTCCAGAGATCATTCATGAGGCCTTAGAAAAGGTCAAAGTGATTAGGGACAGGTTTGCTACTGCTTAAAGTCGTAAGAATTCATATGCAGATAACAGAAAGCGGCCCTTAGATTTTGATGTTGGTGACAAGGTTTACTTGAAGATATCACCTTTGAAAAGGGTGATGAGATTTGGTACAAAAGGGAAGCTGAGTCCTAGGTATTTTGGGCCATATGAGATCCTGCAGCGTGTGGGTGAGGTGGCATATGAGTTAGCATTGCCTGCGGAGCTAGCTTCTGTTCATCTAGTCTTTCATGTATCTATGTTGAAGAAGTGCCTAGGTGATCCAGCATCGATTCTACCTGTTGAAGGTTTGGGGGTTGGTGAAGACTTGTCTTATGAGGAGGTACCTGTTGAGATCTTAGACAGACAGGTCAAGCTTCTGAGGAACAAGGAAATTGCCACAGTGAAGGTATTGTGGAGAAATCATCTTCTTGAGGGTGCTACGTGGGAGGCTGAGGCCGACATGGGATCTAGATACCCTCATCTATTCAGATCTTGAGGTTAGACTTCCTACTTTTAAGTCTATGTTTCCTTATCTCTCCGTATTTTGTTGCTATTGCTTGACTGTGCATAGTGATTTTGTTATGATGTGACTGGCATTACGATGTGTATTGGTAGTGTCATTCGGGGACGAATGTTTCTAAGGGGGGGATAATGTAACAACCCTAAAAATGAATAAGATAATTACTTAAGGTGTCAAGAATGCTTGTAATTGGACCAAGGTCCACACGGATTGATACGCGTAGAACCAGACCTCCGAACCCCTACTACGACCAAGCCAACTAACTTGGGGAGTTAATTGAGCTTGGAAAGGTTGGAACCAACCATGTGAGGCTCACGAAACTGAAGATTTAATCGAAAGAGTCTTTACCGGACTTAAAAAAAGAAATTTTAAGTTTTGAGTGTCCAGGGGTAAAATGCTCTTTTCCAAAACAAGGATAATATTGTAATTACCCTGAGGAATTAATAAATTAATTAATTAATTTAATTTAAAAGAGCAATTCCAGTTGGGGCGACCCTTAGTGACCCATTTTCGCAAATGGGGTGTCACTCGGGTTCGAGCCCCACTAGAAGCATCAATTAAGGATTTGATTGTTGATAAAAAATCTGATTTTTGGTAAGGGCACAATGGTCATTTTACCTAAGCTACATAAATCAGTTTTTTTTAGTTAAATTAAACCTTACTTTGACCAAATTCAAACCTACATTCCTAATCCTAATAACTCTCTTTCACGTCTCTCAACTCTCATTCTCTCACGCTCTACCTAACAAGAAAACTAAAGAACTGTTTAACAACAATTGTTCTTCACACTTGAAGAACACACAAAAATTTTTAAGAAAAAAAAAATAATCAAAAACGTCAAGGCAAAGAGAGGTTGTTCGTCGAGTGGTGTGTACGTTGAGGTGAATTGGGCGTGGTTTGGAGGAACTTTTGGTCAGCAACTTCACGCTTGAACAACGTCAAAAGGTATGGGTTTCTTCTCTCTTGGTCCATTTCCCAAGAGGCCCCTTACGATTTAAACTATTCACTCCGAAACTATTGTTGTTCCCCTTTGCATGTCCTTGTCACTAGACTCCCAAATGATTTCGTAGGTTGGGTATTTTGTGCTGGTAGATTTAGGCATGTATGGTGTTTTTGTATTGAATGTGAACATGTTTATGTGCGTGAAATCACGAAGATGACAATCAAGGTGTGATCGAAAAAGGAGGTGTGTGTGTGTGCACGTTTGGCGGTGTGTTTTGGCCACTGTTTTAGGGCGTATAAGACATGTATTTCTTTGTATTTTATGTGTAAACTGTGTATACAATGTGATGTTCATTGTAATGAAATACGGTTGATTGAATAACATTCTTTTAGACAAATAAATCTATGAAAGATGCGCGTCAAAATGTATCAAAATGACTTATGAATGCACCCTATGAATCATGTGAAAACGTTGATAAAAACGAATTGAAAATAACCAAAATTTCCAGCAACTATGCAAGGTTAAATTAAGACTAAAGTTAATAAAGAAAATCTGGAAATTAGTTAATGTTAAAAGAGGTGAGGCCACCAGGATTCGAACCTGTGACCTCAGCCTCAAGCTACTGGTTTCATGAATAAAGGGAAAAGAAAAAGGGGTTGGGGGGAATCGAACTTGAATACTGTTAGTTCGCGAGAAAAGAAAAGAAAAAGGGGGCTGGGGGAATTGAACTAGCGAACTGAAGGAGAAAGAGGAGAAAAATAATTAAACAAATAAATGGGAGGCGTGGGATTCGAACCCACGACCTCCAGGCACGCGCGAAAGGCGAGAAAAATAAAGAAAAGAAAACGTGAGGCGTGGGAATCAAACCCACGACCTCAAGGCTGAAAAATCGATAAGGCAAAATTAACTAAAGAAATAAAGTGAGGCTGTGGGGGTTCAATCCCACAACCTCACTGCCACTCGCCGAAATTAAATTAAAAATAAGATAGGAGGTTGTGGGGATTCGAACCAACAACCTCCCAAGCCCTTAGCAAAAATTAAATAAAAAAAATATAGGAGGCTGTGGGGGTTCGAACCCACCACCTCACAGCCTCAGCGAAATTAAAGATTAAATAAGGAGTCTGTAGGGGTTCGAACCCACAACCTCCCTATCCCAGCGAATATTTAAGTAAAATACAAGAGGCTGTGGGGATTTGATCCCACAACCTCTTGGTTTAGGCGAGAATGGACAAGATGATGTTAATGAAAAATGAAAAGGGGTTGTGGGGGTTCGAACCCACAACTCTTCGGCCAACCTAAGAGAAAAACTAAGTAGAAAGTTAATGATACGATGTTAATGTTGGGATTTAATTTAGAGTTCTAATGTTATGAATATTAGAAATAAAATCAATGAAAAATATAAATGATATTCAAGTGATTGATACTTGGGTTACCTTGCCCAATCTTTCGTATTGATACATAAGTCATACGTGAACAAAAGATCCAAGAATAATGCCACCTATTTGATCAAAAATCAAGATCTTGCCATATATACAAGATACATAAGTCTTGTACTACATAATCTTAGGAATGTATAAATCACTTAACGAATTATGAATGAAGCCTCATGGCTTGTGTGTATAGACTCATAAGTCTAGCATACATTTTAAAGAAGTGAACCTAAGGTATATGTAATGAAATGATGAAACCCTAGAAGGGTTAAGTAAGAGTATGAAACACACCAATGGCCAAGTATGTTGGCATATAATGAAATGAACATTCACGTAAAATGAGGTGAACAATCATGAAGATTAAATGTGCTAATGACAATGAATGTGGTGACAACATGATATGAGGCTAATGCAAATAATGAGAGCAATCTTAAATCAGCCTAAGTAAATGTTACCAAAACATACTCACCTATGAGAGTGTAAGATAATGAAGAGATCAGTCTCTATGAATACTCTAATAAAAGTATTGAGATTAATACACTTAATACTAATGATGAGATGAGAAATCATCTAATGAGCTACGATGTCCTCATACTAGAAGTCAGCTTCCATGACGTATGAGTTGAATGAAATGGAACTTTATACTGAGCACCGATAGGCTAGCTATGAGCGGCGATGCCTTCTTTCGGGAAGGGCGGAGGTTCACGTAACTCTCATGAGATGACCATGTACGCTAGCATGTTCTTGGGTCACTTTGGCCGGTGATTCCACCTTTTTTTGGTGTGGGGGATACATGAAGCACATAATGAAATAATGATACCAAAGGTGTTAGGATTGGATAATCAAGAGGTGATCTAGACTCAGGTAATGACATTAGGTTATTCTTGATCATTGCACAGCGAACCCGATGAAAGTCTTAAACTACACACTAGGTATAGCTGGTGTTCACACTAGTATATGAACGAAATGAAATGAAGTACATATGAACGAATGAAGCAGACTCTGAGTTTGCTAATGAAGACTCCCTAGTTGAGGTCCCATATGTTGAGCCCTCATTTTGGAAAATCTTAATGTCAAGTCCATGATTCCAAGGTTTCATGGCATATGAATGAATGACATGAAAGAAGCTATGTGCCATATGTTATGTGTTATATGTTATATGTTATGTACTATGATATGTGCTATATGAAGATGTTATGTGCTGTGTGCAATATGATATTTATGATGATGCATGTTACTCTAATGGCATAACTTTCCTAATCCAAATTTGGAAAGCTTATTGACTTTCCTAATCCAAATTTGGAAAGCTCACTGACTTTCCTAATCCAAATTTGAAAAGTTCATTAACTTTCCTAATCCAAATTTGGCAAGTCCACTGACTTGACTTCCCATAAGCACGTTGTTAGGGAAGAGCTATTCTTTCTCATGCATGTCCTTGGTGTGTGCTTTCATATACCCATACTTAGTACAAGTGTGTACTAACCCTATACAATTATACTATTTTAGGTGCAGGCACAGGTGGACGATAGAGCTACAGGATCATTGTTGCAGTCATCCGGACGTCCAGCATTCATCCGGAGTTGGTAGGTCCTCATTCTTTTGAGGATGCTACTGTTTTATATTCTATCTTAGTTTTAGACTAGAGCTAGTGGAGCATGTTCCACTAGCGTTTCTTTCCTGTT
Organism: Solanum sitiens; assembly: GCA_016801875.1. NCBI lineage: Eukaryota > Viridiplantae > Streptophyta > Magnoliopsida > Solanales > Solanaceae > Solanum > Solanum sitiens. Next base: position 710,034 of record JABWTJ010000083.1, on the reverse strand, counting down.
TTTATTCAGACTTTGTATTGGTGCCATTTTTGCAATTATACACTTGATACTTATTGAACTATTTCTTTCAGTTGCTTATCTCTTAATATTAGATGGTTGATGGTGAACAATTATGAAATGACAAGTATGTTAAGAAACAAAAAGTTTCAAATTTTCCGCTAAAATTAACCTAGATGAAGTATGAATAACGTAAGTAGGCTTTTCTGCGACCTTTGAGAGGTCAACGATGCCGGTCTCATCTAGGGTCTAGATTCCCGGTCGTGACAAAGTTGGTATTAGAGCACTAGGTTAAATTTCGATAATAATGAGTTCACATCAACCACATTGAGTAGTTTCTAAGTCATGGTAGTGAAGTGCACCACTATCCTGGATAAGAGACTGCATGATGAGTAGGAAAACTTCCCTTTTTCCGATATTATTGTGCTTTTCCTTATGTCTAATTTCTTGGTGTTATGAGCGTGTCTAACATTAATCTTTTTTGTTTTGAGAGAATGAATACTAGGAGGGCTATTGGTCAGAGGAGAGGAGGTGCAACTGCTGGGGGCAATCAGGTTCCACCCCAGGCTCCAGTTGAAGGAGTGGCTATGCCAGTTAACCCAGCTGGGTTGACTGATGCTGAGGTGAGGGCATCTCTAGCCCAGATGGCACAGGCCATTACTATGCATGCCCAGACTATGACTGTCCAGGTCAACCGACAGGATGTTGAGAGGGAGAATCCACCGGTTTGTAGTATGGCTGACAGACTAAGAGACTTCACGAGGATGAATCCTCCTATTTTCACAGGGTCTAGGACTGCAGAGGATCCCCAGGAGTTTATGGATGAGGTGCATAAGATTCTGGTTGCTATGGGGGCCACAGATACTGAGTAGGCTGAGCTGGCTTCCTATCAGCTCAAGGATGTTGCACAGACTTGGTGTAAGATGTGGCAGGATAGCGAAGCTTTGGGCGGAGTTCCAGTCACTTGGAAGTTGTTCAAGACAATATTTCTGGAGAGATTCTTCCCCAGAGAGATGAGGGAAGCCAAGGTTGAGGAGTTCATCAACCTTAAACAAGGCTCTATGACAGTTGGGGAGTATTCCCTGAAGTTTGTTAAGCTATCAAGGTATGTTACTTTCCATAATATCTAACATCAAGGATGAGGTGAGTACTGAAGTTTGTTAAATTATCCAGGTATACTACTTCCCTTGTGTCTAACAGCAGGGATGAGTTGAGCAGGTTCCTCACAGGAATCAATGGAGATATAGAGGAGGAGTGTCGGTCTTCGATGCTTCCTGATAATATGGACCTCTCCAGTTTGATGGTGCATGTCCAGCAGGTAGAGTACAGCCGTAAAAATAGGGGTGTTCGTGATGCTAGGAGGCCTAAGACTCAAGATCAGGCAGGTCCCAGCCATGGAGGCCACAGAAACAATTTTGGCATCCGTGAGAAGCCCCGATTCAAGAAGGGGCAACAAAGTTCTGGTAACTCAAACTTTCAGAGGAGTACAACACCTAGAGGAGGCAGACCTGAGCCCAAGAAGGGCAATGGAGGTGAGATGCAGCGTCCTAAAAAGAATTGTGCTAAGTGTGGCCGAGCTCACAGTGGAGAGTGCAGACAGGGCGCTAATGCCTATTTCGGTTCCGGTAAGTGTGGACACATGGTTAGAGACTGCCCACAGAACAGAGGTCAGGCTGGAGGTAATGCTCAGCCTAGGCCTAATCCACAGGGTACAGCAGCAGCCGAGCCTCCTAAGAGAAACAGATTCTATGCCCTGAAGGGCAGGGAGGAGCAGGAGAAGTCCGCTGATGTGGTCACAGGTATGCTGCAAGTATTCTCAACTTCTGTTTATGCTTTACTTGATCTAGGGTCTACTCTTTCCTTTATAACTCCCTTGCTTGCTCTCACTTTTGAGATATTGCCTGAAGTTCTGCATGATCCTATAGTGGTTAGTACACCTTTAGGAGAAAATGTAAGAACTGATAGAGTATACAAGGGTTGCTCAATAATGATAAGTGGTAAGACTATGTGTGCAGACTTGGTTGAGTTACCCATGCATGATTTTGATGTTATTCTTGGCATGGACTGGCTTCACAGTTGTTATGCTTGCTTGGACTGTCGTAGTAGATTGGTGAGATTTTGTTTCCCTAATGAAGAGGAGCTAGTCTGGGAGGGGTACAACTCGAGTCGTCCTAACCTTTTGATTTCGAACCTAAAGGCCAATAAAATGATGTCCAAGGGGTTATTATGTCATCTTGTGAGTGTTAATGATCTAGATCATGACATTCCTTCCATAGACTCAGTTCTCGCTACCCTCATCTATTCAGCTCTTGAGGTTAGACTTCCTACTTTTAAGTCTATGTTTCCTTATCTCTCCGTATTTTGTTGCTATTGCTTGACTGTGCATAGTGATTTTGTTATGATGTGACTGGCATTACGATGTGTATTGGTAGTGTCATTCGGGGACGAATGTTTCTAAGGGGGGGATAATGTAACAACCCTAAAAATGAATAAGATAATTACTTAAGGTGTCAAGAATGCTTGTGATTGGACCAAGGTCCACACGGATTGATACGCGTAGAACCAGACCTCCGAACCCCTACTACGACCAAGCCAACTAACTTGGGGAGTTAATTGAGCTTGGAAAGGTTGGAACCAACCATGTGAGGCTCACGAAAATGAAGATTTAATCGAAAGAGTCTTTACCGGACTTAAAAAAAAAAAATTAAGTTTTGAGTGTCCAGGGGTAAAATGGTCTTTTCCAAGACAAGGATAATATTGTAATTACCCTGAGGAATTAATAAATTAATTAATTAATTTAATTTAAAAGAGCAATTCCGGTTGGGGCGACTCTAAGTGACCCATTTTCGCAAATGGGGTGTCACTCGGGTTCGAGCCCCACTAGAAGCATCAATTAAGGATTTAATTGTTGATAAAAAATCTGATTTTTGGTAAGGGCACAATGGTCATTTTACCTAAGCTACATAAATCAGTTTTTTTTTAGTTAAATTAAAACTTACTTTGACCAAATTCAAACCTACATTCCTAATCCTAATAACTCTCTTTCACGTCTCTCAACTCTCATTCTCTCACGCTCTGCCTAACAAGAAAACTAAAGAACTGTTTAACAACAATTGTTCTTCACACTTCAAGAACACACGAAAATTTTTAAGAAAAGCAAAATAATCAAAAACGTCAAGGCAAAGAGAGGTTGTTCGTCGGGTGGTGTGTACATTGAGGTGAATTGGGCGAGGTTTGGAGGAACTTTTGGTCAGAAACTTCACGCTTGAACAACGTCAAAAGGTATGGGTTTCTTCTCTCTTGGTCCATTTCCCAAGAGGCCCCTTACGATTTAAACTATTCACTCTGAAACTAAGGTAGTTCCCCTTTGCATGTCATTGTCACTAGACTCCCAATGATTTCGTAGGTTGGGTATTTTGTGCTGGTAGATTTAGGCATGTATGGTGTTTTTGTATTGAATGTGAACATGTTTATGTGCTTGAAATCACGAAGATGACAATCAAGGTGTGATCGAAAAAGGAGGTGTGTGTGTGTGTACGTTTGGCAGTGTGTTTTGGCCACTGTTTTAGGGCGTATAAGACATGTATTTGGTTGTATTTTATGTGTAAACTGTGTATACAATGTGATGTTCATTGTAATGAAATACGGTTGATTGAATAACATTCTTTTAGACAAATAAATCTATGAAAGATGCGCCTAAAAATGTATCAAAATGACTTATGAATGCACCCTATGAATCATGTGAAAACGTTGATAAAAACGAATTGAAAATAACCAAAATTTCCAGCAACTATGCAAGGTTAAATTAAGACTAAAGTTAATGAAGAAAATCTAGAAATTAGTTCATGTTAAAAGAGGTGAGGCCACCAGCATTCGAACCTGTGACCTCAGCCTCAAGCTACTGGTTTCATGAATAAAGGGAAAAGAAAAAGGGGTAGGGGGGAATCGAACTTGAATACTGTTAGTTCGCGAGCAAAGAAAAGAAAAAAGGGGCTGGGGGAATTGAACTCGCGAACTGAAGGAGAAAGAGGAGAAAAATAATTAAACAAATAAATGGGAGGCGTGGGATTCGAACCCACGACTTCCAAGCACGCGCGAAAGGGGAGAAAAATAAAGAAAACAAAACATGAGGCGTGGGAATCGAACCCACGACCTCAAGGCTGAAAAATCGATAAGGCAAAATTAACTAAAGAAATAAAGTGAGGCTGTGGGGGTTCAATCCCACAACCTCACTTCCACTCGCCGAAATTAAATTAAAAATAAGATAGGAGGTTGTGGGGATTCGAACCCACAACCTCCCAAGCCCTTAGCAAAAATTAAATAAAAATAATATAGGAGGCTGTGGGGGTTCGAACCCACCACCTCACAGCCTCAGCGAAATTAAAGATTAAATAAGGAGTCTGTGGGGGTTCGAACCCACAACCTCCCTATCCCAGCGAATATTTAAGTAAAATACAAGAGGCTGTGGTGATTTGATCCCACAACCTCTTGGTTTTGGCGAGAATGGACAAGATGATGTTAATGAAAAATAAAAAGGGGTTGTGGGGGTTCGAACCCACAACTCTTCGGCCAACCTAAGAGAAAAACTAAGTAGAAAGTTAATGATACGATGTTAATGTTGGGATTTAATTTAGAGTTCTAATGTTATGAATATTAGAAATAAAATCAATGAAAAATATAAATGATATTCAAGTGATTCAAACTTGGGTTACCTTGCCCAATCTTTCGTATTTATACATAAGTCATACGTGAACAAAAGATCCAAGAATAATGCCACCTATTTGATCAAAAATCAAGATCTTGCCATATCACAAGATACATAAGTCTTGTACTACATAATCTTAGGAATGTATGAATCACTTAAGAAATTATGAATGAAGCCTCATGGCTTGTGTGTATAGACTCATAAGTCTAGCATACGTTTTAAAGAAGTGAACCTAAGGTATATGTAACACACCAATGGCCAAGTATGTTGGCATATGATGAAATGAACATTCACGTAAAATGAGTTGAATAATCATGAAGAGTAAATGTGCTAATGACAATGAATGTGGTGACAACATGATATGAGGCTAATGCAAATAATGAGAGCAATCTTAAATGAGCCTAAGTAAATGTTACCAAAACATACTCGCCTATGAGAGTGTAAGATAATGAAGAGATCAGTCTCTATGAACACTCTAATAAAAGTATTGAGATTAATACACTTAATACTAATGATGAGATGAGAAATCATCTAATGAGCTACGATGTCCTCATACTAGAAGTCAGCTTCCATGACGTATGAGTTGAATGAAATGGAACTTTATACTGAGCACCGATAGGCTAGCTATGAGCGGTGATGCCTTCTTTTGGGAAGGGCGGAGGTTCACGTAACTCTCATGAGATAAGACTGTCCGGCTTGCCGGGTATGGGTCTCCTTGTATCTCTTATTCTTCGAACCTATACTGCCAATATAGGGATCTGTAGGGGTTAAATTCCCATGTACGCTAGCATGTTATTGGGTCACTTTGGCCGGTGATTCCACCTTTTTTTGGTGTGGGGGAGACACTAGATTTCATGATGCTCACATGATATATGTCGGTTAAAGTTAAAGTTCCCAATGAATGAATAAGGCCAGCCTCAAATGAAGCACATAATGAAATGAATGATACCAAAGGTGTTAGGATAGGATAATCAAGAGGTGAGCTAGACTCAGGTAATGACATTAGGTTATTCTTGATCATTGCACAGCAAACCCGATGAAAGTCTTAAACTACACACTAGGTATAGCTGGTGTTCACACTGGTATATGAACGAAATGAAATGAAGTACATATGAACGAATGAAGCAGACTCTGAGTTTGCTAATGAAGACTCCCTAGTTGAGGTCCCATATGTTGAGCCCTCATTTTGGAAAATCTTAATGTCAAGTCCATGATTCCAAGGTTTCATGGCATATGAATGAATGATATGAAAGATGCTATGTGTCATATGTTATGTGTTATATGTTATATGTTATGTACTATGATATGTGCTATATGAAGATGTTATGTGCTGTGTGCAATATGATATTTATGATGATGCATGTAACTCTCATGGCATAACTTTCCTAATCCAAATTTGGAAAGCTTATTGACTTTCTTAATCCAAATTTTGAAAGCTCACTGACTTTCCTAATCCAAATTTGGAAAGTTCACTAACTTTCCTAATCCAAATTTAGCAAGTCCACTGACTTGACTTTCCATAAGCACGTTGTTAGGGAAGAGCTATTCTTTTTCATGCATGTCCTTGGTGTGTGCTTGCATATACCCATACTTAGTACAAGTGTATATTAACCCTATACAATTATACTATTTTAGGTGCAGGCAAAGGTGGACGATAGAGCTACAGGATCATTGTTGCAGTCATCTGGCCGTCCAGAATTCATCCGGAGTTGGTAGGTCCTCATGCTTTTGAGGATGCTACTGTTTTATATTCTAGCTTAGTTTTAGAGTTGAGCTAGTGGAGCATGTTCCACTAGCGTTTCTTTCCTGTTTTTATTCAGACTGTATTGGTACCATTTTGGCAATTATATACTTGATACTTATTGAACTATTTCTTTCAGTTGCTTATCTCTTAATATTAGATGGTTGATGGTGAACAATTTTGAAATGACAAGTATGTTAAGAAACGAAAAGTTTCAAATTTTCTGCTAAAGTTAACCTAGATGAAGAATGAATGACGTAAGTAGACTTGTCTGCGACCTCTGAGAGGTCAACGATGCCGGTCTCGTCTGGGGTCTAGATTTCCAGTCGTGACAATAACCTCATGAATCACACATAAACACATAAAACAAAAATGAGGCACACAGGTGACTTAGTCGTCAAACATCTTAGTCGTCCCTTGACGTTTGACTTCCAATGCACCTAAACTCTTAAACACTGCCTCAACACCACATTATATACCAATTTAAGATCTTAGACCATCATGGAAACCATTTTAGTCTCTATTTCACCTAAGTCATTTTCGCGATCTTACACAAAATATATAGAAATGGTCATGTGATAAATTAGCATGCATTACGCACAATATATGTACATGTGGAAAGTAACCAGTGCAATAAATAACATGTAAGGAAAAGGTCCTCTGAAAATATATAACAATGAACAAGGTTTCTCTAAAGCGTATAACACTTACATGTAAGCATTCCATGACATAAGGTAACTTGTGAGACGGTAATCCACAAAGGAAAATGACATACAAATAGATAAATTATAGAACATGCAACATGTATAATTATATAACAAATTATCTTTGGAATCTACGAGATATCCTATAGAACCTGTTTACCATAATTAGAAAAACACATTTTCTTAATTGTTAAGTCACAGGTGGGATAGTTCTACTCATATTCATTGCTCACCTCAAAACACATACAATTTATTTCCCCATAAACTCTCTCCAATATCCTAATAATTCTTATAACTGTGCTGCTATTGGGAGTTGGCTTCAATCTAGGTCAATATAAATACTATAGTGAAGATAGAAAATGAAAAGCCTCAAAAAATAGTTCATCTTTTAGAGTAGGAGGCCGGGGTAAACTTTGCCTTCATTACTAGCTTGTGTTATATCACACTCAATGTCTTGTGCCCTTTGAAGGTTGATATAGAAATAAATAGTGAAACGCACCATGAAACATGAATTAGCCTATTTGGGCTTAACTAGATAGGTCTGTCCATACTAATAGATTTCTTCCTTTTTATTATGGTAAGAGAGGGTTCTCCGACTATTTTTGCATGAAAGATAGTAAATAAGAACAACTAGCATATGGTCAACTTTTCATTTCCCTTAACTGGACTAGGGCTGATGAATTACTGTAGGCATATATTAAATGAAGCTTGTAATATCTCTGTTCAATCTGATGGAAGTGTATGCATATGTATAATGCTCTACTTTTATTTTGTACTAATGATGTGGATGAACTAGGTCCATATTCTCTCTAGGTAACCTGAAATTCACCTCTTTTTCTCTTCTTGTCATCAAGACAAAATATTAAAACTTGAATCGATACTAAATCAACTTCTCTGTGTACCAAAGATTCACAAAGTTGTTCCCAGGTGCATCATTATAACATGTTAAGGTTCAATAGTTGATAGCGTTTCGAACCTCATAGACTTAACAATCACTCTCTCATAACCACCTATATCACTCCTCTATCGCATCTTCATATCACCCCTACTCTTATGGTTAGGGAATTTGACATATTCTATCACTTTTTAATGAGAAGTTGTACATACATATTCGGCCAGTGTAATTCAATCTTCATTCTCACATGCTTCATATCTAAGAAGTAACTTTTAATCAAAACTAGTAGCTTCATGTACTAGATCCCATTATGTACAACCGACTAATAACAACTTAGTTCTAACCAATCAACTTTCCTTTTGTTAACCTTACCCTTTAATCACATACTAATTTTGTATAGCCAACACATAGATTATAAAAGGAAATACCATACATATATCATTTGCACCAATTGGCACACTTACCCTTAAGGTTTATAACCATAAAGAGAATGCATATGTTATTAGTACTTATTAGGAGTTGTTGACCTATACCATATAAAAGCCACATACTCTATATGATATATTATGAGAATTTGGGCCTTGTAAGCCAAGTAAGGGATCCCTAGTTACATTATTGCACTAATATATCCACCTATCAAATTGTACCACTACCTTTTCCCAAATAAAAGAAACTGGTTCAACAACATCAATTTCGAGAACATGTGTAACGTTGAAAATCCTAAGTATATCACAACATAAGATCAAGTGCACTGTATAGGAATAGATCCTATAAGTATTGAGGAAACGTAGAACTCAAAACTTGGTTACATCCTCCTAAGAAGATGTTCTTAGAAGTGCTACAACTCATATATGTAACAAGGTAGCCCATCATTTTTAAGCATATGGATTACCATACTATATCTTTCTCAAGTAAACCAACATGATACAAATGGTAAAGTGCAACTTAAAAGTCATATAACATATTACCTTTACATACCTTGTGGAGTGGGACGGTCAAATAAAAAGACCTCAATGTAGTCTAAATTTTGATAACTTCAAATCCATTTAGGTAGGTTGCATTTGTACATTTTAGCTATTGTTAATCTTAACAATCATAAGCATAATATCAATAACATGATCATGTGCAACTGCAAATTGACTTCATAACTTCATTCTATCGCACGATCTAGATTATGAATGAATGTAACATTTCTGAAATGTCCAAGTAGCCCTCTAATTATAAATGTGGCGCGCAACACATTCATAATTAAAGCTACTAGACACGACTTTGTAAACTCCCTAGGACAAACTTCTCTAATACCACTTTTGTCACACCCTAACCCTAGATGAGGCGGACAAGTACCATATGAACACATGCTTTACAATTGACCTATGATGAGAAAGTAAACTGCGATGCAGATAGAATATTACTGATGATAAGCTTCATATACAACACATGTTGACTATCTGAACCAATACACGTGACTAATGAAACTATGAATACATATGATAGATTTACAATGTCTACAAATCCTTTATTGGAATATATGAATGTACCACTATGAAAATACGCATAGTAAAGACTTTGCAAAGACCGAAATCAACCTAGAGCTCACCAATAACCGCTGAGCATCACGTGGTTCTATTGGATAGATCTAATTTAGAGTACTTGTATCTGCAACATAGGGTTGGGGTGTGAAAAGTACCATATGAACACATGATTTACAAGTGACCTATGATGAAAAAATAAACTATGATACAGATAAAGTTACCGATGAGAATCTTAATATACAACACAAGTTGACTAGCTGAACCAATACATTTGAAAAATGAAACTATAAATACAGATGATAGCTTTACAATGTCTACAAAGTCTCTATTGGAATACATGAATGTACCACTATGAAAATATGCAAAGTAAAGACTTTTCAAAGCATCGAATCAACCTGGAGCTCACCAACAACTGCTGAGTATCATGTGCCTCTATTGGGGAGATCTACTTTTGAGTACTTAGACTTGCAGTGAAATGCAGCATCCCTAATAAGGGACGTCAGTACAAAAGAATGTACTTAATATGTAAGGCATAAAAAAACAATATGTAAAATGGGACCTCAAGTGAAACCAAATTCTAATAGATAAGGATTTGAGACCACCTTTGCTTATACTTGAGGAATTGTTTATGTTACATTCTTTTCTTTACTTTTGTGTGCATCATAATATTTACGAGACATATGATACAAATGACCAACTAATAAGTGCTAGAAGAGGATGACCCATACTAGGCTTTTTAACCCCTTGGATGTTGTCCTCATAATTCCACAAATTGGGATCGGCCCATGCTAGGCTTTCGCCCCATAGCTGCCACCCTTCCATACCAATAGGGATCGTCCCATTCTAGGCTTTTGACCCTTAGCTGCCATCCTTATATACCAATTGGGATCGACCCATGCTATCTATTCGCCCCTGGGCTGCAAACCCATAATTATACATATAGCTTCACTTGAGATTGTTCTTTTGATGCTCATAACTCGTTTGAGATTGTTCTTTTGATGTTCATAACTCATTTGTGATTGTTGTTTGGTGGTCATAATCCTTTATTTAGATTTGAAACTACGAACCAGTAGTAGAAGACATATGAATATGGACTTACGATAATAGTACTGACACTGGAAGCAAATGTGACACGAATGTGATACATAGGAGCTTCTATGACTTTTTCACATTCGGAGAGCACCCCCTAGAAGTAACATGGAGTATTTGACTTCTCGTAGGTGTTATAGAAACCAATAGCAATCATTCATCGCATCGTCATAGGTAAATTTAGCGAAAAATTCAAAACTTTCATAGCACATCATATGCTAGAACATCACTTCATTGATATAATAAATATCATAATACATACTTAAACACTCTAGCATCTTTAGACTCAACATCATTAGAGTACAATAGGGACACGACCCTCATAACATTATACATAACTATACAATTTACAAGACTTTACAGTAAACCATAAGTAGGAAATCCTTGGACTCAAGGATTCCTTTCCGTGAGATTGGGAATCACACATCAATCTCCTCATAATTTAAATACATCATTTAAGAGTCCATAACCTACACTTTGTGTAAAAATATAGAGAAGAATGGAGTTAGTACAAGAATGCACTAAGTATGGCAACCGTGCAAAAACATGCATTTAAAAGGAACATTTTTTCTTGAAATCATGCATTCTGACTTTTTGTGAAATCTTCATAAAACTTGAGGTATTAAGTATCATACAACTTACATACTTCATTTAGGCATATATCATAATCATAATATCCTATTAAATCAAACATAGCATTTAAACCACAATTTGCCTCATTTTACAGTAAGCATACTAACTTTACAGTGAACTATGTCTTTTACAGTGAGTTCATTTTACAGTGAGCTTTCTTGCTTTTAAATTCTTATCCTCCCAATGAAATCCTATATTTATACTTGGTGCAATGTATAGATAGTGTCCCATTATGTAACATTCTAGAAAATGTACTTGTATAGTGAAGAGTCTATTAGGTTTTAAGAATATGTATTGGGGTACATATACATCACAATGCCCAATATTGAGTAATATTGGGCATGTTAGAGAATATTGGCTTAAGGGTGTTAGCCATTTTCTATGTATTAACAATTAACTTAAAATACACTTTGATGTTCAAATGCTCCAATCCAAGCTTGTTTAGGAATTCTACCTGCTATGAAGACCCTAAGCTAAAATTCTTAATTTCTTTGCTTACACACATTAGGTATAAGGCATCCAAGTGTCAAGCCTAGGTACCATAGCACATGATCATTTAAAATGATCATGAAGATTAAGCAGTGCCCAAGGACATAGTGATGATTCTTAGGACAAGAAGTGAACTTTCCAAGTGCAACTAGAGAGTGCACTGTTAGGAAAGTGTGTGGCAACACATGTGCACATGTGATACCGGCCGATACACCAAGCGACCAAGCCCAACCGATTTTGTTAGGGAGGTTGGGGGGTCGGCACGCGTCTGGTCAAACCACATGGGGCCGAGCTTCCTAACCAATTCGAGGATCTAACTAAATTACCTAACAAGGTAACTAACCTAGGACTAACTAAAATTAACTAACTAGTGGGCCCGAAATCCTAAGACCTAACCGGGTGACACTAGCCGAGTAGCTAACGAAAGAAATATCCTAGTACCTAACCTAGGATGGTTCAAAGGGGTTGGTTATGGTCCTAGTGACTTAGGGTTACTTTAGTAATTACCCGAGGTCACTTAATTAATTAAATTAGCAACTTAATTAATTAATTTAAATTGATGGTCAAACCCGAGACTCTTAACAAATTTTCAGAATTTGGCTAAGTCAAATGCTCTCCTATTTTTAGTCAATTTAGGAGGGCATTTTTGTAATTAGCTAATTGATTTATTTAATTAAGTTAATTAGCCTAAGTTTAATTTGTCAATATTCAGTTCCTAAGACTTAGACTCACATTTATCCAGTAGAAACTCACGACTAAAAAACAGTGAGCAAACGTAAGAAAAACAGAAAAATACTCTCGGTTCTCCTTAGGCGATTTCAAGGCAATTCTTCAAGATTTTCGTGCAAAGAACAGGGTGATCTTCGTAGATTGAATTCTACAGTAATGTATGGGTTTCTCTCTTGGATTCCTTTCCACAAAGGCTTTTCAAACGTTTTGGAATTCAAGAAAACCAAAACTAGGGTTGTTCCCAATGAAATTGTCGAATGTTCATCTTCCTAGTTCTCCCTATTTCCGATTGTAGTAGTATGTATAATGAAAATATTGAGCATGTTGTTCGTATGTGGTGCTAATTTATCATTATGTGTAGGTTTCTGTGATTTGATAATGTCGAATGAGACCTATAGGTTAGATCTGTATGATTATCATTTACATTAGATAAGAAATGTTGTAATGCCTAATTGTGTTCGAGAAGATGAAATTGTTATAAGTCGTTTATGAAATTCAGTTTACTGTTGAAAGGAATGAAAGTTTCGATTACTGTGTGTGTTTATAGTAGATATGTTAGTAAGTGTTTGGAATGCAATGTTTCCAAGAAGAAATAAGAATGAGAATCAAAGCTAGTTAATGAATCTTTAATGCCAGATCAACTTTATAGCTTGGCCAAACTAAGCACTGAATTGTTCTTATAAATTAATCAAATGTTAAAAGCTGGCTTGATTAAAATGATTAGATTACTATAGTATATACATGAAGTTAATTGACTTGGCTAGTGATAATATCATGACAAGTGTTTCTTGAAAGTTTGGTTTATGCCAATAAATTGGCCAGAAACATTATTTCCAAAATATGTAATAAAATTGGCCAATGACTAAGTCATACCAATCTTATATGGCCAATGTAAATTATGATGTTTCTTGTAAGGCCAAATACATGTGAAATATTGACTTGAGAAGATGTAACTCAATGAACTCATAACCTAGGGTATGCCAATGATTTGGACAAGTCCCAACATACCCTATCTAAATGAACTTGTGAACATAGTAGCACATTTAATAAGTCCTTATAACTTTCATAAAGAATGGTAAAAGACTACCAAATAACATTGAACAAGATAAGGTGAGTAATGAAATAACAAAAAGCTTATGAGTTATGAAATTGACCTAGAATGGGGTGTTAAAGGAAGTAAGACAAGTCTCACTTGCACCTGAAAATTATGTTAAAGATACTCACATAAGAGGGTGTTAGAAATTGTGAGACAAGTCTCATTCACACCATGATGATAATGTAAGATTTAAGTTCACATTCATCAAGTATAGAAAGGGATCACAAGTCATCCATTGATCTAAGCATACCTTATACAAGAAGAAAGATTCCATAGTGTATGAGTCAACTCTAAAAGTTGTAAAGTATAATAAATTGAGCTAAGCACCGATAGACTAGTAATGAGCTTGTGCAAACACATGTAAGCCTCATGAGATGAGACTACCACCAAGGTGGGTAAGGGTATCGAAATTCTCCTAGTCTTTGAACTATGTCGCCAGCATAGGTTACTAGCTAGTGGATCAAACTAAGAAAGCTAGGAAGTATTCGGTTTCACTTTGGTCGGTAAACCACCTCTTTTAAGTATGGGGAAGACACTTGATTTCATGTTAGCTCGCATGATCTATGTCGGTTAAATGCTAAATATTTCTTTAAGAAAGTAAGAAACAAACAAAGAAAGACTAGGAAGATGAGGGGTGTTCGGATAGGATGACCAAAGGGTGAGGTTAGACTAAGTAATGATGTAAGTCATTCTTAGTCATTGCACAGAAAGATCACAATGGAAGTCTTACAAGAATATCCTAAGTCAACCTAGCATGTTTAAAGTGAACATGAGATCAAAGAAAAATAAATGTAAGTTCAAAGTGAACTAAGTAACCAAAAGCATAAGACTATCAAATCATCAGTGTTTGATAAGAATGAAGTTTTAACAGTTATTGGTTTATGCCAATAAAGGGAGCAAAGCATAATGACTCATCAATTGGAGTACGGATATATGCCCCACCATCTTTATATTATGCAAATGATCAAAGAATGGGCATAGACAATAAATATTGGCTTATAAAGACTTCATGCCCAATTTAACAATAATGGAAAGAACAACTTGTGACTAGGGTAGTCAAATCATTTCCTTAGTCTTTTGGATTACTTACTTGATTCATTGTAGCAACGGTACTATAATGAATCATTGCACTCGTAAGTAAAAGATAGGATCAAAGGAGATCATTGAACTACACAATAGAAAGAAGAAAAGACTGAAAAATAAACTAAGTGTGGGAGAGGGAGCTCTCGGCCTAAGGGGAGCAAAAATATTAAATTTTTCTTGAGTTGTTCTAAAATTACGTTCATGATTCTAAGGTCTTATGTTCATATAGAAAATGAGTTGTGTGCTTTAAATTCATGAAAATATGTCATATTCATAGCATGATTCATAAATAACGAATTAGAAAAGTGAAGTGACTTCACTTTCAAAAATGGCATGTTGCTATAGGAAGAGCTTTCCTTGATCATGCATAGTCCTTATGTGTTTATGTGCATGCACCCATAGTTAGTACAAGTGTGTACTAATCCATATATTTTTTTTTTGTAGGTGCAGGTTCTTGAAGAAAATTGAAGATCAGTTTAAGCTGTTTGGACTAGTACCTCCAGACTTTGGTAGGTCCTCTTGAGTTCGAGGATGCCTATGCTTTATTTTCTAGCTTTAGTAGATTAGACATAGCTACTGGAAGTTGTCCGTAGCGTTTCCTTTCAAACATTTGTTCAAGCTTTTGTATTAAGGCCGGTTTGGCAACTATTAATGATATTATGAATTCTTCATTTCAATTGTTAAATCTGTTAATAGATGGTTGTTTATTTTGAGTCGTTAGTATATCACTCTTATATAACAATTATATGAATTCTAAGCTCACTTCAGTAAAGTTTTAAATTTTCCGCTAAATTTAACTTTATGATTGTGATGAAAGCTAACAAGAGGCTTGTATGCGACCTCTGAGAGGTTAACGACACCGGTCTCATCTAGGGTCTAGAACCCTTATGTGACAAACTTGGTATCAGAGCATGAGGTTAAAGTATTGTGTGTGCGTGTAGAAAAATGAACACAAGAAGAAACGCAGGAAGGAGAGTTGGAGAAGCAGCTGCTGGGGGAAACCAAGCTCCTCCTCAAGCTTCAACTGCTGGAGTGCAAGTGCCTGTCAACCCAGCTGCGTTGACGGATTGAGAAGTGAGAGTAGCACTAGTTCAGATGGACCAATCCATCACTGCTCAGGCACAGGCTATCACAGCCCAGGACACTAGAGAGGGTGCTCCCAGGGAGAACCCACATGCTAGCACCATGGCTAGCAGACGAAGAGATTTCACCAGGATGAATCCTCCAGTCTACTTTTTGTCCAGAACCAATGAGGATCCCCAGGAGTTTGTGGATGAGGTTCACAAGATTCTCTATGATATGGGTGTTAATGAAGAGGAGAAGGCTGAGTTCGTTGCAGACCAGCTCAAGGATGTGGCTCAGGTATGGTACAATATGTGGGTAGATGGCCGAGTACTAGGAGAAGTTCCCATCACTTGGGAAATTCTCAAGACTGCATTCCTGGAGAGGTTCTTTCCCTGAGAGCAGAGAGACTAAGTTTGAGGAGTTAATAAACCTACGTCATGGAGGTATGTAAGTCAAGCAATACTCCTTGAAGTTTGTTAAGCTTTCCAAATATGCTTCTTCCCTGGTGTCCAGTAGCAGGGATGAGATGAGTAGATTTGTGACTAGTGTATCGGAGGATCTGGAGGAGGAATGTCGGGCAGCCATGTTGCATGATTACATGGACCTTTCTATGTTGATGGTACATGAACAACACGTGGAGGAGAGTCGTCGGAGGAAGAGAGGCCGAGAACGCAAGAAGCCTAGGCCCTCGGATCAGGCTGATTCTAGAACTGGTAAGAGTTCATTTTGAGTCCATGACATGCCCATGTAAAGAAGAGGCACAAGCACTCAGGTAAGCCTACTCCTTCAAGGAACACTAATGCCAAATGGGGCAATTATTGCCCTAAGAAGGGCAATGATAGAAATGCCCAGCGTGCCAGAATTTTGTGTGGTAAGTGTGGCCGTTTGCATGGAGGTGAGTGCATGGTAGGTTCTAATGCCTGCTATGGGTGAGGCAAGAGTGGGAATATGATAAGGGACTATCCAAATGTGAAAAATCAAGCCAAGTCAGATACTCAGCCTCGGCCTAATCCTACTGCTGCAGCCGAGCCTCCCAAGAGGAACATGTTCTATTCTTTGAAAGGTAGAGAGGAGCAGGAGAAGTCAGCTGATGTGGTCACTGGTACCTTGCATGTCTTTTCTTTTCCTGTCTATGCATTGTTAGATCCAGGATCCACCTTGTCTTTTGTTACTCCTTTAGTAGCTAGTAAATTTGACTTGCTTCCTGAGATCTTGCATGAACCTTTTCTAGTTAGTACTCCCATAGGAGACAACATTAGTGCTGAAAGAGTATATAGCGATTTCCCAATAACTTCTCTTGATAGAGTTACCTATGCTGACCTAATAGAATTAACCATGCTTGACTTTGATATAATTTTGGGTATGGATTGGCTCCATAAATGCTATGATACCATAGACTCTCGAAAAATGGTAGTAAGGTTTCAGTTTTCTAATGAGTTATAGCTGGAATGGGAAGGGCGTAGTTCAAATCCAACAAGCCAAATAGTTTCCCATCTTAAAGCCAATAAGATGTTATCTAAGGGGTATTTATACCACTTAGTCAGAGTCAATGACTTATAACATCAAGTTCCTTCCATATACTCTGTGTCCATAGTGAATGAGTTTCAAGATGTCTTTCCGGAGGATTTTCAGGAATCCCTCCTGAATGCGAAATTGCCTTTGGTGTTGACTTAGATCCCAACACCAAACCAATTTATTCCTCCCTATAGAATGGCTCCAGATGAACTCAAAGAGTTGAAGTTGTAGTTAAAAGTTCTACTTGATAAGGACTTCATCCATCCGAGCATATGCCCATGGGGTGCTCCAGTGTTGTTCGTTAGGAAAAAGGATGGAACCCTTAGAATGTGTACGATTATCGACAACTCAACAAAGTCACTATAAAGAACAAATATCCTCTTCCCAGAATTGATGATCTATTTGATCAGCTCCACGGTTCAAGTTTCTTTTCTGAAATAGATCTCTTGTCAGGGTATCACCAGCTTAGAGTGAGACAAGAGGACATTCCTAAGACTGCCTTCTGTACTAGGTATGATCTTTACGAGTTTCTTGTCATGTCATTTGGTCTCACCAACGCACCAGCCACATTTTTGGACCTTATGAATAGGGTATTCCATGAATATGTTGATTCTTTTGTCATAGTATTCATAAATGACATCCTCATATACTCTAAGACCAGAAAGAGCATGGGCAACATTTGAGAATGACATTGTAAGTACTCAGGAACATCAGCTGTATGCAAAATTCAGCAAAATGTGAGTTTTGGTTGAGATCAGTGACCTTCCTTGGTCATGTTGTGTCTGACCAGGGTGTAGAGGTTGATCCGAAAAAGATTGAGTCAGTAAAGAACTAGCTGAGACCCCTCACTCCTACAGATATCCGGAGTTTCTTGGGTTTGGCTGGTTACTATCGCAGGTTTGTTAAGGGCTTTTTCGCTATTGCTGCTCCATTGAAATATTTAACAAAGAAGAAGGCGAAGTTTGAGTGGTCTGAAACTTTTGAAAAGATCTTCCAAGAACTCAAAGACCGACTCACTTCAGCCCCAGTTCTCACATTCCCGAGGAGTGGTGAATGGTATGTGGTGTACTGTGATGCTTCCCGAGTAGGTTTGGGATGTGTTCTTATGCAGGATGGCAAGGTGATTGCATATTCATAAAGAAATTTGAAAATCAACGAGAAGAATTACCCTACTTGTCACGACCGGAATCTAGACCCTAGACGAGACCGGCGTCGTTGACCTCTCAGAGGTCGCAGACAAGCGTACATACGTCATTCTTACTTCATCTAGGTTAATTTTAGCGGAAAAATTTAAAACTTTTTGTTTCTTAAATTACTTATTAAACATTCTCATTAATACATAATTGTTCACCATCAACCATCTAATATTAAGATCATCAAATTAAAGAAATACTGTAATATAGTAATAAAGATGTACTTGCCAAAATGGCACCAATATAATGTCTGAATAAAACAGGAAAGAAACGCTAGTGGAACATGCTCCACTCGCTCAACTCTAATACTAATCTAGAATATAAATGGCAGTATCCTCAAAAGCATGAGGGCCTACCAAGTACGGATGAATGCTCGACGTCCGAATAGCTTTAGCGTCAACCTGTAGCTCTAGCGTCCACCTGTGCCTGCACCTAAAATTGTAGAGTTGTATAGGGTTAGTACACACTTGTACTAAGTATGGGTATATGCAAGCACACATCAAGGACATGCATGAGAAAAGATAACTCTTTCCTAACAACATGATTATGGAAAGTCAAGTCAGTGGACTTGCCAAATTGAGATTAGGGAAGTTAGTGAACCTTCCAAATTTGGATTAGGAATGTCAGTGAGCTTTCCAAATTTGGTTTAGGAAAGTCATGCCATGAGAGTAACATGCATCATCATGATTATCATATTGCACACAACACATAACATCCTACACATAGCACATATCATATTGCAAATAGCACATAACATCTTTCATATCATTTATTCATATGCCATGAGACCTTGGAATCAAGGACTTGACATTAAGACTTTACAAAATGAGGGCTCATTATATGGTACCTCAACTAGGGAGTCTTCATTAGCAAACACAGAGTCTGCTTCATTCATTCATACGTACTTCATTTTATTTCGTTCATAGTCCAGTGTAAACACCAACTATACTTAGGGTGTAGTTTAAGACTTTCATCGATTTTGCTGTGCAATGATGAAGAATAACCTAGTGTCATTACCTAAGTCTAGCTCACCTCTTGATTATCCTATCCTAACACCTTTGGTATCCTTCATTTCATTATGTGCTTCATTTGAGGTTGTCCTCATTTATTCATTGGGAACTTTAACTTTAGCCGACATATATCATGTGAGCATCATGAAATCCAGTGTCTCCCCCACACCGAAAAGAGGTGTAATCACCGGCCAAAGTGACCCAAAAATATGCTAGAGTACATGGGAATTTAACCCCGCCAGATCCCTATATTGGCAGTATAGGTTCGAAGACTAGGAGATATAAGGAGACCCATACTCGGCAAGATGGACAGTCTCATCTCATGATAGTTACATGAACCTCCGCCCTTACCTAAAGAAGGCATCACCACTCATATCTAGTCTATCGGTGCTCAGTATAAAGTTCCATTAAATTCAACTCATACGTCATTGAAGCTGGCTTCTAGTATGAGGAAATCATAGCTCATTAGATGATTTCTCATCTCATTATTAGTATTAAGTGTGTTAATCTCAATACTTTCATTAGAGTGTTCATAGAGACTGATCTATTCATTAACTTTACACCCTCATAGATGAGTACGTTTTGGTAACATATACTTAGGCTCATTTGAGATTGTTCTCATCTTTCACATTAGCCTCATATCATGTTGTCACCATATTCATTAACATTAGCACATTTTCTCTTCATAATTACTCACCCCATTTTACGTGAATGTTCATTTCATCATATACCAATATACTTGGCCATTTGTGTGTTTCACACTCTTACTTAACCCTTCTAGGGTTTCGTCATTTATTACATAATAATCATTTTCATTGTATGCCAATGCACTAGGTCATTTAGTGTGTTTTACACTCATACTTAACCCTTCTAGGGTTACATCATTTTATTACATACATCTTAGGTTCACTTCTTTAAAACGTATGCTAGACTTATGAGTCTATACAAACAAGCCATGAGGCTTCATTCATAATTTGTTAAGTGATTCATACATTCCTAAGATTATGTAGTACAAGACTTGTGTATCTTGTATATATGTCAAGATCTTGATTTCGATCTAAGTAGGTGGCATGTTTCTTGGATATTTTGTTCACGTATGACTTATGTATCAATACGGAAGTTTGGGCAAGGAAACCCAAGTTCGAATCACTTGGATAACATTTACATTTTTCATTGATTTTATTTTTAATCTCCATGATATTGGGACTCTAAATTGAACCCCAACATTAACATTGTAGCATTATTTTTCTACTTGGTTTTCTTCTTAAGTTGGCCGAAGGGTTGTGGGTTCGAACCCCCACAACCCCTTTTTATTTTTCATTAAAGTCTCCTTGTCCCATTTCACCTAAACCAAGAGGTTGTGGGATCAAACCCCCACAACCTCTTTTATTTATTCTTCATTTTTGCTGGGAATTGGGAGGTTGTGGGTTCGAACCCCTACAGCCTCCTTGTTTTTGCTTCTAATTTCGCTAGAGGCTGTGAGGTGGTGGGTTTGAACCCCCACAGCCTCCTATATTTTTTTTAATTTAAATTTCGCTAGGCTAAGCATTTTGGCAGTGAGGTTGTGGGATCGATCCACCACAGCCTCACTTATTTTCTTAATTATTTCGCTCCTCTCCATTTCCAGCCTTGAGGTCGTGGGTTCGATTCCCACGCCTCACATCTTCTTTTTCTTTAATTTTCTCTTCTCTCATTGGCAGCCTGGAGGTCGTGGGTTCGATTCCCACGCCTCTGTCAAAACCCGAAAGCACCCCCTAGAAGTTAGGGAAAACCTTCGAATCGTGACCGGGCGTACTTGACCCCTTTGGGGTCTCGTACAAGCCCTCTAACTAGCATTCATAACATAAAGCATGAAAAGTAGTGCGGAATTAAAACTTTTCACGATAATAATAAATAAAGGAGTCTTTTCATAAATACTAGGAAATCTTATCGTCACAAGCCAACTTAAAGACACGACTTAGAATCTTAGGGACACGGCCCTTTACAATAGAGTAAATACATTTTTTTAAGTCTTAATAAGGAAACTAAGAAACATAAAAAAAACTATGTCCTCGAATATATGAGGACATACCCAAGTCTTGAGAGATAGAATTCCCAAGCTTCAACTTCGATCCTCCAAAGGCTTCCAACCTATACTCATAAGGTATAAAAAGTATGGGGTTAGTACAACAATGTACTAAGTATGGCATATGCAAAAACATGCAAAAAGGGACATTTTAGTAAAGATAGCTTTTTATGCAATTCAAATATAACCTTCATTAATCTAGAAGCAAACCCACATAAGAATCAACAATTTAACACTTTATGGCTATCTTACCAAACATAAAGTAAACAAAAGGAACATTTCAATTAACTTTGCTAAACTTGCAATAAAATTGAATAAAGCATCATAGTGAACATTTTGAATTCTTACAATGAAGACCTTACAGTGAAAGGCACGGTCCAAGTCATATGAACCCTTTTTCTTTGAAGTTGCCCTAACCCAAGGTTATTCTAAGACTCCCTAAGGTGAGCCAAGAAGGGACTCTCATTACACCTCCCTTCAAAGCACACCAAAGCGACCCTTAAAACTACCAAATCTTAGGCTTACTTCGTTAGAAATCAAATCCATGCCCTTGGCTAACATATGCAAAACACTCATTGAAATATAGGTCATACCAAGTGCAATGTGAGAGTAGCATCCCATACTCCCACTCCCACTTAGTACTCCTAATGAATTCCATTTACTCAAGTACTCCACAATAATCCTCCATAACACTACACCATAGTACTCATTCACACAGATTTCATGAAAGTACTCACTCTCTACTAACGAGGAGTACTCATCTCAAGAGGTACTTTGGATTACAACATCTCAACTAACGAAGTGCAATCCACCTCCCCTTCATATCCTCTCGGTGCTAGGCATAACTCCACACGGATTTCTAAACATAATAGTATCTTAGAAAGCTCACTAGGAAATGGAGAGGTTGTTACTAGACACTACATCTCAACTCACGAAGTGTGTCCACCTCAAGATTTCCCCTTTTTGCTCAACTTGACATAATACAAATCTTAAAAGAGCGTGTGTGTACATGTGCACACCTTGCATATAAGCATCATTTCATTATCATCAAGTTCTACTCATACTTTAACCTTGATTCATCAAGCTACACACTCTACATACTGCTCATAATCATATACTTCATTTAGACATAAACTAGGTCAAACATGCAATTCAAGCTACATCAAACACAACACAAGACCCATTTCAAATATATATCTTCATTCCTCATATTAGACCTTCAAGATCACATACTCAAACCATACTAAGTAACATCAAGTTCATCAATTAGCACCGCCACCCATAAGGTGGACCATACCACTCAAATAGCAATTCATAATAAGAATTATACAATGAGAGCAACTCATCAACAAATCAAACCATCATTACCCATAATCAATTTATCAATATTTCACCATATTAAGTCCCTTAGGGCAGTAGCTACACCAACATGACATACACAAGAAGACTCAAGTTCATACCTTACTCAAATCATGCTCACATAACCCATTTTCATGCCAAAAGTTGAAGTCTGCATATACAAGAGTTTCATGGAGTTTTTAACATCAAAACCATCTATCCAAACCAAGATAAATACATTTAAACCATTAGAACTTAGTTTCAAGAAGACCCATAATAGAAATCAAAGTTTAGAAGAAGTTGAGTTTAAAACCCCTTTTTGAAAACCATTTTGGAAGTTGGCTTCTTGAATGGAAAGGTATTCAAGAATGGATACCATACCTTTATGAGAAAGAAACCCACGAATTTGATGAAGAAACAAGTCCCAAAGCAGCCCTCCTTTCCTTCCTTAACCTCT
Source organism: Solanum sitiens (assembly GCA_016801875.1). Classification (NCBI taxonomy): domain Eukaryota; kingdom Viridiplantae; phylum Streptophyta; class Magnoliopsida; order Solanales; family Solanaceae; genus Solanum; species Solanum sitiens. Next base: position 686,698 of record JABWTJ010000083.1, on the reverse strand, counting down.
AGCCTTCAAGAGAGTTGAGAGAGTTTTCTTGAGAGAAAGAGATGAATTTAGAAGTGAGGGGATTTGTCTAGGTCTAGGGTTTAAAACTAGTTTAATATAACCTAAAAACACCAAAATTATACACCTAGGGTCTTATAAGACTTGGGGTGTATTTACATAAAACACCCCAAGTTGGCAGCCTTAAGTCGTGCACTGGCTGGCCTCGTCGACGAGACCTCCTCGACGGACCATCACGTTCACCACGGACCATCATGGAGTCCCGTCGAGGAACACTTGGCTCCAACTGGAGCCTGTCCAAGTTTCCACTCTCTGTCACTCGCGACGCCCTGGATCGATGGACCGTCCTGAGCGCGACGGACCGTCGCCATGGTCGTCATGAGCCACTGATGGGCAGACTTTGCCCAAGTCTTGGGCCCTTCATCTAGGGCCCCTTGTGGGTCCTAGGTGGGGTCGTTCCCGGACGTCAAACCCCTAAACTAAGTCGTCTAGGTCTAAGGAACATCCGACGCATGTTTCAAGTAAAACGAACACATAAAACTCATCCAAACTCGCCAAGACATACAAGTACATTCTAAGGCATACCATCCGAACGTCTTGGACGTTTTTGGTCGATTGAACTCCAAACTTAACCAAACCTTGTACACTGCCTAAGGACACCAAACTAACTCCGTTTAACTTAAAATTAACTCAAGAAACAACCATGAGGCTCTAGTTCACCTTAGTTCATTTTGGGGCGTTATATTCTCCCCCACTTGGAATAACATTCGTCCTCGAATGACACTTAAATTTTAAGAACAGCAAGGACTCACTTAGCATCATATAATACACTTAGATCATGATCAAAACATCAACAATCAAAGCATCCATTAGCAAGGAGCATCATTTCACACTTTCAACACTTATCAACACAGACTACTTTTGCCAAACTTCACAAAGTCAAAACTCAACCTTAAACTTCTTTTATGGAGGAACTACCTTCTCCAACATTAAACATGCTCATATACAACAATTTTGCACATATTGAAACTAAAATTCAAGACATAACAATTTTTCTCAAAATCCACAAAACTTACAGTGAATTCAAAACTTCGATGTGCGACATGCCTTAAAATTTCCATAATGCACCTTTCAAGAAACTTTAACAAGATGACATGACAATATGAGAGACAATACTATCTTAACTTACTCCAATGAGACTTGACAAGTTTCACTAAGTGCAATGTGAGAGTAGCATCCTATACTACCACTCCCACTTAGTGACCCTTGAGGATTCTCTTGGACTAAGTACATTACATGCTATTTTAGTCAACTCATTCTCCCCCACTTAGGGTAAAGCCATCTTCAAGGACTCATACTTCAAAGCACCATTATGTCCCCCACAAGGTAGGAACTCTTACTACTTCTAACTCATGCACATCAAGTCTAAACATCAACCTTACAAGTTAAGCATAACTTCCCTTTTTGGATTCAAGCCTATACAAACTCTCTTAAACATCACCTCATTCAACACTTAGGCACCACTTAACTCAACCTCATGGAACAAAACTTGCTCACTAGATATTCATACCATATTTTCCATCTTAGTGTAAGCCTACACCACAACATCTACCAATCACAAGAACAAGTATGAAACATTAGTCACACAAGAGAGTTGCCTTCAAATTCTATAAAATCCCCTCATTCTTTCAACTTCCTCAAATTTACACCTAAAAGAATTTCTACCATCATTGAACATAATCACAAAATAACTCATTTGTCCTCAAAGGCACTTTATTCAATCCTTATAACTCTTACCATGCTTAGAAATAAATCCCCATAAAGTTTCTTCACCTCTACACTTCCAACCTCATAAATCACACCTAGCCATAAATGCATCACATCACAAATTCTTAAATTTACCTTCATTATTTACTCTTCTATGTCCACAAAACCATCATATAATCAACAACTCTTTTTTTTTTTCCCAACTTAGAAACATCTCCCTTTCCAGCAATCACACCTAAGAAAACACTCGCAAAGGAAGAGAAGAGAGAGATCTTATCGAATTAAGGTCTATGGACGATTCAAAGCTAATGAAGAAAGTAAATACTTCTAAGCATCCTATAGCCTCTTGTCCCATGGATTGTTGTCGCGGATCAAGCACCAATGACCAAATACTACTTAGATGTGGCTTGTGAAGACTTTCAGACCTTAAACCTATTTCCCAAAACCTTATGCCTCTAATACCAAGTCTTGTCCACGACCCGAAAACAACCCCCTAGAAGTTAGGGAAAACTCTTCGAATCGTGACCGGGCGTACTTGACCCCTTTGGGGTCTCGTTACAGCGCCTCTAACTAGCATTCATAAATAAGCATGAAAAGTAGTGCGGAATTAAAACTTTTCACGATAATAATAATAAAAGGAGTCTTTTCATAAATACTAGGAAATCTTATCGTCACAAGCCAACTTAAAGACACGACTTAGAATCTTAGGGACACAGCCCTTTACAATAGAGTAAATACATTTTTGAAGTCTTAATAAGGGAACTAAGAAACATAAAAACTATGTCCGCGAATATATGAGGACATACCCAAGTCTTGAGAGATAGAATTCCCAAGCTTCAACTTCGATCCTCCAAAGGCTTCCAACCTATACTCATAAGGTATAAAAAGTATGGGGTTAGTACAACAATGTACTAAGTATGGCATATGCAAAAACATGCAAAAAGGGACATTTTAGTAAAGATAGCTTTTTATGCAATTCAAATATAACCTTCATGAATCTAGATGCAAACCCACATAAGAATCAACAATTTAACACTTTATGGCTATCTTACCAAACTTAAAGTAAACAAAAGGAACATTTCAATTAACTTTGCTAAACTTGCAATAAAATTGAATAAAGCATCATAGTGAACATTTTGAATTCTTACAATGAAGACCTTACAGTGAAAGGCACGGTCCAAGTCATATGAACCCTTTTTCTCTGAAGTTGCCCTAACCCAAGGTTATTCTAAGACTCCCTAAGGTGAGCCAAGAAGGGACTCTCATTACACCTCCCTTCAAAGCACACCAAAGCGACCCTTAAAACTACCCAAATCTTAGGCTTACTTCGTTAGAAATCAAATCCACGCCCTTGGCTAACATATGCAAAACACTCATTGAAATATAGGTCATACCAAGTGCAATGTGAGAGTAGCATCCCATACTACCACTCCCACTTAGTACTCCTAATGGATTCCATTTACTCAAGTACTCCACAATAATCCTCCATAACACTACACCATAGTACTCATTCACACAGATTTCATGAAAGTACTCTTCTCCCATAGTAGGTATAGGTCACACCAAGTGCAATGTGAGAATAGCATCCCATACTACTACCCCCACTCAATGATCCTACTTGGTAATTAATGTGGAGTGAGCACTTCACGACATACATACAGAATTTCAACAATACACAAGATAATTAGTTTCAAATCAATTCTTTTGTGGGAGTTAGATTAACCGACAAAGACCATGAGAGCTAGACATGGAATCCCGATATTAACCCCTATCGGATGAGGGATCCTTACTTGCCTAGAGTAAGGTCATGCTTCTTAGCTTTTACATGGCTTTTCCAATAGCTACACCTATGCGGGCACATAGTTAAGGGATAAGGAGATTGCTACTAAGTAACTCACTCTCTACTAACGAGGAGTACTCATCTCAAGAGGTACTTTGGATTACAACATCTCAACTAACGAAGTGCAATCCTCCTGCCCTTCATATCCTCTCGGTGCTAGGCATAACTCCACACAGATTTCTAAACATAATAGTCTATCTTAGAAAGCTCACTAGGAAATGGAGAGGTTGTTACTAGACACTACATCTCAACTCACGAAGTGTGTCCACCTCAAGATTTCCCCTTTTTGCTCAACTTGACATAATACAAATCTTAAAAGAGCGTGTGTGTACATGTGCACACCTTGCATATAAGCATCATTTCATTATCATCAAGTTCTACTCATACTTTAACCTTGATTCATCAAGCTACACACTCTACATACTTCTCATAATCATATACTTCATTTAGACATAAACTAGGTCAAACATGCAATTCAAGCTACATCAAACACAACACAAGACCCATTTAAAATATATATCTTCATTCCACATATTAGACCTTCAAGATCACATACTTAAACCATACTAAGTAACATCAAGTTCATCAATTAGCACCGCCACCCATAAGGTGGACCATACCACTCAAATAGCAATTCATAATAAGAATTATACAATGAGAGCAACTCATCAACAAATCAAACCATCATTACCCATAAGAAATTTATCAATATTTCACCATATTAAGGCCCTTAGGGCAGTAGCTACACCAACATGACATACACAAGAAGACCCAAGTTCATACCTTACTCAAATCATGCTCACATAACCCATTTTCATGCCAAAAGTTGAAGTATGCATATACAAGAGTTTCATGGAGTTTTTAACATCAAAACCATCTATTCAAACCAAGATAAATACATTTAAACCATTAGAACTTAGTTGTAAGAAGACCCATAATAGAAATCAAAGTTTAGAAGAAGTTGAGTTTAAAACACTTTTTTGAAAACCATTTTGGAAGTTGGCTTCTTGAATGGAAAGGTATTCAAGAATGGATACCATACCTTTATGAGAAAGAAACCCACAAATTTGATGAAGAAACAAGTCCCAAAGCAGCCCTCCTTTCCTTCCTTAACCTCTAGCCTTCAAGAGAGTTGAGAGAGTTTTCTTGAGAGAAAGAGATGAATTTAGAAGTGAGGGGATTTGTCTAGGTCTAGGGTTTAAAACTAGTTTAATTATAACCTAAAAACACCAAAATTATACACCTAGGGTCTTATAAGACTTGGGGTGTATTTACATAAAACACCCCAAGTTGGCAGCCTTAAGTCGTGCACTGGCTGGCCTCGTCGACAAGACCTCCTCGACGGACCGTCACGTTCACCACGGACCGTCATGGAGTCCCGTCGAGGAACACTTGGCTCCAACTCGAGCCTGTCCAAGTTTCCACTCTCTGTCACTCGCGACGCCCTGGATCGACGGACCATCCTGAGTGCGACGGACCGTCGCCATGGTCGTCGTGAGCCACTGATGGGCAGACTTTGCCCAAGTCTTGGGCCCTTCATTTAGGGCCCCTTGTAGGTCCTAGGTGGGGTCGTTCCCGAACGTCAAACCCCTAAACTAAGTCGTCTAGGTCTAAGGAACATCCGACGCATATTTCAAGTAAAACGAACACATAAAACTCATCCAAACTCGCCAAGACATACAAGTACATTCTAAGGCATACCATCCGAACGTCTTGGACGTTTTTGGTCGATTGAACTCCAAACTTTGCACACTGCCTAAGGACACCAAACCAACTCCGTTTAACTTAAAATTAACTCAAGAAACAACCATGAGGCTCTAGTTCACCTTAGTTCATTTTGGGGCGTTATAGCCTCCCATTTAATTTTTAAATATATTGTTCTCTCCTTTGTCCTCCAGTAACCGAGTTCGATTCCCCCAGCCCCATTTTTCATTTCCTTTTCGTGAATTTACAGTAGCCAAGCGGGTTCGATTCCCCTTAACCCCTTCACGTTTTTAGCCTCCTTAACATCTGAGGTCTTGGGTTCAATTCCCATTGACCTTACTTATTTTATTTTCATTTTAAAAACCCAGATTCTTAGCCATATTTTTGACCAAAACTAGAGTACACCAATCTGGAAATTTAATCCCAACTTTAGCTTCCTTTCATCAACCTTTTCATGTTAGTTTCTTAGGGCATTCACCAAGCATTTAGTGGATAGTAAGGTGTAGTTTAGTAGTTACATTAGTCAAGAGTTTTTCTCTCAAAACCAATAACTTCACACCCCATATGAACATCACATTGTGTACAACTTTTGCACATAAAATTATAGGATTAAACATGCTATTTTCACACCTTCAACATTGAGTATGTTCACTGCCAATCGTGCACACACACACATCATATTTTGATGACACATTGGTTGTCATTTTCGTCATTTCACGTACATAAACATATTCACATTCAACACAAAAACAACACACATATACATACCTAAATCTACCAGCAAACAAACCCAACCTACGAATCATTGGGAGCTAGTGACAGGGACATGCAAAAGGGGAACAACCCTAGTTTTCGGAGTTAATATCTTGAATCATAAGGGGTCTCTTAGGAAAGGGACCAAGAGAGAAGAAACTCATACCTTAATTTGCTTGTTTAAATGTGAAGTTGCTGCCCAAAACCCTCTCCAAAATCAGTCCAAGCTTCCTGAACGTCCACACAACTCGACGGACAACTTCTCTTTATCTTAACGTTTTGGTTACTTTGTTTTTTTGAAAATTTCGTGTGAGTTCTTCAAGTGTAAAGAACTCTTAATATTATTTCAGTTCTTGTAGTTGTTTAGGCAGAGAGCAACGTGAAAGAGGTGATGAAACGTGAGAGAGAAATCGTGAGAGAGAGTAGTCTAATATTAGGAGTTTTAGTTTGGGAATTAGTCAAACTAGGACTCCTTAATAAATTAAATAAGAAACTGATTTAATTAGCTTAGTGAAAGGACAATTATGCCCTTAAAAAAATCAGATTATAAAACATAATTAAATTACCAATATGTTGCTTCCATTGGGTCTCAAACCCGAGTGACACCCTTTCGCGAAAATGGGTCACTTTGGGTTGACCCAACCCGAATTGATTCTTTAATTAAATTAATTAATTAATTAATTAAGTCCTTAGGGTAATTACAATATTACCCTTGGCTTGGAAAAGATCATTTTACCCCTGGACCCTCAAAACTCAAGATTTCTTCTTTTTAAGTCCGGTAAAGACTCCTTCGATTAAATATTCATTTTCGAGAGCCCTACATGGTTGGTTCCAACCTTTCCAAGATCAATTAACTCCCCAAGTTAGTTTGCTTGGCCGTAGTAAGGGTTTTGAGGTCTGGTTCTATGCGTATCAATTCGTGTGAACCTTGGTCTAATCGCAAACATTATTGACACATTAAGCATTTATCTTATTCATTTTTAGGGTTGTTACATTATCCCCCACTTAGGAACATTCGTCCTCAAATGACACTACCACTACATATCGTAATGCAAGTCAGATCATAACATAATCACTATGAACAGTTAAGCAATAGCAACAAGATACGGAGAGATAAGGAAACATAGACTTAAGAGTAGGAAGTCTAACCTCAAGAGCTGAAAAGATGAGGGTAGCGGGATCTCATGTCGGCCTAAGCCTCCCACGTAGCACCCTTAACAAGATGATTCCTCCACAATACCTTCACTGTGGCAATCTCCTTGTTCCTCAGACGCTTGACCTGTCTGTCTAAGATCTCAACAGGTACCTCCTCATAAGACAAGTCTTCATCAACCCCCAAACCTTCAACAGGTAGAATCGATGCTGGATCACCTAGGCACTTCTTCAACATAGAAACATGAAAGACTTGATGAACAAAAGCTAGCTCCGCAGGCAATGCTAACTCATAGGCCACCTCACCCACACGCTGTAAGATCTCAAATGGCCCAACATACCTCGGACTCAACTTCCCTTTTCTACCAAATCTCATCACCCCTTTCATAGGTGATATCTTCAAGTAAACCAGGTCACCAACATCAAATTCTAAAGGCCGCTTTCTGTTGTCTGCATATGACTTCTGTCGATTGTAAGCAGTAGCCAACCTGTCCCTAATCACTCTGACCTTCTCTAAAGCCTCATGAATGATCTCTGGACCCAAAATGGATGACTCTCCAACCTCAAACCACCCAATTGGAGATCTACACCTCGTACCATACAGTGCCTCAAAAGGTGCTATCCCAATGCTGGAGTGATAGCTATTATTATACGAGAACTCTATCAAAGGCAGATGGTCATCCCAGCTACCTCTGAAGTCAATCACACGCGCCCTCAACATGTCCTCCAATGTCTGAATGGTGCTCTCTGCCTTCCCATCTGTCTGAGGATGAAAGGCAGTGCTAAGCTTTACCTGCGTGCCCAAGCTCTTCTGGAAATATCTCCAGAAAATGTGAAGCAAACTGAGATCCTCTATCTGAAATGATAGACAAAGGAATCCCATGCCATCTCACAATCTCATCAATATAGAGTCTCGCATAATCCTCAGCTCTGTAAGTAGACTTCACATGGATAAAGTGGGCAGACTTAGTCAATCTGTCCACAATAACCCATAAGGAGTCATGCTGCCTCCTAGTCCTTGGAAGACCAACCACGACGTCCATATTAATAGCCTTCCACTTCCAAGTCGGAACCTCAATAATCTGAGTCAGACCGCCAAGCTTAAGATGCTCAGCCTTAACCTGCTGACAATTAGGACACTTGGCCACATATTATGCAATGTCCTTCTTCATGCCATCCCACCAATAAATCTTCTTAAGATCATGATACATCTTGGTGGAACCTGGATGTATGGAATATCTGGAACGGAAAAGGGCCTAAAATACCCTCGAAGTATTGAAAATGGTACACAATTACCCCCCATCCACCTATTAGCCCCCAAATACCCTTCACATCCACCTTTGGGTCCAAATTTACCCCTTCATTAATGGATCCAAATTTAAAATAATTAAATAATATTTTTTAATTACGTGACACTCAACCATTGGTTGTAATTTAATTATTTAATATAATTTTAAACCCACCCATTACCCACCCATTTTAACTAAACCCGCCCCAAATATTATTAAACCCGACCCACTTGACCCAATTTTAAAAAAAAAAACCATCTAATTAAAAAAAACCTAAAACCTAAAACCTTATTCCAATTTACTTTCTTCATCAACTTCTTTAACCCTTCAAACACCAAAAAGAAGTTAGCACCACCATCTCCAACAAAGCTTCCAATAATTGACAATCTCCATCAACTTGATTATATTTTCTTGATATTTGATATTATAGTGTGTTTTCTTCTGTAAATATGAGTAAGTTTTAGGAATGATTTTCCCTCTTATGGGTTGTGCTAATCAGAGGCTAAATTGTTTTGCCTTGCTCTAATTTTTTTCTTTCAATCCCCACACGGAAACTGATAGATTTCAGATTCAATATCCAGATTGTTATCAAAAGAGAGAAATCAAAAATTGGTTTGGCAAAACATGTTATAACTCAAATTGGAGGAATAAGGTTTTAGGTTTTTTTAATTAGATGATTTTTTTTAAAATTGGGTCAATTGGGCGGGTTTAATAATATTTGGGGCGGGTTTAGTTAAAATGGGTGGGTTTAAAATTATTTTAAATAATTAAATTACAACCAATGGTTGAGTGCCACGTAATTAAAAAATATTATTTAATTATTTTTAATTTTGGTCCGTTAATGAAGGGGTAAATTTGGACCCAAAGGTGGATGTGAAGGGTATTTGGGGGCTAATAGGTGGATGGGGGGTAATTGTGTACCATTTTCAATACTTCGAGGGTATTTTAGGCCCTTTTCCGTATCTGGAACCATGGGCCTCTGCAGCAGTCCTGGTCCGCATATCATCCACATCTGGTACACACAGCCTGTCCTGGTACCTAAGTATGCCATCACCTCCAAAAGCGAATGACTCATTCATCTTCATCAACACTAAGTCCTTTAGATCCATCAACACAGGATCTAGATGTTGACCCTGCTTGCCTTTAACTACCAAGGTTGATTCAGAACTAGGATGAACTGAAACACCCCCACTAGTAGAGTCAACCAATTGCATACCCAGTCTGGCCAGTCTGTGTACATCTTTCACCAGCTCTTTCTTCTCATCCTCAACGTGGGCTGTACTTCCCATGCTCATCCTGCTCAAAGCATCAGCTACAAAATTAGCCTTACCTGGATGGTAGTGAACATTCATGTCATTGTCCCTCAACAGCTCCAACCATCTCCGCTGACGTAGATTCAACTCCCTCTGTGTGAACACGTACTCAAGACTCTTGTGGTCTGTGAATACATCCACATGCACTCCATACAAGTAGTGCCTCCATAGCTTCAGTGCAAACACCACAGCTGCCAACTCCAGGTCATGAGTGGGATAATTCTTCTCATGAACCTTGAGCTGTCTGGACGCATAGGCTATCACCTTACAAACCTGCATAAGAACACAACCCAAACCAACCCTAGATGTATCACAGTAAATAGTGTAATTCTCACCACACTTAGACAAAGTAAGCATCGGGGCTAAAGTGAGTCTGTCCTTGAGCTCTTGGAAACACCTCTCACAAGTCTCCGTCCACTCAAACTTGGCTTTCTTCTTAGTCAAAGTTGTAAATAGGGCAGCAATGCAAGAAAAGCCCTCCACAAACCTGCGGTAGTAACTAGCCAATCCCAAAAAGCTACGGATGTCAGTGGGAGTAAGAGGCTTTGGCCAGTTCTTCACAGCCTCAGTCTTCCTGGGATCCACCTCCACGCCCTGATCGGATACAACATGACCCAGGAAGGTCACTGATCTAAGCCAAAATTCACACTTGCTGAATTTGGCATACAATTGATGTTGTCTAAGTACCTGCAAGGTTAGTCTCAAATGATGTTCATGCTCTTCCTTGGTCCTAGAGTAGATGAGAATGTCATCAATGAATACTATGACGAAAGAGTCAAGGTATTCACGAAAGACTCGGTTCATGATATCCATAAATGCAACAGGTGCATTTGTAAGACCAAATGACATGACTAAGAACTCATAGTGACCATAACGGGTACGAAAGGCTGTCTTTGGGATATATCCATCCCTAACCCTAAGCTGATGATACTCTGAACGAAGGTCAATCTTAGAGAAGAAACTAGACCCTTGGAGCTGCTCGAACAAATCATCTATTCTGGGAAGTGGATACTTATTCTATATAGTGACTTTGTTGATATGCCGATAATCGATACACATTCTAAGGGTTCCATCTTTATTTTTCACAAACAACACTGGAGCGCCCCAAGGGGATATGCTCGGCTGAATGAAACCCTTTTCAGTGAGATCTTTTAACTGCAGCTTCAACTCTTTGAGTTCAGCTGGAGCCATTCTGTAAGGAGGAATTGAAATTGGTTTAGTATCGGGTTCTAAGTCGATACCAAAATCAATCTCTCGAGGGGGAGGGACTCCAGGCAAATCATCAGGAAATACATCTAGGAACTCGTTCGCTACAGGCACTGAGTCTATGGAAGGAATGTCATGATCTAAATCATTAACACTCACAAGATGACACAATAACCCCTTGGACATCATTTTATTGGCCTTAAGGTTCGAAATCAAGAGGTTAGGACGACTCGAGTTGTACCCCTCCCATACTAGCTCCGCTTCATTAGGGAAACGAAATCTCACCACTCTACTACGATAGTCCAAGCAAGCATAACAACTGTGAAGCCCGTGTATGCCAAGAATAACATAAAAATCATGCATGGGTAACTCAATCAAGTCTGCACACATAGTCTTACCACTTACAACTATTGGGCAATCCTTGTATACTCTATCAGTTCTTACATTCTCTCCTAAAGGTGTACTAACCACTATAGGATCATGCAGAACTTCAGGCAATATCTCAAATGTGAGAGCAAGCAAAGGAGTTACAAAGGAAAATGTAGACCCTGGATTAAGTAAAGCATAAACAGAAGTTGAGAATACTTGCAGCATACCTGTGACCACATCAGCGGACTTCTCCTGCTCCTCCCTGCCCTTCAGGGCATAGAACCTGTTCATGTTAGGAGGCTCGGCTGCTGCTGCACCCTATGGATTAGGCCTACGGTGAGCATTACCTCCAGCCTGACCTATGCTCTGTGGGCAGTCTCTAACCATGTGCCCACTCTTACCGCAACCGAAGCACGCATTAGTGCCCTGTCTGCACTCTCCACTGTGAGCTCGGCCACACTTAGCACAATTCTTTTTAGGATGCTGCATCTCACCTCTATTTCCCCTCTTGGGCTCAGGTCTGCCTTCTCTAGGTGTTGTACTCCCCTGAAATTTAGAGTTCCTAGAACTCTGTTGCCCCTTCTTGAACCTGGGCTGTTCACGGACGCCAAAATTGAGTTTTTGTGGCCTCCATGGCTGGGACCTGCCTGATCTTGAGTCTTAGGACTCCTAGCATCACGAATACCCCTCTTTTTGCGGCTGTCCTCTACCTGCTGGACATGCACAATCAACCTGGAGAGGTCCATATTATCATGGAGCATTGCAGACCGACACTCCTCCTCCTGATCTCCATTGATTCCTGTGAGGAACCTGCTCATCTCATCCCTGCTGTTAGACACAAGGGAAGTAGCATACCTGGATAATTTAACAAACTTCAGTATTCACCTTACCCTTGCTGTTAGATACTAAGAAAAGTAGCATACCTGGATAGCTTAAAAAACTTCAGGGAATACTCCTTGAATGTCATAGATCCCTGCTTAAGGTTGATGAACTCCTCAACCTTGGCCTCCCTCATTTCTCTGGGAAAGAATCTCTCCAGAAAGGTTGTCTTAAACAGCTCCCAAGTGACTAGAACTTTGCCCAAAGCTCGACTATCCTGCCACATCTTGCACCAAGTCTGTGCCACATCCTTGAGCTGATAGGAAGCTAGCTCAGCCTTCTCAGTATTTGTGGCTCCCATAGCTACCATAATCTTATGCACATCGTCCACAAACTCCAGGGGATCCTCTGAATTCTAGGACAATGTCAAAATAGGAGGATTCATCCTCGAAAAGTCTCTTAGCCTTTAAGCCATGCTACAAACCGGTGGGTTCTCCCTCTGAACATCCTGCCGGTTGACCTGGGCAGTCATAGCCTGGGCCTGCATAGTAATGGCCTATGCCATCTGGGCCACAAATTCCCTCACCTCAGCATCAATCAACCCAGCTGGGTTAACTGGTATATCTACTCCTTCAGCTGGAGCCTGTGGTGGAACCTGATTGTTCCCAGCAGCTGCTCCTCCTCTCCTCTGACCAACATTCCCTCTAGTATTCATTCTCTGAAAACAATAATAATTAATGTTAGACACGCTCATAACACCAAGAAATTAGACATAAGGAAAATCACGATAAGATCAGAAAAAGGGAAGTTTTCCTACGCATCATGCAGTCTCTAATCCAGGATAGTGGTGCACTTTACTACCATGACTTAAAAACTACTCAATGTGGTGGATGTGAACTCATTATTATCAGAATTTAACATAGTCCTCTGATACCAACTTTGTCACGACCGAAATCTAGACCCCAGTCGAGACCTGCGTCGTTGACTTCTCGGAGGTCGCAGACAAGCCTACATACGTCATTCTTACTTCATCTAGGTTAATTTTAGTGGGAAAATTTGAAACTTTTTGTTTCTTAACTTACTTATTAAACATTCTCATTAATACATAATTGTTCACCATCAACCATCTAATATTAAGATCATCAAATGAAAGAAATACTGTAATATAGTAATAAAGATGTACTTGCCAAAATGGCACCAATACAATGTCTGAATAATACAAGAAAGAAACGCTAGTGGAACATGCTCCACTAGCTCAACTCTAAAACTAAGCTAGAATATAAATGGCAGTATCCTCAAAAGCATGAGGGCCTACCAAGTCCGGATGAATGCTCAACGTCCGGATAGCTTCAGTGTCAACCTGTAGCTCTAGCAACCACCTGTGCCTGCACCTAAAATTATAGAGTTGTATAGGGTTAGTACACACTTGTACTAAGTATGGGTATATTCAAGCACACACCAAGGACATGAATGAGAAAAGATAGCTCTTTCCTAACAACATGATTATGGAAAGTCAAGTCAGTGGACTTGCCAAATTGATATTAGGAAAGTTAGTGAACCTTCCAAATTTGGATTCGGAAAGTCAGTGAGCTTTCCAAATTTGGATTAGGAAAGTCACGCCATGAGAATAACATGCATCATCATGATTATCATATTGCACACAGCATATAACATCTTACACATAGCACATATCATATTGCATATAGCACATAACATTTTTCATATCATTCATTCATATGCCATGAGACCTTGGAATCAAGGACTTGACATTAAGACTTTACAAAATGAGGGCTCAACATATGGGACCTCAACTAGGGAGTCTTCATTAGCAAACACAGAGTCTGCTTCATTCATTCATACGTACTTTATTTCATTTCGTTCATAGTCCAGTGTAAACACCAGCTATACCTAGGGTGTAGTTTAAGACTTTCATCGGGTTGCTGTGCAATGATCAAGAATAAGCTAGTGTCATTACCTAAGTCTAGCTCACCTCTTGATTATCCTATCCTAACACCTTTGGTATCATTCATCTCATTATGTGCTTCATTTGAGGATAGACTCATTCATTCATTTGGAACTTTAACTTTAACCGACATAGATCATGTGAGCATCATGAAATCCAGTGTATCAGCCACACCGAAAAGAGGTGGAATCACCGGCCAAATTGACCCAAAAACATGCTAGCGTACATGGGAATTTAACCCCGCCAGATCCCTATATTGGCAGTATAGGTTCGAAGACCAGGAGATATAAGGAGACCCATACCCTGCAAGCCGGACAGTCTCATCTCATGAGAGTTACGTGAACCTCCGTCCTTCCCTAAAGAAGGCATCACCGCTCATATCTAGTCTATCGGTGCTCAGTATAAAGTTCCATTAATTCAACTAATACGTCATGGAAGCTGGCTTCTAGTATGAGGACATCATAGCTCATTAGATGATTTCTCATCTCATTATTAGTATTAAGTGTGTTAATCTCAATACTTTCATTAGAGTGTTCATAGAGACTGGTCTCTTCATTAACTTTACACTCTCATAGATGAGTACGTTTTGGTAACATATACTTAGGCTCATTTGAGATTGTTCTCATCTTTCACATTAGCCTCATATCATGTTGTCACCACATTCATTAACATTAGAACATTTGCTCTTCATAATTACTCACCCCATTTTACGTGAATGTTCATTTCATCATATACCAATATACTTGGCCAAGATCTTGATTTCGATCTAAGTAGGTGGCATTATTCTTGGATATTTTGTTCACGTATGACTTATGTATCAATACGGAAGTTTGGGCAAGGAAACCCAAGTTCGAATCACTTGGATAACATTTACATATTTCATTGATTTTATTTTTAATCTCCATGATATTGGGACTCTAAATTGAACCCCAACATTAACATTGTAGCATTAGTTTTCTACTTGGTTTTCTTCTTAAGTTGGCCGAAGGGTTGTGGGTTCGAACCCCCACAACCCCTTTTTATTTTTCCTTAAATTCTCCTTGTCCCATTTCTCCTAAACCAAGAGGTTGTGGGATCAAACCCCCACAGCCTCTTTTATTTATTCTTCATTTTCGCTGGGACTTGGGAGGTTGTGGGTTCGAATACCCACAGCCTCCTTGTTTTTGCTTTTAATTTCGCTAGAGGCTTTGAGGTGGTGGGTTCGAACCCCCACAACCTCCAATATGTTTTTTATTTAAATTTCTCTAGGCTAAGTGTTTTGGCAGTGAGGTTGTGGGATCGAGCCCCCACAGCCTCACTTATTTTCTTAATTATTTCGCTCCTCTCCATTTCCAGCGTTGAGGTCATGGGTTCGATTCCCACGTCTCACGTCTTCTTTTTCTTTAATTTTCTCTTCTCTCATTCGCAGCCTGGAGGTCGTGCGTTCGATTCCCACACCTCCCATTTAATTTTTAAATATATTGTTCTCTCCTTTCTCCTCCAGTAACCGAGTTCGATTCCCCCCAGTCCCATTTTTCATTTCCTTTTCACGAATTTACAGTAGCCAAGCGGGTTCGATTCCCCTTAACCCCCTTCACGTTTTTAGCCTCCTTAACATGTGAGGTCTTGGGTTCAATTCCCATTGACCTCACTTATTTTATTTTCATTTTAAAACCCATATTCTTAGCCTTATTTTTGACCAAAACTAGAGTACACCAATCTAGAAATTTAATCCCAACTTTAGCTTCCTTTCATCAACCTTTTCATATTAGTTTCATATGGCATTTCACCAAGCATTTAGTGGATAGTTAGGTGTAGTTTAGTAGTTACATTAGTCAAGAGTTTTTCTCTCAAAACCAATAACTTCACACCCCATATGAACATCACATTGTGTACAACTTTTGCACATAAAATTCAAGGATTAAACATGCTATTTTCACACCTTCAACTGTGAGTATGTTCACTGCCAAACGTGCATACACACACATCATTTTTTGATCACACATTGGTTGTCATTTTCGTGATTTCACGTACATAAACATATTCACATTCAACACAAAAACAACACACATATACATACCTAAATCTACCAGCAAACAAACCCAACCTACGAATCATTGGGAGCTAGTGACAGGGACATGCAAAAGGGGGAACAACCCTAGTTTTCGGAGTGAATATCTTGAATCATAAGGGGTCTCTTGGGAAAGGGACCAAGAGAGAAGAAACCCATACCTTAATTTTCGTGTTCAAACGTGAAGTTGCTGCCCTAAACCCTCTCCAAAATCAGTCCAAGCTTCCTCAACGTCCACACCACTCGACGGACAACTTCTCTTTGCCTTAACGTTTTGGTTACTTTGTTTTTCTTAAAATTTTATGTGAGTTCTTCAAGTGTGAAGAACTCTTAATATTTATTTCAGTTCTTGTAGTTGTTTAGGAAGAGACCAACATGAAAGAGGTGATGAAACGTGAGAGAGAAATCGTGAGAGAGAGTAGTCTAATATTAGGAGTTTTAGTTTGGGAATTAGTCAAAATAGGACTCCTTAATAAATTAAATAAAAACCTGATTTAATTATCTTAGTGGAAGGACCATTATGCCCTTTAAAAAATCAGATTATAAAACATAATTAAATTACCAATATGTTGCTTCCATTGGGGCTCGAACCCGAGTGACACCCTTTCGCGAAAACGGGTCACTTCGGGTTGACCCAACCCGAATTGATTCTATTAAATTAATTAATTAATTAATTAAGTCCTTAGGGTAATTACAATATTACCCTTGGCCTGGAAAAGATCATTTTACCCCTGGACCGTCAAAACTCAAGATTTTTTTTTTTAAGTCCGGTAAAGACTCCTTTGATTAAATCTTTGTTTTTGAGAGCCCTACAAGGTTGGTTCCAACCTTTCCAAGATCAATTAACTCCCCAAGTTAGTTTGCTTGGCCGTAGTAAGGGTTTTGAGGTCTGGTTCTATGCGTATCAATTCGTGTGAACCTTGGTCTAATCGCAAACATTATTGACACATTAAGCATTTATCTTATTCATTTTTAGGGTTTTTACACTACCCATGATCTTGAGTTAGCTGCTGTGGTATTTCCCTTAAAACTTTGGAGACATTATTTATATGGTGTACATGTTGTTGTATTTACTAACCATAAAAGTCTTCAGTATGTTTTTACACAGAGAGAATTGAATATTCGTCAGAGAAGATGGCTAGAGATGCTCAAGGATTATGACATGAGTGTCCACTATCACCCATGTAAGGACAATGTAGTGGCCGACGCTTTGATACAATTGAGCATGGGCATTGTGTCTCATATTGATTACAAGAAGAAGGAGCTGGTTAAAGAGGTACACCAATTGGCTAGGTTAGGTGTACAACTGGTAGATACACCAAGTGGGGTGTTTCAGTTCATTCCAGTTTTGAATCCTCATTTGTTGTAGATGTTAAAGCTAAGCATCATCTCGACCTAGTACTCATGGAGTTGAAACACTCAGTTATGAGTAAGCTGAATGAATCATTCTCCCTAGGGGGGGTGCTTAGATACCAGGGCAGATTGTGTGTGCCCAATATTGATAATCTGAGACCTAATATTATTGCAGAGGCTCATGGCTCCAGGTATTCCATTCATCTAGGTTCTACCAAGATGTATCATGATCTCAAGGATATCTATTGGTGGGAAGGTGGGAAGAGTGATATTTATAAGTTTGTGGAGGAGTGCCCCAATTGCCAACAGGTTAAAGCCGAACATCTTAAGCCTGGAGGTCTTACCCAGTCGATTGAGATCCCAACATGGAAGTGGGAGGCTATTAATATGGACTTTATGGTTGGTCTGCCCAGGACCAGAAACTGCATGATTCCATTTGGGTCATTGTTGACAAGATGACTAAGTCTGCTCACTTTATTCCTGTGAAGTCTACTTACAGGGCCGTAGATTATGCCAAGCTTTATATTGATGAGGTATTGAGGTAGCATGGGATCCCTTTATCTATCATTTCTTATCGGGGAGCCCAGTTGATTTCTCACTTTTGGAGATCTTTCTAAATGATGGGTACATAGGATGGACAAGCAGAGTGTACCATTCAGACCCTTGAAGACATGCTGAGATCATGTGTTATTGACTTCAAGGGGAGTTGGGATGATCACTTGCCACAAATTGAGTTCACTTATAAAAATTGCTACCATTCCAGTATTGGGATGACACCTTTTGAAGCACTGTATGGCAGAAGATGGTAGGTCCCCACTTGGGTGGTTTGAGGTAGAAGAGTCTTCAATCCTTGGCCCTGAGATTATAAATGAGGCTATGGAAAAGGTGAGACTGATCAGGGAATTGGCTACTGCTTACAGTTGTCAAAAATCCTATGCTGATAACAGGAATAAGGCTCTTGAATTCGAGGTAGGTGATCAAGTATACCTTAAGATATCACCCATGAAAGGGGTGATGAGGTTTGGTAAGAAAAATAAGTTGAGTCCGAGGCATATAGGTCCTTATGAGGTCTTACATCGAGTAGGGAATGTTTCCTATGAACTGAAGTTACCAAATGACTTGGCTTTTGTTCATCCAGTGTTTCATGTTTCGATGCTTAAAAATTGTCTAGGTGATCCAGCATCCATTATGCCTGTTGAGGGGTTAGGAGTCGATGAGAACCTTTCTTATGAAGAGGTTCCAGTTGAGATTTTAGATCGCCAAGTGAAGCAGTTGAGGAACAAGGAGGTTGCCACCGTAAAGGTGTTATGGAGGAACCACCTTATTGAGGAAGCCATGGGAGGCCCAGGCCGACATGAGATCCCGTTACCCTCACTTGTTCAGCTCTTGAGGTTAGATATACTCTTCCTAAGTCTGATTTTGGTGTTTTGAGTCCATAACTGTGTGTTTTATACTTGCACTACATGAGTTAATATGAGTTCATGCTTGCATTCCTGTTGCTGTTTTTGTATAGCGTTGACATGATTTTTGTGTCGCATGAGTTGTGATATGCATTGCGTTAAAGTGAGATTGAGAAGGAAGTTTCTCAATCTCAAATATGATGCTTCAGATAAGCTTTGAGTGTTGTGCATCATCCAGAGTAAGTTGTGAATAAGATATGCACAAAGAGTAAAGTTTCAAGTATGTTGATGTGTTTTTCGAAAATCCCCTCTTTGATTCAAAACGTTGTGTAGTGTAATTCGGGGATGAATGCTCCTAAGGGGGGGATAATGTAACATTGCAGAAAATGGACTTGTCTAGTGAAGAGTCTATTAGGATTTAAGAATATTTATTGGGGTACAGAGGCATCCCAATGCCCAATATTGAGTAATATTGGGCATGTTAGAGAATATAGGCTTAAGGGTGTTAGCCAATTTGTATGTATTAACAAGTAACTTAAAATACACTTTAATGTTCAAATGCTCCAATCCAAGTTTGTTTAGAAATTGTACATGCAATGAATATCCTAAGCTAAAATTCTAAATTTTCTTGATTACACACATTAGGTATGAGGCACCCAAGTTTCAAGCCTAGGTACCATAGCACATGATCATTTAAAATGATCATGAAGATTAAGCAGTGCCCAAGGACATAATGAGGATTCTTGGGACAAGAAGTGAAATTTCCAAGTTCAACTACTGAGTGCACGGTTAGGAAAGTGCACGGTTACATATGTTCAAGCACATGTGCTACCGGACGAGAGACCAAGCGACCAAGCCCAACCGATTCGGTTAGGGCGGTTGGAAGGCCGGCACACGTCGGGTCAAGCCACGTGGGGCTGAGCTTACTAACCAATCCTAGGCTCTAACTAACTTACCTAACTAGCTAACTAACCTAGGAATAACTAAAATGAACTAACTAGTGTGCCCGAAATCTTATGACCTAACCGGGTGACACTAGCCGAGTAGCTAACTAAAGAAACATCCTAGTACCCAACCTAGGATGGTCCAAAGGGGTTGGTTATGGTCCTAGTGAATTAGGGTTACTTTAGTAATAACCCTAGGTCACTTAATTAATTAAATTAGCAACTTAATTAATTAATTTATATTCATGGTCAAACCGAGACCCTTAGCAAATTTTTTGAGTTTGGCTAAGTCAAGTGCTCTCATATTTTTAGTCAATTTAGGAGGGGCATTTTGGTAATTAGATAATTGAATTATTTAATTAAGTTAATTAGCCTAAGTTGAATTAGTCAATATTCAGTTCCTAAAACATACACTCACATTTATCCAGTCGAAACTCACGAATGAAAAAGAGTGAGCAAACGTAAGAAAAACAGAAAAATACTCTCAGTTCTGCTTAGGCAATTTCAAGGCAATTCTTCTAGATTTTTGTGCAAAGAATAGGTTGATCTTCGTAGATTCAATTCTACAGTAAGGTATGGGTTTCTCTCTTTGATTCCTTTCCCCAGGAGGCTTTTCAAACATTTTGAATTTAAGAAAACCGAAACTAGTTGTTCCCAATTAAATTATCGAATGTTCATCTCCCTAGTTCTCCCTATTTCCGATTGTAGTAGTATGTATAATGCAATTCTTGAGCATGTTGTTGGTATGTGGTGCTAATTGATCATTATATGTAGGTTTCTGTGATTTGATAATGTCGAATGAGACCTATTGGTTAGATCCGTATGATTAGAGTATCATTTACATGAGATAAGAAATTTTGTAATGCCTAATTGTGTTCGAGAAGATGAAATTGTTATAAGTCGTTTATGAAATTCAGTTTACTATTGAAAGGAATGAATGTTTTTAAATTACTGTGTGTGTTTACAATAGATATGTTTGTAAGTGTTTGGAATGCAATGTTTCTAAGAAGAAATAAAAATGAGAATCAAAGTTAGTTAATGAATCTTCAATGCCAAATCAACTTTATAGCTTGGCCAAACTAAGCACTGAATTGTTCTTATAAGCTAATCAAATGTTAAAAGTTGTCTTGCTTAAAATGATGAGATTACTATAGTATATACATGAAGTTAATTGACTTGGCTAGTGATAATATCATGACAAGTGTTTAGTGAAAGTTTGGTTTATGCCAATAAATTGGCCAGCAACATTATTTCCAAAGTATATAATATAACTGGCCAATGACTAAGTCATACAAATATTATATGGCCAATGTAAATTATGATGTTTCTTGTAAGGCCAAATGCATGTTAAAGATTCACTTGACAAGATGTAACTCAATGAACTCATAACCTAGGGTATGCCAATGATTGGGACAAGTCCCAACATACCCAATCTAAATGAACTTGTGAACATAGTAGCACATTGAATAAGTGCTTATAACTTTCATAAAGAATGGTACAAGACTACCAAATAACATTGAACAAGATAAGGTGAGTAATGAAATAACTAAAAGCTTATGAGTTATGAAATTGACCTAGAATGGGGTGTTAAAGGACGTGAGACAAGTCTCACTTGCATCTAAAAAATTATGTTAAACATACTCACATAAGAGGGTGTTAGAAATAGTGAGACAAGTCTCATTCACACCATGATGATAATGTAAGATTTAAGTTCACATTCATCAAGTATAGAAAGGGATGACAAGTCATCCATTGAGCTAAGCATACCTGAAACTAGAAGAAAGCTTCCATAGTGTATGAGTCAACTCTAAAAGTTGTAAAGTATAATAAATTGAGCTAAGCACCGATAGACTAGTAATGAGCTTGTGCAAACACATGTGAGCCTCATGAGATGAGACTACCACCAAGGTGGATAAGGGTTTCCGAATTCTCCTTGTCTTTGAACTATGTCGCCAGCATAGGTTACTAGCTAGTGGATCCACCTAAGAAAGCTAGGAAGTATTCAATTTCACTTTGGTCGGTGAACCACCTCTTCTTAGTGTGGGGAAGACACTTGATTTCATGTTACCTCGCATGATCTATGTCGGTGAAATGCTAAAGATTTCTTTAAGAAAGTAAGAAAGAAAGAAAGAAAGAACTAGGAAGATGAGGGGTGTTGGGATAGGATGACCAAAGGGTGAGGTTAGACTAAGTAATGATGTAAAGCATTCTTAGTCATCTAAAGATTTCTTTAAGAAAGTAAGAAAGAAAGAAAGAAAGAACTAGGAAGATGAGGGGTGTTCGGATAGGATGACCAAAGAGTGAGGTTAGACTAAGTAATGATGTAAAGCATTCTTAGTCATTGCACAGAAAGATCCCAATGGAAGTCTTAAAAGAATATCTTAAGTCAACCTAGCACGTTCAAAGTGAACATGAGATCAAAGAAGAAGAAATGTAAGTTCAAAGTGAACTATGTAAGCAAAAGCATAAGAATATCAAATCATCAGTATTTGATAAGAATGAAGTTTTAACAGTAATTGGTTTATACCAATAAAGGGAGCAAAACATAATGACTCATCAATTGGAGTATGGGTATATGCCCCAGCATCTTTATATTATGCAAATGATCAAAGAATAGGCAAAGCCAATAAATATTGGCTTATAAAGACATCATGCCCAATTTAACAATAATGGAAAGAACAACTTGTGAGTAGGGTAGTCAAATCATTTCCTTAGTCTTTTGCATTACTTACTTGATTCATTGTAGCAATGGGACTACAATGAATCATTGCACTCGTAAGCAAAACATAGGACCAAAGGAGATCATTGAACTACAAAACATAAAGAATAAAAGACTGAAAAATAAACTAAGTGTGGGAGAGGGATCTCTCGGCCTAAGGGGAGCAAAAATATTAAATTTTGCTTTAGTTGTTCTAAAATTATGTTCATGATTCCAAGGTCTTATGTTCATATAGAAAATGAGTTGTGTGCTTTAAATGCATGAAAATATGTCATATTCATAACATGATTTATAAATAACGAATTAGGAAAGTGCAGTGACTTCAGTTTCCAAAAATGGCATGTTGCTATAGGAAGAGCTTTCCTTGATCATGCATAGTCCTTATGTGTTTATGTGAATACACCCATACTTAATACAAGTATGTACTAACCCATATACAATTTTTTTTATAGGTGCATGTCCTTGAAGAAGATTTAAGATCAGTTGAAGCTATTTGGACTAGTACCTCCAGACTTTGGTAGGTCCTTTTGAGTTCGAGGATGCCTACACTTTATTTTCTAGCTTTAGTAGATTAGACATAGCTAGTGGATGTTGTCCCTAGTGTTTCCTTTCAAACATTTGTTAAAGCTTTTGTATTAAGGCCAGTTTTGCAACTATTAATGATATTATGAATTCTTCATTTCAATTGTTCAATCAGTTAATAGATGGTTGTTTATTTGAGCCATTAGTATATCACTCTTATGCAAGAATTATATGAAGTCTAAGTACACTTCAGTAAAGTTATAAATTTTCCGCTAAATTTAACTTCATGATTGTGATGAAAGCTAAGAAGAGGCTTCTCTGCGACCTCTGAGAGGTTAACGACGCCGGTATCATCTAGGGTCTAGGACCCGGTTGTGACACATTACATTATCCATACTGAAGCACCACCTTAGGACCACTAGGAACTCATACATACAACCTTTAAACTCAACACATGCATTCATATAGGACCTTTTTCATATAACAAGGCACATACTTCACATTACACTTAACATAAGACTTTACTCACAATCCTAATCTAAGTCTACTAGTGCAATATACGTATGAAGCCCATAACCTCACACATACTAAATAAACCTATTATAAGACCAGAAGCATCATAACATTCACTTCATACATTAACATGGCAAGCATACACAACTTCATTCATGCCAAGCAAGACATTCATTATATAGTCATTTAGACAAAAAATTTGCATATAAGACCAAGACCACATCACATAGAATCGTTAGGACTCATACCATACATATCTTTATAAAAAGTAGAAAAATACTATCATACCATGCATAAAGACATAAGCATAATTATACACCTTAGAACACCTTCCTAGAACTTTCTACAGAGCTACTTGTGAAATGTATAGGTAAGTTCATTACTCTCACCTATCCTAAGAAACATACCTTATGTCATCCTAGTTAGAGTCCTAGTCATTTACTTCCGTTGTACATTTTACTTTAGGGAAACTATAGACTTTACCGACACTAAGACCATGGGTGCTAAACATTGATTTGGGTGTGATAGAGCCTAACCAATTAAAGGTGTTATTACCTAGAAAAGGTAGAACATTAACATATGCTAGCATGCTATGTGAGATCACTTGCTAGATCTTATGTGGCAAACATAGTTTATGGAACTTGGAGGTACATGTATGAAACCCTCTTTATGTCTAATGAGACATTGTAGTTATCCACTCATGGAAATATCACTCTTATTCTCTTATTAGACATAAAGAGGGTTTCCACATGTACCTTCAAGTTCCATAAAATATGCTTGTCACATAGGATCTAGAAAGTGATATCACCTAATATTCTAGCACGTGTTAATGTCTACTTTGTCAAAGTAGAGCATCTTCTCTTAGTGTAAGGCTCTACAACATCAAATTCCATGTTTATAACTCATGGTTTTAGTGTCGGCTAAGTCTATATTTTCCCTAAAGTAAAATGGACTATTGAAGTTAAATCCTAGAAAAATTGGTCTTCTTCTTCAAGGTTAGTTCTTCTTTCAATGGAGGATTTTGGGAGAGAAAAGTAGAGAGATGAGAGCTTTTGGGTTTTGTTTTGGGAATTTAATTTAGGTGAGTGAAAATTGACTTAAAACTGACCCTTATGCTATATATCATAACCCCTCTATATTACCCAAAATACCCCTCACTTAAATGGGTCTTTTTGTGAGTCAAAATGCTTAAAATATGATTTCAAAGAATCTGTGAAGTGGTTGAGCGTCGCGGGGCTCAGTTCATAATATTTTTTTTAAATCCAGGTTGAGGAAGTGGAACTGTGAAGTGCACGTGTTACGAGGCAATTTCTTCCAATCCACGTGATAGTTGTGCGTCGTGTAGTGGGCTCAAATTCTAGGCTGTCGCGACTACTATGGCAGCCTACCTATCCATGTTGGGGTCCTCCTCAAGGAATCTTTGGGTGGTCGTTGAGGAGTCGTTATTGAACGTTTAGACACTCTAAACTAAATTTTACCTATTCAAAGTGTTTTAACAAGTTTTAGACTTTATTTGACCCTCCCCATCCTTCACCAAACATAGGGACATCAACTAGTTCATTTTAGCTAGTTTCCGGACGTCATGGACAATTCTTGACGTCTTGGCTATAAAACTTCTTGTATGACTTCGAAACATAATTTGGGTCTTAAAACAATATAATCAACATTATCTAAACTAGTGAGGCTCTAGCTTAGGTCTTGACTTTTCAAAGTGTTACACGTGGTGTCTAATGGAAGGACATTCTGATATGCACTAATATCTAGTACTATGCATGTAAAGCTTATGTCTATGAAGTATGTTCTGTATCCCTTAACAAAGATGAATTTATCGGTGTGCTAGTATGGATAAGGGTATGGGACCTTGTACATGAATTACATATGTGTGCCTTGATAGGATAGTTCCTAGCTGTGTCATCTATTTACAAGAATATGAATGTATGAGTATGTTATGAACATGTCTTATATGCTATAATGTCAAGTATATGGTATGATGAAGTATGGTTATACCTAGTGTCTAAATGTGCTTATATGAAATGATTTCTCATATAGTTGCACTTGTACACTTATGCATGAATGAAATGAAGTATGAATATGTCACACCCAGATTCTGGAATCTGAATGCAACCGGCGTCGTTAACATCTCAGAGGTCGCAGACAAGGCTCTTCTTAGCTTTCATCACAATCATATAGTTAAATTTGCGGAAAATTTAAAACTTTTAAAACATAATGAAGTATACATAGACTCCATATAATTACTACATAGATTGATATTCTAATGAGCTCAACTAAACAACCATCTACAATCGATTAAATAATTCAAATGAAAGAATGAATATATATATCGTAATAATTTTCCAAAACGACCTTAATACAAAGCTTTGAATAAAATATATGAAATGAAACACTAGGGACAACAACCACTAGCTATGTATAAAGTACTAATCTCGAAAGATAAATGTAGCATCCTCGAACTCAAGAGGACCTACCAAAGTCTGGAGATCGCTAATCCAAACCGCTACAATGAGTCTTCAACTTTCTCTCTGACCTGCACCTATAAAAATAGTAATAGTATAGGGTTAGTACACACTTTTACTAAGTATGGGCGTATGCACACATACACATAAGGACTATCCTTTGATCCTATGGTTTGCTTCCAAGTGCAACGATTCATTATAGTCTCATACCTACAATGAATCAAGTAAGTAAATCAAGAGATTAAGGAAATTATTTAACTATAATTGGACATGAAATCTTTGTAAGCCAATCTTTATTGGTAATGCCTATTATTTGATCATTTGCATTATATAAGAAATCATTATAGGCTAATCTTATTTGTCTATGATCATTTGCATAATATAAGAAGTCATTATAAGCCAATCTCATTTGGCGTTGATCATTTTCATAATATAAGAATTCATTATTGGTTATGCCCCTTACTTGTTGAAAACTTCATTCTAATCAAACATTGATGATTGATATTATTAAACTCTTGCTTTCTTAGTTCACTTTGAACTTACATCTCTTCTTCTTTCTTTCTTACTTTCTTAAAGAAGTCTTTAGAATTAAGATCATGTGAAATGACATGAAATCCAGTGTCTTTCCCACACCGAAAAGAGGCGGTTCACCGATCAAAGTGAACCTAGATCATGTGAGTTAACATGAAATCCAGTGTCTGCCCCACACCGAAAAAGGGTGGTTCACCGGCTAAAGTGAAACCAAGTCCATTGTCTTCCCCACACCAAAAAGATGTGGTTCACGGCTAAAGTGAAACAAAAACTTTCTTTGAGCATTAACTGACATAGATCATGTGAGCTAAACATTAAATGCAGTGTCTTCCCCACACTGAAAAGGGGTGGTTTCACCGGCCAAAGTGAAACCGATTCTACCTAGATCTCTTAGGTAGAAATCATTGGCTAGTTCCCATACTGACAACATAGTTCGAAGACTAGGAGATTTTCAGAGACTCTTATCCACCTTGGTGGAGCCTCATCTCATGAGACTTACATGTGCTTGCACATGCTCATTGCTAGTCTAGCGGTGCTTTGCTCAATTTCTCTTACTTCATAACTTTTAGAGTTGACTCAAACATTATGGAAGCTTGCTTCTAGTTATGAGGTTTACTTACTCTATGGATAACTTGTCATCCCTTTCTTACTTGATGAAATGTGAATTAATCTAACATTATCATCTTGGTGTTAATGAGACTCGTCTAACACTTTCTAACACCCTCTTATGTGAGTATCTTTAACATAATTGTCTTAGGTGTAAGTTAGACTTGTCTAACTTCCTTTAACACCCCATTCTGGTCACTTTCATAACTCTTAAGCTTTGAGTTATGTTATTACTCACTTTATCTTGTTCAAAGTCATTTGGTAGCTTTAAACCATTCTTTATGAACGTTGTGAACTTCGTTCAATGTAGTTACTATGTTCATAGTTCATTTAGATAGAGTATGTTGGGACTTGTCCCAATGATTGGCATACCCTTGGTTATCAATTCAATGAGTTACATTGTTCATGCTTATTTTGTTTTAACCTAGTCATTAGCCAATTTTATATCATATTTTGGAAATAATATTGCAAACCAATACCATTCAAATTCTTGGGCAAAACATTGTTAGCCAATTTATTTGCACGAACCAAACTTTAGTTAAACAATTTTCATTATGTTATCACTAGCCAAATCAATTAATTTCATGAATGTACTATAGTGATCTTCTCAATATAAACAAGTCGACATTTAACAGTAACTAAGCTTCATAACCGACTTATAGCAAACTTCATATTTTCGAACACAATTAAGCATTTCATCATTCTTTATTTCATGTAACGAATACCCAAATCATACGAATCAAATGAATAGGCCTCATTAGTCATTAACAAATCAATAAACCTACACATAATTATCAGTTAGCACCACATACCAACAACATGTTTGAGATTATATCTACATACTTCTTACAATAAAAAGCAAGGATAACTAGGGAAATGGACGTTCAACAATATCATTGGGAACAACCCTAGTTTCGATATTCATGAATTCAAAACGTTTGAAAAGCCTCTTGGAGAGAGAATTCCAGGAGAGAAAACCCATACCTTATGTAGAATTTAATCTACGAAGATCACCTTGCACGAAGACCTTGAAGAACACCTTGAAATCGCCTAAGAGAACCTTTGTCTTTCAACGTTTTTGCTTACTACCTTTGAGTCGTGTTTCTAAGTGAATGATCGTGGGTTTTAGGTCTTGGGAACTGATGTTGAATAATTCAACTTTAGACTAACTAACTTAATTAATAAATAAATTAGCTAATTACTAAAGCGCCCCTCCTAAATTGACTAGACCTAGGAGAGCATTTGACTTAGCCAAATCTGAAAATTGGCTTAGGGTCTCGGCTTGACCAAGGCTTTAAATTAATTAATTAAGTTGCTAAATTAATTAATTAAGGGACCTAGGGAAATTACTAAAATACCCCTAAGTCACAAGGACCACAACTAACCCCTTTGGACCATCTTAGGTTAGGTACTAGATTGTCTCTTAGTTAGTTACACAGTTTGGTGTCACCTGACTAGGTCTTAGGTTGTCGGGTCCCATAGTTGGTTCATTATCGTTTGTCCTAGGTTAGTTAGTTAGTTGGTTATGTTAGTTAGAGTCTAGAGTTGGTTAGGAAGCCAGGTCCAACTTAGCTGGAACTGTTCGCGCGCCTGCCCCCAACCGCCTAACCAAATTTGGTTGGCTTGGTCGTGTGTTCCCCCTTGGCCAGTTACACATGTGCTTGCACATGTGTTGCTGCTTATCTTTCCCAACCGTGCACTTCTATGGTTGCATCTGGAAAGTTCATTCCTTTTCCAAGGATCCTCACTATATCCTTGGATACTACTTAATCTACATGATCATTTTAATTGGTCATGTACTATGGTTCCTAGGCTTGACACATGGATGCCTCGTACCTAATATGGAAATGCTAGGAAATATATGTTTATATATTAGGGTCTTCATTGCAGGTACATTTCTTAAAAAAACTTATTAATACTTAGAAAATTGGCTAACACCCTTTAAGCCAATTGTTCTAATATGCCCAATATTTCTCAAAATTGGGCATTGGGATGCCTATGCATCCCCATACGTATCCTTTCAACCTAATGGACCCTTCCCTAAACAAGTATATTTTTCTGGAATGTTAAAGTATTCCCCCCCCCCCTTACGAACATTCGTCCCTGAATGACACTACACATTATTTTACAACAAAGAGGGTAGTTTCGAAAACACTTTAACATACTTGAAACTTTACTCTTTGTGAATATATGATTCACAGTTACTCTGGATGATGCATATTACTCAAAGCTTATCTGAAGCTTCGTATTTGTGATTGAGGAACTTCCTTCTCAATCACACTTAACTTAATGCACTTCACAACTCATTCAACACAAAAATCATGTCTACGCTATACAAAAACAGCAACATGAATGCAGGCATAAACTCATTTTAACTCATATAGTGCAAGTATAAAACACACGATTATGGACTTACAACACTAAAATCGACTAATGCACTAAAAACCTAGTGTTTTTAAGCAAAACCAGATTTTGGAAGAGTATATCTAATCTCAAGAACTAAACAAGTGAGGGTAACGGGATCTCATATCGGCCTCGGCCTCGGCCTCCCATGTCGCTCCCTCAACAAGGTGGTTCCTCTATAATACCTTCACGGTGGCAACCTCCTTGTTCCTCAGCCGCTTCACTTGATGATCTAAAATCTCAACTGGAACCTCTTCATAAGAAAGGTTACCATCAACTCCTAACCCCTCAACAGGCAGGATGGATGTTGGATGGCCTAGACACTTCTTAAGCATTAAAACGTGAAACACTGGATGAACAGAAGCCAAGTCTTGTGGTAACTTTAGTTCGTAGGCCACATTTCCTACTCGCTGTAAGATCTCATAAGGACCTATATACCTCGGACTCAACTTCCCTTTCTTACCAAACCTCATCACCCCTTTCGTGGGTGATATCTTCAAGTAAACTTGATCACCTACTTCGAATTCAAGAGCTCTATTTCTGTTATCAGCATAGGATTTTTGACGATTGTAAGCAGTACACAATATATCTTTGATCATCCTCACCTTCTGTATAGACTCATGTATGATCTCAGGGCCAAGGATGGAAGATTCTTCTACTTCAAACCACCCAACTGGAGACCTACATCTCCTGCCATATAATGCTTCAAAAGGTGTCATCCCAATACTGGAATGGTAGCTATTATTATAAGAGAACTCAACCAATGGCAAGTGATTATCCCAACTCCCCTTGAAGTCAATAACACATGCTCTCAACATGTCTTCCAGGGTCTGAATGGTACGTTCTTCTTGTCCATCCATTTGCAAATGAAAAGCAATACTAAGCTTACCTGTGTACCCAAGCTCTTATGGAAATATCTCCAAAAATGAGAAGTGAATTGGGCTCCCCTATCCGAAATGATAGCTAAAGGAATCCCATGCCACTTCACAATCTCATCAATATATATCTTGGCATAATGTTTGGCTTTGTAAGTAGACTTAACGGGAATGAAGTGAGAAGACTTAGTCATCCTATCAACGATGACCCAAATGGAATCATGTAGTCTTCGGGTTCTAGGCAGACCAACCACAAAATCCATATTAATAGCTTCCACTTCCACGTTGGAATCTCTATCGACTGGGTGAGACCTCCAGGCTTAAGGTGTTCGGCCTTAACCTGTTGGCAATTGGGACACTCCTCCACAAAATTAGATATGTCTCGCTTCATACCTTCCCACCAATAAATTTCCTTCAGATCATGATACATTTTGGTGGCACCTGGATGAATGGAATACCTGGATCCATGAGCCTCTGCCAAAATATTAGGCCTCAAATTATGAACATTGGGCACACATAACCTGCTCTGGCATCTAAGTACACCATCCACTCTATGGAGAATGATTCATTTAGCTTACTCAACACTGAGTCTTTCAAGTCCATGAGTACTGGGTCGAGATGTTGCTTAGCTTTAACATCTAAAACAAGTGAGGATTCGAAACTAGAATTAACCGAAACAACCCCACTTGGTGTATCCACCAGCTGTACACCCAACCTAGATAATTGGTGTACCTCTTTAACTAGATCCTTCTTCTCATCATCAACATGAGACATGATGCCCATGCTGAATAAACTCAATGCATCGACCACTACATTGGCCTTACCTGGGTGATAGTGGACGCTCATGTCATAATCCTTGAACAGCTCTAGCCATCTTCTCTGACGAAGATTCAATTCTCTCTGTGTAAAAACATACTGAAGACTTTTATTGTCAGTAAATACATCAACATGTACACCATATAAGTAATTTGTCCAAAGTTTCAACGAAAATACCACAACCGATAACTCAAGATCATGTGATGGGAAATTCTTCTCGTGGATTTTCAACTATCTCGATGCGTATGCAATCACCTTGCCATCTTTCATAAAAACACATCCGAAACCTACTCAGGAAGCATCACAGTAAACCACATACCCTACACCACAACTCGGCAACGTGAGCACTTGGGCTGAAGTGAGTCGGTCTTTGAGCTCTTGGAAACTCTTTTCACACTTTTCTGACCACTCAAAGTTCTCCTTCTTCTTTGTTAAGGCTGTCAACGGAGCTGCAATAGTGGAAAAACCCTCTACAAACGTGCGATAATAATTAGCCAGACCCAAGAAACTCTGGATGTCTATAAGAGTGAGGGGTCTCGGCCAATTCTTCACCGATTCAACCTTTTTCAGATCAACTTCAACACCCTGTTCGGTCACAACATGACCAAGGAAGGTCACTGATCTCAACCAAAACTCACATTTACTGAACTTTGCATACAACTGATGTTCTCTAAGTACTTGCAATGTCTTTCTCAATTGTTCTTCATGCTCTTCTCTAGTATTACAGTATATGAGGATGTCATCTATGAATACAATGACAAAAGAATCAAGATATTCATGGAAGACTCTATTCATAAGGTCCATAAACGCGACTGGTGCGTTAGTGAGACCAAATGACATGACAAGAAACTCGTAGTGACAATACCTACTACGAAAGGCAGTCTTAGGAACATCTTCTTATCTGACTCTAAGCTGATGATATCCTGACCGGAGATCAATTTTTGAAAAGAAAATTGAACCTTGGAGTTGATCAAATAGATCATCAATTCTGGGAAGAAGGTATTTGTTCTTTATAGTGACATTGTTGAGTTGCCGATAATCGATACACATTCTAAGAGTTCTATCCTTTTTCTTAACGAACAACATTGAAGCACCCCATGGGTATATGCTCGGCTGGATGAAGCCCTTATCAAGTAAATATTTTAACTGCAACTTCAACTCTTTGAGTTCGGCTGGTGCCATACTATATGGGGGAATACAAATTGGTTTGGTGTTGGGATCTAAGTCAACACGAAAATCAATTTTGCATTCAGGAGGAATTCTTGGTAAATCTTCCGGAAAGAGATCTTGAAACTCATCAGTATGGACACAAAGACTATGGAAGGAACCTCATGCTCT
Organism: Solanum sitiens; assembly: GCA_016801875.1. Taxonomy (NCBI): domain Eukaryota; kingdom Viridiplantae; phylum Streptophyta; class Magnoliopsida; order Solanales; family Solanaceae; genus Solanum; species Solanum sitiens. Next base: position 653,982 of record JABWTJ010000083.1, on the reverse strand, counting down.
AAGTCACTGACCCTGACTAAGTGGTATAAATACCCCTTAGATAACATCTTATTGGCTTTAAGATTGGAAACTATTTGGCCTGTTGGATTTGAACCACGCCCTTCCCATTTTAACTCTAACTCATTTGGAAACTAAAAACTTACTACCCTTTTTCGACAGTGTATGGTAGCATAACACTTATGGAGCCAATACATACCCAAAATTTAATCAAAATCAAGCATGGTTAATTATATTAGGTCACCATAAGTAACTCTATCAAGGATATTAATTAGGCAATCTTTATATACTCTTTCTGCTCTAATGTTGTCTCCTATGGGAGTACTGACTAGAAAAGCCTCATACAAGATCTCAGGAAGCAAGTCAAATTTACTAGCTATTAAAGGAGTAAGAAATGACAAAGTGGATCCTTGATCTAACAGTGCATACATAGGAAAAGAGAAGACATGCAACGTACTAGTGACCACATCAGCTGACTTCTCCTGCTCGTCTCTGCCATTCAGAGCATTGAATCTATTCCTCTTGGGAGGTTCGGATACATCATTAGGATTAGGCCGAGGCTGAGCATCTGTCCTGACCTGATTCCTCACATGTGGGCAGTCCCTGACTATATTCCCACTCTTGTCTCACCCATAGCAGGAATTAGTATCTACCAAGCACTTTCCACACGACTTGCTGTTACGCTGGGAATTTCTATCATTGCCCTTTTGGGGGCCAGACAAGTCCACTTTGGCATTCGATTTGCTGGAAGGAGTAGGATTACCTGAGCGCTGGTACCCCTTTTGGAAGCTGAGCCTATCCTGAACTCCAAATAAACTCCTACCAGAGCTAGAACCAGTCTGATCCAAGGGCCTAGGCTTCTTGCCTTCTTGGCCTCTCTTTCTCCGACGAATCTCCTTCACTTGCTGTGCATGTACCATCAACCTACCAAGGTCCATGTTATCATGCAACATGGCTGCCCAACAATCCTCTTCCAGATCCTCCGACACACCAGTCACTAACCTTCTCATCTCATCCCTGCTATAGGACACCAAAGAAGAAGCATATTTCGAAAGTTTAACACATTTCAAGGAGTATTCCTTGACTGACATACCTCCCTGTCGTAGGTTGATGAACTCCTCAACCTTAGTCTCTCTCTGCTCTTTAGGAAAGAACCTCTGCAGGAATTAAGTCTTGAGAATGTCCCAAGTTATGGGCACTTCTCTTGGTGCTCGTCCATCTGCCCACATTTTGTACCACACCTGAGCCACATCTTTGAGTTGATATGCAGCCAACTCAGCCTTCTCCTTTTCATTAACACCTATGGAATAGAGAATTTTGTAGACCTCATCTACAAACTCCTAGGGATCCTCATTAGTTCTGGACACGAAGTAGACTAGAGGATTCATTCTGGTAAAATCCCTAAGTCTGCTAGCCATGGTACTAGCATGTGGGTTCTTTCTGGGAGCACCCTCTCTAGTGGCTTGGGACGTGATGGCTTGGTCCATCTGAACCAATGCTTCTCTTACTTCTCCATCCGTCAACACAACTGGGTTGATAGGCACTTGAACTCTAGTAGCTTAGGCTTGAGGAGGAGCTTGGTTTCCTCCAGCAGCTGCTTCTTCAACTCTTCTGGTTGTGTTTCTCCTTGTGTTCATTTTTCTACACGTACATACAAGAAGTGAGTTAGATACTAGAATGACACAAGATGTCAAAACTCTACACATCACGTTAAAGAGTAGAAGAAGGGAAACTTCCTAACATCACAAAGTCTCTAAGTCATGATTGTGGTGCACTTCACAACCATAAGTTAGAAACTATGCAACATGGTTGTTTTGAGATTTAGTTCCTAGGTAATTTAACTTCATGCTCTGATACAAAGTTTGTCACACCAGGATTCTGGAATCTGAATGCAACCGACGTCGTTAACCTCTTAGAGGTCGCAGACAAGCCTCTTCTTAGCTTTCATCACAATCATATAGTTAAATTTGCGGAAAATTTAAAACTTTTAAAGCATAATGAAGTATACATAGACTCCATATAACTACTACATAGATTGATATTCTAATAAGCTCAACTAAATAACCATCTATAATCGATTAAACAATTAAAATGAAAGAATCAATATATATATATATATCGTAATAGTTTGCAAAAACGGCGTTAATACAAAGCTTTGAATAAAATATCTGAAATGAAACGCTAGGGACAACATCCACTAGTGTCTAAAGTACTAAGCTAGAAAGATAAATTTAGCATCCTCGAACTCAAGAGGACCTACCAAAGTCTGGAGATCGCTAATCCAAACCGCTTCAATGAGTCTTCAACTTTCTATCTGACTTGCACCTATAATAATAGAAATAGTATAGGGTTAGTACACACTTGTAATAAGTATGGATGTATGCACACATACACATAAGGACTATGCATTATCAAGGAAAGTTCTTCCTATAACAACATGCCATTTCTTGAAAGTGAAGTTGCTAGACTTTCTCAATTCGTTATTTGTAATTTATGGTGTGAATATGACGTATTTTAATGCATTCAAAGCACACAACTCATTTTATATATGAACATAAGACCTTGGAATCATGAATATAATTTTAGAACATCTCAAACAAAAATTTATATATTTGCTCCCCCTTAGGCCGAGAGCTCTACTTTCCAGACTTAGATTATTTTTCAGTCTTTTCTTCTTTTGTTGTCTAGTTCAATAATCTTCTTTTATCCTATGTTTTACTTCCAAGTGCAATGATTAATTATAGTCCCATACCTACAATGAATCAAGTAAGTAATTCAAGAGATTAAGGAAATGATTTAACTACAATTGGGAATGAAAAATCTTTATAAGCCAATCTTTATTGGTTATGCCTATTATTTGATCATTTGCATAATATAAGAAATCATTATAAGCCAATCTTATTTGGCTATGATCATTTGCATAATATAAGAAGTCATTATAAGCCAATCTCATTTGGCGTTGATCATTTTCATAATATAAGAAGTCAGCTATGACCCTTGTTCAAAACTTCATTCTTATCAAACGTTGATGATTGATATTCTTAAAATCTTGCTTTCTTAGTTCACTTTGAACTTACATCTCTTCTTCTTTCTTTCTTACTTTCTTAAAGAAGTCTTTAGCATTAAGATCATGTGAAATGACATGAAATCCAGTGTCTTCCTCACACCGAAAAGCGGTGGTTCACCGATCAAAGTGAACCTAGATCATGTGAGTTAACATGATATACAGTGTCTACCCCACACCGAAAAGGGGTGGTTCACCGGCTAAAGTGTAACCAAGTTCATTGTCTTCCTCACACCGAAAAGAGGTGGTTCAGGGCTAAAGTGAAACCAAAACTTTCTTTGAGCATAAACCGACATAGTTCATGTGAGCTAAACATGAAATCCAGTGTCTTCCCCACACTAAAAAGGGGTGGTTTCACCGGCTAAAGTGAAACCGAATCTACCTAGCTCTCTTAGGTGTAATCCACTAGCTGGTTCCCATGCTGGTAATATAGTTCGAAGACTAGGAAATTTTTGGAGACTCATATCCACCTTGGTGGAGCCTCATCTCATGAGACTTACATGTGCTTGAACAATCTCATTGCTAGTCTATCGGTGCTTTGCTCAATTTCTTTTACTTCATAACTTTTAGAGTTGACTCAAACATTATGGAAGCTTGCTTCAAGTTATGAGGTTTACTTACTCTATGGATAACTTGTCATCCCTTTCTTTACTTGATGAAATGTGAATTAACCTTACATTATCATCTTGGTGTTAATGAGACTCGTCTCACACTTTCTAACAACCTCTTATGTGAGTATCTTTAACATAGTTGTCTTAGGTGTAAGTGAGACTTGTCTAACTTCCTTTAACACCCCATTCTGGTCACTTTCATAACTCTTAAGCTTTTAGTTATGTTATTACTCACTTTATCTTGTTCAAAGTCATTTGGTAGCTTTATACCATTCCTTATCAACGTTGTGAACTTCATTCAATGTAGTTACTATGTTCATAGTTCATTTTGATAGAGTATGTTGGGACTTGTCCTAATGATTGGCATACACTTGGTTATGAATTCAATGAGTTACATTAGTCATGCTTATTTTTGTTGAACTTATTCATTAGCCAATTTTATATAATAATTTGGAAATAACATTGTAAACAAATTCCATTCAACTTTTTGGGCAAAACATTGTTAGCCAGTTTATTGGCATGAACCAAACTTTACTTAAACAATTTTCATTATGTTATCACTAGCCAAATAAATTTATTTCATGAATGTACTATAATGATCTTCTCAATATAAACAAGTAGACATTTAACAGTAACTAAACTTCATAACCGACTTATAACAAACTTCATATTCTCGAACACAATTAAGCATTTCATCAGTCTTTATTTCATGTAACTAATACCCAAATCATCCGAATCAAATCTATAGGCCTCATTAGTCATTAACATATAAATAAACCTACACATAATGATCAGTTAGCACCACATACCAACAACATGTTTGAGATTACATCTACATACTTATTAGAATCGAAAACTAGGATAACTAGGGAAATGGAGGTTCAACAATATCATTAGGAACAACCCTAGTTTCGATATTCATGAATTCAAAACATTTGAAAAGCCTATTGGAGATAGAATTCCAGGAGAGAAAACCCATACCTTTTGTAGAATTGAATCTACGAAGATCACCTTGCACGAAGACCTTGAAGATTACCCTGAAATCGCCTAAGATAACTTTTGTCTTTCTACGTTTTTGCTTACTGCCTTTGAGTCGCGTTTCTAAGTGAATGATCGTTGGTTTTAGGTCTTAGGAACTGATGTTGAATAATTCAACTTTAGACTAATTAACTTAATTACTAAATTAATTAGCTAATTACTAAAACTCCCCTCCTAAATTGACTAGACCTAGGAGAGCGTTTGACTTAGCCAAATCTGAAAATTGGCTAAGGGTCTCGGCTTGACCAAGGCTTTAAATTAATTAATTAAGTTGCTAAATTAATTAATTAAGGGACCTAGGTAAATTACTAAAATACCCCTAAGTCACAAGGACCACAACTAACCCCTTTGGACCATCCTAGGTTAGGTACTAGGTTGTCTCTTAGTTAGTTACACGGTTTGGTGTCACCCGACTAGGTCTTAGGTTGTCGAGTCCCTTAGTTGGTTCATTTTTGTTTGTCCTAGGTTAGTTAGCTATTAGGTTAAGTTAGTTAGAGTCTAGAATTGCTTAGGAAGCCAGACCCCACTTAGCTGGACCCATTCGCGCGCCTGCTCCTAACCGCCTAACTGAATTCGGTTGGCTTGGTCGTGTGGTCCCCTTCGGCCGGTTACACATGTGTTGCTTCCTATCTTTCCCAACCGTGCACTTCTATGGTTGCATTTGGAAACTTCATTCCTAGTTTAAGGATCCTCACTATGTCCTTGGACACTGCTTAATCTACATGATCATTTTAATTGGTCATGTACTATGGTGCCTAGGCTTGACACATGGATGCCTCGTACCTAATGTTCAAATGCTAGGAAATATATGTTTTTAACTTAGGGTCTTCATTGTTGGTACATTTCTTAAACAAGCTTATTAATACTTAGGAAATTGGCTAACACCCTTTAAACCAATCTTTCTAATATGCCCAATATTTATCAATATTGGGCATTGGGATGCCTATGAATCCCCATACGTATCCTTGCAACCTAATGACCCTTCCCTAAAAAAGTACATTTTTTCTGGAATGTTACAGAATATGTTTGGTCTAAAGGTGTTATGTGAAAGGGTTTCTCACATTTATGTACACACACATACATGTATGATGATCTAGTCAGTGTAGGAGCCTTGAAAGGTGTTCTCAAGTGTATCCTAAACTAGATGGTGATTTAAATATGCTATGTCCACGTGAAAGGGTTTCTCACATGATTTAGGTTGACGAACTCTCATATATAACCTATGAGCTAATCATATGAGGATTCAATCTCCTAAAGCCTAATTTTATAAAGTAATGTTAATAAAGGATTTCAATAAAGGTAACTTATCTTAACACCAAGTGAACTTAGTGTAAGACCCCGAAAATGACTTAGGTTAACTAGAGCCTAACATGTTGGTCTAAGGTCATAATGTGGTCTATTATATGGTTTAGAGGCAGTAGCTAAGAGTTTAGGTCATTGGAAGTCAAACGTCAAAGGACGACTAAGACGTTCGACGACTAAGTCACCTATGTGCCTCGTATGTGGTTCTATGTGTTTATGTGTAATTAATGAGGTTTTTAGGTTCTTAAATGAGTTTAAATGGTGTATAAAGTCAGTGTGTCAAGTTTTGTGAAGTTTGGAGGTCAAACGCTCAAGAACGTCCATGACGTTTGAAAGATATGCCTTGAAATGACCTTGTGTGTATAGGCATGTTTCGTCGAGTTTTACGTGTTCGTTTTGGATGAAATTCATGTGAGAGGTGTTAAAATCATACACGGTCATATTTGGGTTGTTAACATCCGGGCAAGAATCCCCAAGTACCAACCAAGTGTCCTTGAGGAAGGACCCATGTTGGTGGCCAAAACTGCCAAAAGGCAGTCCACCTACGGAAGGCAATTGACGGCCAGTGGTATGGTCGATGCCCTGTAGGTGGTGGGCGTCGTTGTAGCATTATCCTAGAAATCCAACCTTCCATTTTCCTGGATCTGACCCAATCGACGATGGACAGAACGGTCCGTAAGTGGAATGACGCCCCGTCGATGGGTTAGTCGTCTGTGAGCCTGTGCCTGCGTGCAACTCACTGTTAAGTTAAGGGGTGATGTTGTAATTTCACCCCACTTATAAATGTATGTATTGGAGGTTTATTAAGGGTCTTTTGGGTATTTTAAGCATGTATATAAGTGCTTAACACTTAGAAGATTTCATTCTTCAAAATCAATACACCAAAATACCTTAGAAATTCCCAAAGACTCCATTGAAGTCCAAAGTGAAGGAAGAGCTTAGTGTGACGTTTTGAGTGGAGATTCTTAATCAAAGTGAAGAATTATCTTCATTGAAGTATGGGTTTTGATCCTTGAAACTCATTTCATCAAGGATCCCAACTTTCAAAGATGTTTTCAAAGTTTTCAAAAGGTGAATTGTCCAATTTCATGATTCTATCATGGGTTCTTGCATTAATGGTTTTCAAATGTCTGTTATGGATTAGAGGGATGTTGTATTGATGATTTTAACATAAATTACCTTTGAACCCATGAAGTTGATGAACCTAATATTTTGACTAAATTATGGGTTACTTGATATTGGCTTAATATTGATGATTTCATGTGCAGTTTCTTATGGTCTTTCTATTGATGTAAGAATTGTGTTCAATTATTATCAAATTGGTATTGGATTGTTGAAACTATATTGAATTTTGTTAGATTTCATTGATTTCTATAATTATGTTTTGAATTGGTGTTCATGGCCATGGGTAAGGGCCTTATGATGTTGAATTGGGTGATTTGGTATTGGCTTGAAGTGTTGATGATGAAGTGGTGGTACACTGCCCTTCTCCTTTTCATTAACACCCATGGAATAGAGAATTTTGTAGACCTCATCTACAAACTCCTAGGGATCCTCATTAGTTCTGGACACGAAGTAGACTAGAGGATTCATTCTGGTAAAATCCCTAAGTCTGCTAGCCATGGTACTAGCATGTGGGTTCTTTCTGGGAGCACCCTCTCTAGTGGCTTGGGACGTGATGGATTGGTCCATGTGAACCAATGCTTCTCTTACTTCTCCATCCGTCAACACAACTGGGTTGATAGGCACTTGAACTCTAGCAGCTTAGGCTTGAGGAGGAGCTTGGTTTCCTCCAGCAGCTGCTTCTTCAACTCTTCTGGTTGTGTTTCTCCTTGTGTTCATTTTTCTACACGCACACACAAGAAGCGAGTTAGATACTAGAATGACACAAGATGTCAAAACTCTACACATCACGTTAAAGAGTAGAAGAAGGGAAACTTCCTAACATCACAAAGTCTCTAAGTCATGATTGTGGTGCACTTCACAACCATAAGTTAGAAACTATGCAACATTGTTGTTTTGAGATTTAGTTCCTAGGTAATTTAACTTCATGCTCTGATACAAAGTTTGTCACACCAGGATTCTGGAATCTGAATGCAACCGACGTCGTTAACCTCTTAGAGGTCGCAGACAAGCCTCTTCTTAGCTTTCATCACAATCATATAGTTAAATTTGCGGAAAATTTAAAACTTTTAAAGCATAATGAAGTATACATAGACTCCATATAACTACTACATAGATTGATATTCTAATAAGCTCAACTAAATAACCATCTATAATCGATTAAACAATTAAAATGAAAGAATCAATATATATATATATATCGTAATAGTTTGCAAAAACGGCGTTAATACAAAGCTTTGAATAAAATATCTGAAATGAAACGCTAGGGACAACATCCACTAGTGTCTAAAGTACTAAGCTAGAAAGATAAATTTAGCATCCTCGAACTCAAGAGGACCTACCAAAGTCTGGAGATCGCTAATCCAAACCGCTTCAATGAGTCTTCAACTTTCTATCTGACTTGCACCTATAATAATAGAAATAGTATAGGGTTAGTACACACTTGTAATAAGTATGGATGTATGCACACATACACATAAGGACTATGCATTATCAAGGAAAGTTCTTCCTATAACAACATGCCATTTCTTGAAAGTGAAGTTGCTAGACTTTCTCAATTCGTTATTTGTAATTTATGGTGTGAATATGACGTATTTTAATGCATTCAAAGCACACAACTCATTTTATATATGAACATAAGACCTTGGAATCATGAATATAATTTTAGATCATCTCAAACAAAAATTTATATATTTGCTCCCCCTTAGGCCGAGAGCTCTACTTTCCAGACTTAGATTATTTTTCAGTCTTTTCTTCTTTTGTTGTCTAGTTCAATAATCTTCTTTTATCCTATGTTTTACTTCCAAGTGCAATGATTAATTATAGTCCCATACCTACAATGAATCAAGTAAGTAATTCAAGAGATTAAGGAAATGATTTAACTACAATTGGGAATGAAAAATCTTTATAAGCCAATCTTTATTGGTTATGCCTATTATTTGATCATTTGCATAATATAAGAAATCATTATAAGCCAATCTTATTTGGCTATGATCATTTGCATAATATAAGAAGTCATTATAAGCCAATCTCATTTGGCGTTGATCATTTTCATAATATAAGAAGTCAGCTATGACCCTTGTTCAAAACTTCATTCTTATCAAACGTTGATGATTGATATTCTTAAAATCTTGCTTTCTTAGTTCACTTTGAACTTACATCTCTTCTTCTTTCTTTCTTACTTTCTTAAAGAAGTCTTTAGCATTAAGATCATGTGAAATGACATGAAATCCAGTGTCTTCCTCACACCGAAAAGCGGTGGTTCACCGATCAAAGTGAACCTAGATCATGTGAGTTAACATGATATCCAGTGTCTACCCCACACCGAAAAGGGGTGGTTCACCGGCTAAAGTGAAACCAAGTTCATTGTCTTCCTCACACCGAAAAGAGGTGGTTCAGGGCTAAAGTGAAACCAAAACTTTCTTTGAGCATAAACCGACATAGTTCATGTGAGCTAAACATGAAATCCAGTGTCTTCCCCACACTAAAAAGGGGTGGTTTCACCGGCTAAAGTGAAACCGAATCTACCTAGCTCTCTTAGGTGTAATCCACTAGCTGGTTCCCATGCTGGTAATATAGTTCGAAGACTAGGAAATTTTTGGAGACTCATATCCACCTTGGTGGAGCCTCATCTCATGAGACTTACATGTGCTTGAACAATCTCATTGCTAGTCTATCGGTGCTTTGCTCAATTTCTTTTACTTCATAACTTTTAGAGTAGACTCAAACATTATGGAAGCTTGCTTCAAGTTATGAGGTTTACTTACTCTATGGATAACTTGTCATCCCTTTCTTTACTTGATGAAATGTGAATTAACCTTACATTTTCATCTTGGTGTTAATGAGACTCGTCTCACACTTTCTAACAACCTCTTATGTGAGTATCTTTAACATAGTTGTCTTAGGTGTAAGTGAGACTTGTCTAACTTCCTTTAACACCCCATTCTGGTCACTTTCATAACTCTTAAGCTTTTAGTTATGTTATTACTCACTTTATCTTGTTCAAAGTCATTTGGTAGCTTTATACCATTCCTTATCAACGTTGTGAACTTCATTCAATGTAGTTACTATGTTCATAGTTCATTTTGATAGAGTATGTTGGGACTTGTCCTAATGATTGGCATACACTTGGTTATGAATTCAATGAGTTACATTAGTCATGCTTATTTTTGTTGAACTTATTCATTAGCCAATTTTATATAATAATTTGGAAATAACATTGTAAACAAATTCCATTCAACTTTTTGGGCAAAACATTGTTAGCCAGTTTATTGGCATGAACCAAACTTTACTTAAACAATTTTCATTATGTTATCACTAGCCAAATAAATTTATTTCATGAATGTACTATAATGATCTTCTCAATATAAACAAGTAGACATTTAACAGTAACTAAACTTCATAACCGACTTATAGCAAACTTCATATTCTCGAACACAATTAAGCATTTCATCAGTCTTTATTTCATGTAACTAATACCCAAATCATCCGAATCAAATCTATAGGCCTCATTAGTCATTAACATATAAATAAACCTACACATAATGATCAGTTAGCACCACATACCAACAACATGTTTGAGATTACATCTACATACTTATTAGAATCGAAAACTAGGATAACTAGGGAAATGGAGGTTCAACAATATCATTAGGAACAACCCTAGTTTCGATATTCATGAATTCAAAACATTTGAAAAGCCTATTGGAGATAGAATTCCAGGAGAGAAAACCCATACCTTTTGTAGAATTGAATCTACGAAGATCACCTTGCACGAAGACCTTGAAGATTACCCTGAAATCGCCTAAGATAACTTTTGTCTTTCTACGTTTTTGCTTACTGCCTTTGAGTCGCGTTTCTAAGTGAATGATCGTTGGTTTTAGGTCTTAGGAACTGATGTTGAATAATTCAACTTTAGACTAATTAACTTAATTACTAAATTAATTAGCTAATTACTAAAACTCCCCTCCTAAATTGACTAGACCTAGGAGAGCGTTTGACTTAGCCAAATCTGAAAATTGGCTAAGGGTCTCGGCTTGACCAAGGCTTTAAATTAATTAATTAAGTTGCTAAATTAATTAATTAAGGGACCTAGGTAAATTACTAAAATACCCCTAAGTCACAAGGACCACAACTAACCCCTTTGGACCATCCTAGGTTAGGTACTAGGTTGTCTCTTAGTTAGTTACACGGTTTGGTGTCACCCAACTAGGTCTTAGGTTGTCGGGTCCCTTAGTTGGTTCATTTTTGTTTGTCCTAGGTTAGTTAGCTATTAGGTTAAGTTAGTTAGAGTCTAGAATTGCTTAGGAAGCCAGACCCCACTTAGCTGGACCCATTCGCGCGCCTGCTCCTAACCGCCTAACTGAATTCGGTTGGCTTGGTCGTGTGGTCCCCTTCGGCCGGTTACACATGTGTTACTTCCTATCTTTCCCAACCGTGCACTTCTATGGTTGCATTTGGAAACTTCATTCCTAGTTTAAGGATCCTCACTATGTCCTTGGACACTGCTTAATCTACATGATCATTTTAATTGGTCATGTACTATGGTGCCTAGGCTTGACACATGGATGCCTCGTACCTAATGTTCAAATGCTAGGAAATATATGTTTTTAACTTAGGGTCTTCATTGTTGGTACATTTCTTAAACAAGCTTATTAATACTTAGGAAATTGGCTAACACCCTTTAAACCAATCTTTCTAATATGCCCAATATTTATCAATATTGGGCATTGGGATGCCTATGAATTCCCATACGTATCCTTGCAACCTAATGACCCTTCCCTAAACAAGTACATTTTTTCTGGAATGTTACAGAATATGTTTGGTCTAAAGGTGTTATGTGAAAGGGTTTCTCACATTTATGTACACACACATACATGTATGATGATCTAGTCAGTGTAGGAGCCTTGAAAGGTGTTCTCAAGTGTATCCTAAACTAGATGGTGATTTAAATATGCTATGTCCACGTGAAAGGGTTTCTCACATGATTTAGGTTGACGAACTCTCATATATAACCTATGAGCTAATCATATGAGGATTCAATCTCCTAAAGCCTAATTTTATAAAGTAATGTTAATAAAGGATTTCAATAAAGGTAACTTATCTTAACACCAAGTGAACTTAGTGTAAGACCCCGAAAATGACTTAGGTTAACTAGAGCCTAACATGTTGGTCTAAGGTCATAATGTGGTCTATTATATGGTTTAGAGGCAGTAGCTAAGAGTTTAGGTCATTGGAAGTCAAACGTCAAAGGACGACTAAGACGTTCGACGACTAAGTCACCTATGTGCCTCGTATGTGGTTCTATGTGTTTATGTGTAATTAATGAGGTTTTTAGGTTCTTAAATGAGTTTAAATGGTGTATAAAGTCAGTGTGTCAAGTTTTGTGAAGTTTGGAGGTCAAACGCTCAAGAACGTCCATGACGTTTGAAAGATATGCCTTGAAATGACCTTGTGTGTATAGGCATGTTTCGTCGAGTTTTACGTGTTCGTTTTGGATGAAATTCATGTGAGAGGTGTTAAAATCATATACGGTCATATTTGGGTTGTTAACATCCGGGCAAGAATCCCCAAGTACCAACCAAGTGTCCTTGAGGAAGGACCCATGTTGGTGGCCAAAACTGCCAAAAGGCAGTCCACCTACGGAAGGCAATTGACGGCCAGTGGTATGGTCGATGCCCTGTAGGTGGTGGGCGTCGTTGTAGCATTATCCTAGAAATCCAACCTTCCATTTTCCTGGATCTGACCCAATCGACGATGGACAGAACGGTCCGTAAGTGGAATGACGCCCCGTCGATGGGTTAGTCGTCTGTGAGCCTGTGCCTGCGTGCAACTCACTGTTAAGTTAAGGGGTGATGTTGTAATTTCACCCCACTTATAAATGTATGTATTGGAGGTTTATTAAGGGTCTTTTGGGTATTTTAAGCATGTATATAAGTGCTTAACACTTAGAAGATTTCATTCTTCAAAATCAATACACCAAAATACCTTAAAAATTCCCAAAGACTCCATTGAAGTCCAAAGTGAAGGAAGAGCTTAGTGTGACGTTTTGAGTGGAGATTCTTAATCAAAGTGAAGAATTATCTTCATTGAAGTATGGGTTTTGATCCTTGAAACTCATTTCATCAAGGATCCCAACTTTCAAAGATGTTTTCAAAGTTTTCAAAAGGTGAATTGTCCAATTTCATGATTCTATCATGGGTTCTTGCATTAATGGTTTTCAAACGTCTGTTATGGATTAGAGGGATGTTGTATTGATGATTTTAACATAAATTACCTTTGAACCCATGAAGTTGATGAACCTAATATTTTGACTAAATTATGGGTTACTTGATATTGGCTTAATATTGATGATTTCATGTGTAGTTTCTTATGGTCTTTCTATTGATGTAAGAATTGTGTTCAATTGTTATCAAATTGGTATTGGATTGTTGAAACTATATTGAATTTTGTTAGATTTCATTGATTTCTATAAATATGTTTTGAATTGGTGTTCATGGCCATGGGTAAGGGCCTTATGATGTTGAATTGGGTGATTTGGTATTGGCTTGAAGTGTTGATGATGAAGTGGTGGTACACTGCCCTATTTCTTCTTATTCAATGTTAATTATATTTCAATTATGTTATGATTGGTTTGGTCCACCTTTTGTGGCGGTGCTATGTGAATTGATGTGTCCTTGTCGGCTTTACTTCCTAGTATATTGATGATCATGGCCTAGTATGCACTACTTGAAATTTTATGTCTATTTGTGTAGTTGATTTGATGATGTATAATCATATATACCTATATGTGAAAGTATGTGTTAGACTATTGATACTATCTAAGTAATCATGTTATGCTTTGACTATGTGTTAAGTGTGTAGTCTTAGAGTTGTTACATGGTTGTCCTTAATTTGGTTATATGAGTCTAAAATGGTTAAGTTGTTAATGTTAAGGTAATGTATAGATTGACTAAATAAGGTTAAGGGTCTAAAGAAAGATAAGCTATATGTGTTAAAATGGAACTTTGTTGTGTCTTGTTTAGGTAGACTTGTGTCCCTTACTTGATGCTTATGTGAATTTGTGATGTCTTGACTTAGGAACCCAAAGGGTCTTATTCTTGAATAAATGAATATAGGTGAGATCTTGAATGATAATAAGAGGGTCATTTAAGTGGAACCTTGAACCAAGTGGTAAGGTTATGAATCGTGAAGTGTTAGCCATAATGGTCTCTTTCATGTAATGAGAGATGGACTTAAGGTTGATTGGATGGAACGACATCATATCATACCTTAGGAAAGTCGCGATGAGCTTCTTGTAGCCATTGTGAGACAGCCCTAATGGACCTTGCTTTGGTAGGTAAATGTGATTGGGTCATGAACATGATACGGGACCCATTTGTATGAACCTTAATGTAAATTGATCTATGAGAACTAAGGCTAGCAACACATGAGTATGGTTAAGGGAAGTAGTTCTAGTTAAGTATGAGACTAGAATATAAAGTACACCCTTCATATTACTTAACCATGTGCCTACATGGTATCTCTATGTTCTACCATTGGTAAGTAGAACACCTCATCGAAGTAGGATAGAACTTCGGATTCCATGCCTTGCTCCATGGTCTATGTTGGTTATTGCCTATTCTAATCATATGGGATACCTATTAGCATTAGAGAAGTTTCTATGAAGTTTATGTGGTGGTATGGGCCGCTACTTAGACATTGCACAATAGGCTTTGGTGTCACATCCCGAAACCACACCCTAGAAGTTACGCTGCAATCTTGGTTTGCGACCGGCGTATTCAACCTCTCGGAGGTCTCATACAAGCCTCTCATATCATTCATCGCATATACATAACGAAAAGTAGTGCGGAATTAAAACTTTTTGTAAAACATTATAGAAGTCTTTAAACTCTTTCATAAATGGAAATAGGAAAAACACTAAGTCTCGATAATCATCATAAGACAAGATAATACTTGGGACACGGCCCATACGGATTTAAAAACATACTACTAATAGTCTATTACAAACTTCATTAGATAAACATAAAATGACATATCCTCGAGTCAAATGAGGACATACTTCAACTTCTCTTGAACGATCTCCTTGTACAAGTCTTTTTTCCAAAGCTCTTCACCTATTAAGAACTATAGATAGAAAGTAAAGCATGGAATTAGTACAACCACATGTACTGAGTATGGCATTATGCATAAAAATCATGAAAACAGACTTTATTGAAAATATGCATATTTTCATTTTATAAATTATATTTCAATCATAATAAAAAAATTTAGCAAATTAGAAACACATAAGGAAACATTTAACCAAAAATCACAATTTTTGAAGCCACTTTACAATGACCTCACTATTACAGTGAATTTCTTCACTGTACAGTGAAGTTGCAAACCTTCACTTTAGACACCCTTTAGCATGTAATTATCCCACTCAAAGCTATCCTAAGAGTCACTTAAGTCACACAAAGAGATACCGCCCATACACCCTCTCCAGATGTGCCTTAACGACCCTTAAGATTGCTTATAATGAGTCACATACACACTTACAAAGCATCTTAAATATCAAGGTAAGATTCTTCTACCAAAGGTGACTCTAAGTCTCACTTGAGTGAGTTGTGAAACGACCGCCCATACAATCCCTTACACACACACTCAAGAGATCCTATAGACTCCCAAGGATAGAATTCTCACTAAACACGCCAACACATAGATGATAGGACACTCTCCTTCCAAAGGCTATCAAAAGACCTACTTAAGTAAATCAAGAAGATAACGTCCATGATTGACCTATTCGAGATTACCTAAATAGTACTTATGAATACCTAAGGCTTAGATCATGTCAACAACACCAACATCCTCCCTAACTAGAGTCATACTCAATACTTCCAAAGATAAGACATAAAGAGATCATTCCATACGCCCTCTTCACACTTTAGCTAAGGAGTCCTTAAGTTACTTTAGATTAGGTACTTATTCATTTACATACTCATTATCATTAAATAATTAGTTCATTAATTTATTTAAGAGACATACATCACATAAATGACATTCAAATAATGGTCTTAGACAAGACCTAGGAACTCCGAATAACACCATCAAAGTCTATTGTGCAATGTCTAAGTAGCGTCCCATACCACCACCTAAACCTCATAAACTTCTCTAATGCTAATAGGTATTTCATACGATGGGAATAGGCAATAACCGGTATAGACCGTGGTAGCAAAGAATGGAATCCGAAGTTCTATCCTACTTCGATGAGGTGTTCTACTTGCCAATGGTAGAACATAAAGATCCCATGTAGGCACATGGTAAAGGAATATGAAGGGCGTACTTTGGATTCTAGTCTCATACTTAACTAGAACTACTTCCCTTAACCAGACTCACTCGGTGCTAGCCTTAGTTCTCATAGATCAATTTACATTAAGGTTCATACAAATGAGTTGCATATCATGTTCATGACCCAATTACATTTACCCTACCAAAGAGAGTTCCATTAGGGCTATCTCACTATGTCGACAAGAAGCTCATCCCGACTTTCCTAAGGTATGATATGATGCCGTTCCGGCCAATCAACCTTTAGTCCATCACTCATTACCTGAAGGATACCATTACGACTAACTACTTCTTAATTCATAACCTTACCACTTTGTTCAAGGTTCCACATAAATGACCCTTTTATCATCGTTCAATGTCTCACCTATATTCATTTATTCAAGACTACGACCCTTTAGGTTCCTAAGTAAAGACATCACATATTCACATAAGCATCAAGTAAGGGACACAAGACTACCTAAACAAGACACAATATACTTCCATTTAACACTTATAGCCTATCTTCCTTTAGACTTAGGAATGACCCTTAACCTTGTTTAGTCAACCTATTCATCATCTTAACATCATCAACTTGACCATTTTAGACTCATATAGCCAAATTAGTAATAACCATGTATCAACTCTAAGGCTACACAATAACACATATTCAAAGTATAACATGATTACTTAGGTAGTATCTATAGTCTAACACGTACTTGCACATATAGTTAGATATGATCATACATAATCAAATGAACTACTCAAATAGACATATAAGTTCAAGTAGTGCCGATAAGACCATGATCATCAATATACTAGAAAGTAACGCCGACAAGGCCACATCAATTCACATAACACCGCCACCAAAAGTGGACAAAACCAATCATCACATAATTGAAGTTTAATTATCATCAAAAAAAAGGAAATGGGGCAGCATACCTCCATTCCATCATCATCACTTCAATTCAAGTCAACTTACTCAATTTGATGACACAAGACCCTTACCCAAGGCCATGAACACCAATTCAATACACAATTATAGAAATCAATGAAATCTAACCCAATTCAATATAGATTCAACAATCCAAAATCAGTTTGATAACAATTGAACACAATTCTTACATCAATAGAAAGCCCATAAGATACTACACATGAATTCATCAACATTAAGCCAATATCAAGTAACCATAATTTATCCAAAATCATAGGTTCATTATATTCATGGGTTCATAGGTAATTTAGGTTAAAATCATCAATACAACATCAATCTAATCCATAATAGACGTTTGAAAACCTTTAATTCAAGAACCCATGGTAGAATCATGAAATTGGACAATTCCTCTTTGAAAACTTTGAAAAACATCTTTGAAAGTTGGGCTCCTTGATGACACGAGTTTCAAAGATCAAAAGTTATACCTCAATGAAGCTAATTCTTCACTTTGTTGAATAATCTCCACTAAAAATGTCACACCAAGCTCTTCGTTGATTTTGGACTTCAATGGAGTCTTTGGGATTTTCAAAGGGATTTTGGGGTTTTGATTTAGAAGAATGAAATATTCTATGTGTTGAACAGTTATATTCTTGTTTAAAATACCCAAAAGACCCTTAATAAACCGCCAAAGTCTATTTTTTGAAGTGGGGTGAATTGGACTTGGCAGCAACTCAGCGTGCAGAAAACAACCCTTACTGACGACACCATTGACGGGGCGTCAGCCCACTGACGGGCCGTGATGGCAACCGTCGGTGGGTTCAGAGACCTATCAAGGCACCCCTCCTTATCCCAGGCTAAGTACCTGCATACGACACCCATTGACTGGGTGTCGATGGACCCACTGGGCGTCGATACCTCCGTCGTTTGGGTCCTACCTGGGACAACCTTTTCAACCAAGTTGGCTCCTTCCTCAAGGACCCTTAGATGGTCCTTGGGGATAATTTCCCGGACGTTTACAATCCAAATACTATCTTTTATGAGTTTAACACCTTTCACATAAATTTCATCCAAAACGAACACATAAAACTCAACAAAACATGCTTAGACAAACAAGGTCGATTCAAGGCATATCTTTCGAATTTCATGAACGTTCTTGGAGGTTTGACCTCCAAACATCACGAAACCTGACACACTACCTGTACATGCTATAATAACTCATTTAATGACCTTAAAACCTCATGAATCACACATAAACACACAAAACCACATATGAGGCATTTAGGTGACTTAGTCATCGAACGTCTTAGTCATCCCTTGACGTTTAACTTCCAACACACCTAATACATTAGCTACTTCCTCTATACCATATAATATATACTTTAAATACCTTAGACCACCATTTCCAACATGTTAGGCTCTATATAACCTACGTCATTTTCGGGGTCTTACATTCTCCCCCACTTGGACAACATTCGTCCTCGAATGACACTTGCCACTCTCCGAACATTTCCAAGATTTAGAGAATCAACTAGAAGCACATAACCAAACCATACAACACATAACCAAGAAGAAAACATCAATTTCACAATCCAAGAGATTCACAATGCAACAAGAAACTAGAATACAATTTTATAACTCATTATGCTACAAAACTCACATGCTTCATTCCAAATAGCAAAACTCATTTTATATTCAATATCATACTTATATACATAAGTTCTAATCATATTACAAAAATTTTAGACCAAAGATTCGATTAGTCAAATTCTCCAAATTTTTACAGTGAACAGGTTTCCATGCTACAGTGAATATTGGCAAAATTTTCAAAGATGCAATCTTAAGCAATTCATGATATAGACATGCTAATATGCAAAGTAACATCATATAAACACCTTTTACAACATGCTCATAACTCAATAAAACACACAATGCAAAGAAGTTAATGAAATTCAATTTCAACCAAACTTCTAAACATCATGCACATGCAACACTTCTAGCACAATTCTAACCATACTCCCCCACTTATAAGGAAATCATACTATCAAGAGAAAAAAAAAGAACTTACCAACGTCATCATCACCATAACGACTTCTCAATTCTAGTCTGGAGAGCATAAAAACGCCTCTTTGATGGAGCATCTTCCTTTGGAACACTAGGCTCAACCTTCTTACTCTCCTTCCTAGAAGCAATGTTTTGACAATCTCTCACTTTGGCCCATCTTTTCCACATCCAAAGCAACTACCGGCACCCACTAAACACTACCATAATGTCTATTACCACAAGTGGCACATGTAGGTTTTTCATTGCTAGAACCACCTCCTTTCTCAAACTTCTTCTTAGGCACACTAGGTCCATTTTGAGTTTGAGCCCTCTTTTTGAACCTAGGTTGCACTTGGTCACTAGCAACACTCCTTTTCAAGTTTCTTGACATCCTCCTAAGTTTAGACTCTTCAATTGATTGTTCATACACCATGAGTCTAGACAAAGTCATATCATCATGCAACATAGCCGTACGAAAGTCCTCCCTCACTAAGTCGGCTACACCCATCACAAAGCGACTCATTTCATCCCTTGGATTAGACACTAGGGAAGGTGCATACCTAGACAAAGTTGAGAAATTCAAAGAGTATTCCTCAACACTCATATTGCCTTGCTTGAGATTGATAAATTCTTCTACCTTAACCTCTCTCCTCTCACGGGGAAAGTACTTACCAAGAAAAGCTTGCTTGAATTTTTCCTACTCAATAGGACACGACTCCACCGGCCAATTGTCCTTCCATTGGATGTACCAAATTTGAGACACATCTCTCAATTGATAAGAAGCCAACTCCGCATTCTCCCTAGATGTAACCCCCATAGCACTCAAAACTTTGTAAACACCATCAAGAAATTCTTGGGGATCCTCATTCACATTAGAGCAAAGAAAGATTGGAGGATTCAACCTCACAAAGTCTCTCAACCTAGATGACATAGTGCTCTCCATAGCATTAACCCTAGGCACCATGTTCAAGTTAGCTTGAGACATTACGGCTCGGGCTAAAGCAAGCAAAGCCTCTCCAATCACCCTATTAGACAATTTCGACACCTCATTACCTCCTTCCATATTAGGGGCATGATCACCTTGAGGAGGCACTTGAGAACCTTGGACACCTTGCCCATCATGAAGCACTTGCTCAACTTTCTCAACATGAGGAGGAACATCCTCATCAACCCTTCCCTCTTCCATCCTTCTAGCGGCCATCCTTCTAGTATTCATCTCCTAGAAACACAAGGAAACTCATAAGAAAGATAATCATAACATAACTCTACCGCACGAACATAGGAGAAGAAATGAAGGGAAAAACAATCGTCCTATAGCCTCTCGCCCATAGATGTGCCGCAACTCACACCGATGGTCAAGACTCTACTAGACGTGACTTTTCGAGACTTTTTGATACCTAAGACTACTTTCATTAACCTATGCTCTGATACCAAGTTTGTCACATCCCAAAACCACACCCTAGAAAGTAGGGTGCAAACTTGGATTGCGACCGGCGTATTCGACCTCTCGGAGGTCTCATACAAGCCTCTCATATCATTCATCGCATATACATAACAAAAAGTAGTGCGGAATTAAAACTTTTCGTGAAACATTATAGAAGTCTTTAAACTCTTTCATAAATAGAAATAGGAAAAACACTAAGTCTCGATAATCATCATAAGACAAGATAATTCTTGAGACACGGCACATACAAATTTAAAAACATACTACTAATAGTCTATTACAAACTTCATTAGAGAAACATAAAATGACATTTATGCACTCGAGTCAAATGATGACATACTTCAACTTCTTTTGAACGATGTCCTTGTCGAAGTCTTATTTCCAAAGCTCTTCACCTATTAAGAACTATAGATAGAAAGTAAAGCATGGAATTAGTACAACCACATGTACTAAGTATGGCATTATGCATAAAAATCATGAAAACAGACTTTATTGAAAATATGCATATTTTCATTTTATAAATTATATTTCAATCATAATAAAAAAATTTAGCAAATTAGAAACACATAAGGAAACATTTAACCAAAAATCACAATTTTTGAAGCCACTTTACAGTGACCTCACTGTTACAGTGAATTTCTTCACTGTACAGTGAAGTTGCAAACCTTCACTTTAGACACCCTTTAGCATGTAATTATCCCACTCAAAACTATCATAAGAATCACTTAAGTCACACAAAGAGATACCGCCCATACACCCTCTCTAGATGTGCCTTAGCGACCCTTAAGATTGCTTATAATGAGTCACATACACACTTACAAAGCATCTTAAACATCAAGGTAAGATTTTTCTACCAAAGGTGACTCTAAGTCTCACTTGAGTGAGTTGTAAAATGACCGACCATACAATCCCTTACACACACACTCAAGAGATCCTATAAACTCCCTAGGATAGAATCATTCTCACTAAGCACGCCAACACATAGATGACAGGACACTCTCCTTCCAAAGGCTATCAAAAGACCTACTTAAGTAAATCAAGAAGATAACATCCATGATTGACCTCTTCGAGATTACCTAAATAGTACTTATGAATACCTAAGGCTTAGATCATGTCAAGAACACCAACATCCTCCCTAACTAGAGTCATACTCAAGAATTCCAAAGATAAGATATAAAGAGACCATCCCATACGCCCTCTTCACACTTTAGCTAAGGAGTCCTTAAGTTACTTTAGATTAGGTGCTTATTAATTTACATACTCATTATCATTAAGTCATTAGTTCATTAGTTAACTTAAGAGACATACATCACATAAATCACATTCAAATAATGGTCTTAGACAAGACCTAGGAACTACAAATAACACCATCAAAGTCTATTGTGCAATGTCTAAGTAGCGTCCCATACCACCACCTAAACCTCATAAACTTCTCTAATGCTAATAGGTATTCCATATGATGAGAATAGGCAATAACCGACATAGACCATGGTAGCAAAGAATGGAATCCGAAGTTCTATCCTACTTCGATGAGGTGTTCTACTTGCCAATGGTAGAACATAAAGATCTCATGTAGGCACATGGTTAAGGAATATGAAGGGCGTACTTTTTATTCTAGTCTCATACTTAACTAGAACTACTTCACTTAACCATACTCACTCGGTGCTAGCCTTAGTTCTGATAGATTAATTTACATTAAGGTTCATACAAATGGGTCCCATATCATGTTCATGACCCAATTACAGTTACCCTACCAAAGCGAGATCCATTAGGGCTATCTCACTATGGCGACAAGAACGTCATCGCGACTTTACTAAGGTACGATATGATGTCATTCCAACCAATCAACCTTAAGTTCATTACTCATTACATGAAGGATACCATTACGGCTAAGTACTTCACAATTCATAACCTTACCACTTGGTTCAAGGTTCCACATAAATGACCCTTTTATCATCCTTCAAGGTCTCACCTATATTCATTTATTCAAGACTACGACCCTTTAGGTTCCTAAGTCAAGACATCACATATTCACATAAGCATCAAGTAAGGGACACAAGTCTACCTATACAAGACACAACATACTTCCATTTAACACTTATAGACTATCTTCCTTTAGACTTAGGAATGACCCTTAACCTTGTTTAGTCAACCTATTAATCATCTTAACATAATCAACTTAACCATATTAGACTCATGTAGCCAAATTAGGAATAACCATGTATCAACTCTAAGACTACACAATAGCACATAGTCAAAGCATAACATGATTACTTAGATAGTATCAATAGTCTAACACATACTTGCACATATAGTTAGATATGATGATACATCATCAAATCAACTACTCAAATAGACATATAAGTTCAAGTAGTGCCGACAAGGTCATGATCATCAATATACTAGAAAGTAACTCCGACAAGGCCACATCAATTCACATAACACCGCCACCAAAAGTGGACCAAACAAATCATAACATAATTGAAGTATAATTATCATAATAAAAAAAGGAAATGGGGCACCATACCTCTATTCCATCATCATCACTTCAATTCAAGTCAACTTACTCAATTTGATGACACAAGACCCTCACCCAAGGCCATGAACACCAATTCAATACACAATTATAGAAATCAATGAAATCTAACCCAATTCAATATAGATTCAACAATCCAAAATCAATTTGATAACAATTGAACACAATTCTTACATCAATAGAAAGCCCATAAGATACTACACATGAATTCATCAACATAAAGCCAATATCAAGTAACCCATAATTTATCCAAAATCTTAGGTTCATCAAATTCATGGGTTCATAGGTAATGTAGGTTAAAATCATCAATACAACATCAATCTAATCCATAATAGACGTTTGAAAACCTTTAATGCAAGAACCCATGGTAGAATCATGAAATTGGACAATTCCTCTTTGAAAACTTTGAAAAACATCTTTCAAAGTTTTTCTCCTTGATGAAACGAGTTTCAAGGATCAAAATCCATACCACAATGAAGCTAATTCTTCACTTTGATGAAGAATCTCCACTCAAAACGTCACACCAAGCTCTTCCTTGTTTTTGGACTTCAATGGAGATTTTCTAAGGGATTTTGGGGTTTTGATTTAGAAGAATGAAATATTCTAAGTGTTAAACACTTATATACTTGTTTAAAATACCCAAAAGACCCTTAATAAACCGCCAAACTCTATTTTTGGAAGTGGGGTGAATTTACAATTCACCACTTGACTTTCCAGCAACTCAGCGTGCAGAAAACAACCCTCATTGACGACACTGTTGACGGGGCGTCAGCCCAATGATGGGTCGTGCTGGCAACCGTCGGTGGGTTCAGAGACCTATCAAGGATCACCTCCTTATCCCAGGCTAAGTACCTGCAGATGACACACATTGACGGGGCATCGATGGACCCACTGCGCGTCGATGCCTCCGTCGTTTAGGGCCTGTCAGGGATAGCCTTGTCAACCAAGTTGTGTCCTTCCTCAAGGACCCTTGGATGGTCCTTAGTGATAATTTCCCGGACGTTTCCAACCAAAATATGATCATTTCTGAGTTTAACACCTCTCACATAAATTTCATCCAAAACGAACACGTAAAACTCAACAAAACATGCCTAGAAACACAAGGTCGATTCAAGGCATATCTTTCGAATTTCATGAATGTTCTTGGATGTTTGACCTCCAAACTTCATGAAACTTGACACAATACCTATACATGCTATAATAACTCATTTAAGGACCTTAAAACCTCATGAATCACACATAAACACAACAAACCACATATGAGGCATTTAGGTGACTTAGTCGTCGAACGTCTTAGTCATCCCTTGATGTTTGACTTCCAACACACCTAATACTTTAGATACTTCCTCTATACCATATAATAGATACTTTAAACACCTTATACCACCATTTCAAACATGTTAGGCTCTAGATAACCTAAGTCATTTTCGGGATCCTACATTTGGAGATGTTAATAAGAATACCTAGGTCTTGTCTAACACCATTATTTGAATGTCCTTTATGTGAGGTATGTCTCTTAAATGAACTAATGAACAAATGACTAAATTATAATGAGTATTTAATTGGATAAGTACCTAATCTAAAGTGACTTAAGGATTCCTTAGTTAAAATGTGAAGAGGGCATAAAGGATGATCTTTTCATGTCTTATCTTCGGAAGTCTTGAGAATGACTCTAGTTAGGGAAGTTGCTTGATATATGTTTGACATAATCTAAACGTAGGAAGTCTTAAGGATTAGTTAGGTAGCCTTGAAGTGAATGTATGGACGTTCTCTTCTAGGAGTACTTGAGTAAGTCTTTTGATAGCCTTGGTAGGGGAGATTGTCATATTATGTATGTCTTGTATGTGGGTGTATTGTAGGTGTGTATGTGTCTCATTATGAGTAATGTTGAGGATCGTCTTGGAACATCTAGAGAGGGTGTATGGGCGGTCTCTCTTTATGTAACTTAGGTGAATCTTAGGATGACTTTGGTGAGAAGACTACATGCTAGAAGATGTTCAAAAGGGGAAGGCTAGGACTTCACTTTAACATTGAATGGACTTCACTGTACAATGAAGTGAACTCACTGTAAAGTGAGCTCTAAATTTATGATTTCGGTTTTAATGTTTTCTTATGTGATTCTAAGTTGCTAAATGTTATTCTTATGATGATTTTATGATGTTTTAAAGAAAAGATGCATATTTTCAATGAAGTCCATTTTCATGATTTTTTATGCATTTTGTCATACTCAGTACATGTGGTTGTACTAATTCCATGCTTTATTTTCTATCTATATAGTTCTTGGTAGGTTAAGGTCTTTGGGAAGAAGACTTGGACAAGGAGATCTTTCAAGAAGAGTTGAAGTATGTCCTCACTTGACTCGAGTGCATATATGTCATTTTATGTTCCTTTTATGAAGTTTGAAATAGACTATTAGTAGTATGTTTTCAATTCGTATGGGCCGTATCCCAAGTATTATTGTGTCTTAAGATGATGATCGAGACTTAGTGTTTTCCTATTTCAATCTATGAAAGAGTTTATAACTTCTATATTGTTTAACAAAAAGTTTTAATTCCGCACTATAGACTTGTATAAGACCTCTGAGAGGTCGAATACACTGGTTGCAAACCAAGTTTGCACCCTAGCTTATAGGGTGTGGTTTCGGGATGTGACACTTAGATGAGGGGTTCCCCTTCCAAATGTGGGAAGGCTTGTTCAACATAGTCCTCACAAGGTGGATAACTACAATGACTCAATAGGCATAAAGAGGGTTTCCATAATTGGATGGCTACAATGCACCGTTTGGAATAAAGAGGGTTTCCACATATACCTCCAAGTTCCATAGACTATGTTTGCCACATAGGATCTAGCAAGTGATAGCACCTTATATTCTAGCATGTGTTAATATTCTACTTTCGCAAATTAGAGCACCTTCCCTTGGTGTAAGTCTCTACAACACCAAATTCCATCTTTAGTACCCATGGTCTTAGTGTCTGTTAAGGCTATAGTTTCCCTAAAGTAAAATTGACAATGGTAGTAAAGTAAGGACCCTAACTAGGATAACCTAAGGGTAGTTGCTTAGTGTAGGTGGGGTATGAGACTTCACTTATGCATTGCACAAGTAGCTCTTAAAGGAAGTTCTACGAAGGTGTTCTAATGCATTAACCAAGTTTATGTTTCTTATGCATGACATTGTAGTATCCTCTACTTGTTCTGATGATATGAATGGTATGATTCATAATGGGTCTATATGATTAGTTCTATCCTTATGTGCATAATATGGGTTTTATTGACTATATGATAAAAGTATTGCTTTGAATGTATGAAGTGTATATACTTGTCTTTTTGATGTATGAAGTGAATTGTTATGGCTTGTGTTCTCATGATAGGTTTACTAAGTATGTGTGAGGTTATGGGGCTTCACATGTACATTGCACTAGTAGACTTAGATTGGAATTGTGAGTCAGGTTTTATAATGTTATATGTGACGTGAAGTTAGTATATGTGCATATTGACTAGGGCTTACTGTAATGTCATTAGGGCCTTGACTTAAATCTGCCTATGATGTAATATATTTCTATGAATGTATGTGTTGAGTTAGGAGAGTTATATGTATGAGTACTTTGTGGCCTTAAGCCGATGCATTGAACTAAGTATCACTAGCGAGTTACTTTGAAAGTCAAGGAAATAAAGAAACAGGGGCTTACTATAAAATAAATGTGCTTAATGTAATTATGTTAAGCTTAATTACGGTAAATAAAATATAGTTACTGTAAAGTGATCCCAAATATGCTTTAAATGCAATGTATGACTTTATATGATTTAAGATCATTGAATATGCCTATATGAAGTATGTGAATTGTATAATGATATTGTATCAATGTTTTATGAGGTTTTCACAAAAATGCATGATGCGCGGTTTCAAGTAAAATATCCCTTTTAAATGTATTTTTTTTTTGCATATCTGTCATACTTAGTGCATTCTTGTACTAACACTATTCTTCTCTACCTTTTTACACGAAGTGTAGGTTATGGATGCTTGAATGGATGTCTCTAAAATTAAGGGGCTTTATATGTGATTCCCAAGCTCAAAAGAAGGAATCCTTAAGTTCAAGGATTTCCTAAGTCTACATAATTGCAAAGTTTAGTTATAAATGTACTTATGATTTATGATGTAAGGGCAGTGTCCCTAAGGTACTCTAATGATGTTGAGTCTAAAATGGCAAAGAGATTTACAGTCTTTAACTATGTATTCCAATATTTTTATAGATATATTGGAAGTGATGTTCTAACATACGATGTGCTATGAAAGTTTTAAATTTTCCGCTAAATTTACATATGACAATGCGATGAATGATAACTATGGGCTTGTATAAGACATCCAAGAGGTCAAGTACGCCATGTTACTTCTACGGGTTGATCCCCGGTCGTGACAAATGTGGTATTAGAACATGAGGTTTATGGAATTGGTTTTAGAGTCAAAAGTATCATATTGCCACATCTAGTAGAGTCTCAATCATCGGTGGTGAGTCGCGACACATCTATGAGCGAGAGGCTATATGACGATAGAGTTTCCCTTTATCATCATTCTCATGTCGTGCCATAAAACTTAACTCTATAAGATCTCGGTCTTATGTTTTCTTGTCTGGTAGTCTTTTAGATGTGATTGCAGGGATGAGATGGTATCTCTATGCTTTAGGGAAAAAAGGTGAGTTTTGATGCTTATCTTTGTTTTATGGTTTGATGAATATGTGTGAAGGTGAATTTTTGTATGCTTTGATGATATGATGCCCTTGGTGGCTATATATAAGATCTATGTGAAATGGCATGTTATGTTCAGAAATGTATGGCATGATATGGTTAAATCATGTTAGAAATTGTTATGGTTAAAATGAGTCTCTTTTTGGAATGGTGTGATGCTATATGGTTTTGTATGATGATAGTCCTACGATATGTGTTAGACTTGAAATGCTTCACGAAGTGTGGTAAATGACAAGAAATGCGTGTTTCCTATTTATATATGTTTAATAGTTCAATGTTGCCTTATATATGTGTAATAGTTCAAATATTGCCCTTTGTATATATGTGGTTCTTCATAGTTGCCTTGTTTTGATTGGATTCTTTTGTATATGCTTGATCCTAGAAGTGAGGGTGGCATGCTTGTCTTTGTAGGGTGATGATGTGGGTTGGAATGACCTAGAAGTTACCTTACTCTAGTAGTGAAAGAAAAGAAAGAGGCCTTATGGCTAAGTCTCCTCTATTGTTTCCCCTAAGGTTGTCATGACCCTTCTTGTTTATGGTATAGTTGAGACCTTGGCGTTTTAAGGGGATGAGATGATTAGGTATACCCCAAGTGGGGTATAATTTTCCTTGGTGATAAGGTTACGAATGCCCTTTGGTATTTCTATGTTGAGTTACCGTAATTCCTTTTAGGTTGGTAATCACTTTTAAGTGATTATGAGGGAGGTAGATAAGCTAAGATCCTCTTGAGGTTGGGATAAGTTCCTCTTAATTGGATTTACCCTATGTTGTAGATGGTGATGTGAGTATTAAGGTGGTAGATATTTTTATCTTGTCGTTCTATGGCTAATTGAACTTGAAACTAATGAGTTCCTAGAATCTTGCTCATGATAGGAGTCTTGCATTAAAGTATGAGTGGATGTTCTCCATATGTTATGAATGTCTTAGATGACACAATGTTATGCATGCTTTGAAAGTTCTAAATTGCATGAGTTTTTTTTTCCATCACATTCATGATTTCTCATGTTGATTGTGCATCTTTCTAAGTTGTACATTTAACTTCATGAGATAATGTAAGGAGCATGCTTTAAGTCACTCTTAATGTGTAGTATTTAGCCTCATAATGAAAAATGAGAATCTCCTTGAAATGAAAATGATGAGTATCTTAAAAAATATATGACTTTAATGGTTTGGGAAGTATGAATGTAGGCTCACTCTTGAAAACTGAAGGCATGTCTAGCTAGTGTCTTTGTGTGTGCTTATAAATTGTGAGATTTTTTTCAAAATTGATGCTTGTTAATGAAAGCTAGTGTTATCCTAGAAATTGAATTTTTGTGAAATGACTTCCTATTGTGGTGATGTGTGTGGTGTGACTTACCATTTTTACTTCACTAGGAAGGAAATATGATCATTATATGATTAAAAATTGAGAAATTCTCATTTAAAATGAATTGACCTTTGTGCCTACTTTCTTAGGTGTGAACTCATGAGACTTGTAAGTGTCTTAAGTAGAACCTCCCTAAACATAACTAAGCATGGCATGGTTGAGTATGGCCCTCATGGAATTATGCCTAACAAATGAGAATCCATTGTCAACCTATTTGACTCAAGTCTATGTGCATTGAAGCCTTTGTGCCTATTTGCTTCTTGAGCGATGTTGAAGCTGCCTAAGTGTGACCTATATGTGGTTGCATAATGAGATCTTAATGAAAATAAAATTTTATGATTAGGAGAAGGATGATCCTCCTATGAACATGACAAGAGTTTATGTGTTTGATGCACTTTGAAAGTGAGTGAATAAAGGTGTTGCTTGCTTGTGTTGCATTGAGTGCTAAATTCTTTGAAATTCTTTATCCTTGTAAGTTTGGTGCATTGACCTCTATGTTATAATGTTATGGATATTTTAATCTGCTATATGATTCATTGAAGTCCTTGTTGTGATTAATGTGTTCCAAGTGTCATTCGAGGATGAATACTCCCAAGTGGAGGATATCGTAAGACCCCCATAATGAGATAGGGTGTCTAGAGCCTCACATGTGCCTATAAGCTTGTTAACATGTTAATTTAAGTGTTTTAATTAATGTATGATTGATTTGAAGTTTTTTGGAAGTCAAACGTCCAAGAACGTCCAAGACGTTCGAAAGTTAGCCCTTGAGACGTGCATGTGTGACTTGAGTGTGCCTAGCATGTTTGGATGTGTTGCGAGTGATATTTTATGATCAAACTGGTAGATAAGGTCCTTGACATGTTAAGGTGTGTATTTAAGTTGGAAATGTCCGGGAACAACTCCCCAAGGGACCGTAAAAGTCCCTCCTCAAGGAGGACCCAAAGACTACCTAGATACTGCCTTGGCAGTGTCTACCTACACATGCAAACGATGGTAAGTAGGCTTCACTACGCCCTCTCTATTGGGAGGAGTCTTCCAAGACTTAGGCTGGTGAAATCTCAAGCTAATGTACAAGACTCAGACACAAAAAAGAGCTAGCAATACGGTCGGTCGTTTGACCTACTAGGGATCGATGACTGCCCGTCGTTTGAGCCAACAATCTGCAGCCTGTGTGCTGTCTCATTAAGGGGTGAATCGAAAATTTGCCACAGGTCATAACCTGACCCTAGGCGGTTTATTTAGCTATTTTTGGGTATACTAATTTAGTTAAAAAAATGAACACCCCATTCCAAATTTCACAATTCAAAATTAGACTTCCCTCTCCAAAATATCCTCTCTAGAAACCTCCATTGGTGATGAAGCTCAAGAAAATCTTGGAGCTTGGATTCCCATGGATTCTTCATCAATATTTTGTGTTTCTTCTCTACAATGAGGTATGGTGATCCTTCATCATTAGATATCCATTCATCTATAGAGCTCCTTCAAAGCTTTTCAAAGAGAAATTGTGATCAAATTGCCTATCTTCCAATCTAGCCATGGGTTCTTTCTCAAAACATTTTCAAAAGCATAATTATGATAATTTGATGATTAGATACTGTCTATCATGTTGAATTAAATCCAATTTGATGATGAACCCATGCTCTCTTCAAACTATCGATTTAGCCTATGTGTTGGTTAATATGATCATGATGTTAGGAAGATTATATTATGATTCATATATGTTAAATAGATTGTTAGTTACAACCTATAATTTACATTTATTATGACTTAGATGAAATTATCCAATGTGGATCAAGGCTTGAAGATTAGGAAGTATTGGCTTATGTTCTTCTATCTTCTATTGATTGATAATGTAGAACACTTGTATGATCTCTATTCAAGGGAAATTGAAGTATGATTTCGTTTAGGTTATGATACCCTTAGCTACTGTCCTATATATTATTTTGATGAATTATGAATTTTGATCATTGATGATCAAAGCAAGGGAAATTGGTGAGAGATCTTTGTCTCTCTATTCTCTATTGGATTGGGGATGTAGTGTACATGTTAGTATCATGATCTTGTGGTAGTTTATGTATGATTTCATCCTCGTTAATGTAAATTTACCTACTTCCCTATACATGAATTGTTGATGAAAGATGGATATTGATCAATGATGATCAAAGGTTGATGAATTGGTAAGGTCTACTCTATTCCTCTACTTTTCTATGTAATGTCTACTTGAATTGGCCTTGTATTACATTGTGTGGTATGGTCCACCTATGGTGGTGGTGTTTACTTCATGTCAATCTATATATTTGTGGATCATGGCCTTGATGGCAAAAATTGATGATATATGAGTGTGATTATGATGATTAGATTATGTAGAACTTATGCCTAGTTCTCAATCTAGTATTATGTTCTAGGTATTGATGATGTCTTCTATAATTGAATGAACTTGTCATGATGAGGTTTAGGGCTGACATTGAAGCTAAAAATGGTTAATGACCCCTTACCTATATACCCATATATGAGTGTGTGATTATATATGGTTAGGAGTCTTTAATGCAAGTATTGAGGTTATATTGTCTCCTATGGTAGTATGTGTTGTGTGGTCTATGCTTGAATGTGCATTGTGGTCCTAAGAGGGTGGATGCCTCAATGTATTGTTGATAGCCATTTGGTGATCATGTTGACCAATGTATACACACACTCACACTTCATGTATGCTTACAAAGTAGTATAGGTTCATGGTATCACATCCAAGGATCACCCCCTAGACGTAACGGGCGTCGTCGTCCTCGAAGATGACTAAGACTAGCATCTTAGAATTCATCATTACATTCATAGGTTAAAAATGCGTAAAATTTAAAACTTTTCATTAACTTCTACATTAAAGTTTACTTAGACCTCTCGCTTACACACAATATATATTTATCGAGTATACATAGACCCTTTGTATAAGAAGATTACATGGTCTTCTACTTTTATTTCACATACATAGCATAGGAACATAATCTTATAAGAAGTCTATAATATGTATCATATTAAACCACG
This sequence comes from Solanum sitiens, assembly GCA_016801875.1. Classification (NCBI taxonomy): domain Eukaryota; kingdom Viridiplantae; phylum Streptophyta; class Magnoliopsida; order Solanales; family Solanaceae; genus Solanum; species Solanum sitiens. The sequence goes on along the minus strand of JABWTJ010000083.1, from coordinate 621,449 downwards.
ACTTAACCTATATTCAATACAACAAAGACCCTCATATAGGTTATACAACAATCTTCTTGAAATGAAAAGGAAAGAACTAGAAGTCTTATAACTATAACAACATAAATACCTTGATAATGGCCTTTTCCTCAGAAAGTGAGGACCTACCGAACTCTTGGGGACTATTTTAGTAGTCTTCAATGTTCTTCTATAAGCTCAACGGACGGATCCTACATTTGTAGTAAACATAAAAGATGGGTTAGTACACACTTGTACTAAGTATGAATATATGCACATAAAACAAGTAAAATCATGCTAAGAAGGACATTCGTTCAAAACATGCTAATTTACTTTGACAAGCATTATGCATATCCAAAAAATCATATAAGTCAATAAACACATAGCTCTTACGTCAAGATTATGTACAACACAACACCAACAATATCAATGTCTAGTCAAGTCAACATGTATAATAACACAATTGAGCACATAATCAAGACAACTATGTCATAAAGTTATAACATCAACAAGCATAGATAAGAGTTCATTACATCATCACCAAAGCAAGACAATTACTGATGAACCCCACATTAAGTCCACTAGTGCAATGACTAAGCAAATCCTATAACCTTACTCAATCAAGTAAACCTAACAGGAACCACAACCAATGTCAAACTTCACATATCATATCATTATGAGTACATAACCTCATACTTTAGCTATAGAGACCAAACATATATTCATACGTGAATTCAACATCATATGGTGCCATTAACATGTAAGATCATCATATACATATCATTTACATTTATAAGCATATACATACATAATAACATCCTTCTAAGACTCCCATCAAGGCTAACTAGTGTAATGTATATGTAGAGTACCATATCCCTACCTAGACTAAGCAAAACCCGTTAGGTCATCCTAGTTATAGTTCATGCATTACTTTAATTTTACCTTTTGGGAACATCTTGCCTTAACCGACATAGACAACATGAGCTAATGTGGAATCCGGTGTTGTAAAACATTACACCGATTGAAGGTGGTCTACCGGCCAAGTTAGGACAAAAGATGAACATAGTGTCTAGGTAGATCCACTAGCTAGTATTCCAATGGTGGCAACTTATTTTATGGATCTTGGGGGATGTTGTGGAAACATCTCTCTAGCTTAGTCCTTGACTTTTCAGAGTGTTAACGTGGTGTCTAATGAATTCATATTCTCATATGCACTAATGTCTACTTCTATGCATGTAAAGCTTATGCCTATGAAGTATGTTATGTATTCCTTAACTAGGATTACTTGATAGGTGGTCTAGTATGGATAAGGGTATGAGACCTTGTCCATGAATTTCAAATGTGTACCTTGATATGATAGTTCCTAGGTTTGTGATCTATGTACAAGAATATGAATGCATGAGTATGTTACGAACATGTCTTATATGCTGTAATTTCAAGTATATGGTATGATGAAGTATGATTATACCTAGTGTCTAAATGTGTTTATATGAAATGATTTCTCATATAGTTGCACTTTTACACTTATGCATGAATGAAATGAAGTATGAATATGTGTGGTCTAAAGGTGTTATATGAAAGGTTGCTCACATGTATGTACGCACACACGTATGATGATCTAGTAAGTGGAGGGGCCTTGAAAGGTGTTCTCAAGTGTACCCTAAACTAGATTGTTATTTACTTAGCTATGTCCATGTGAAAGGGTTTTCACATGATTTAGGTTGATGAACTCTCATCTATGACGTATGAGCTAAGCATATGAGAATTCGGTCTCCTAAAGCCTAATTTTATAAAGTAATGTTAATAAAGGCTTTCAATAAAGGGAACTTAGCTTTGCACCGAGTGAATTTAGATGAGGGGTTCCCCTTCCTAATGTGGGAACGCTTGTTCAACATAGTCCTCACGAGATCAATAACTACAATGCCTCAATAGGCATAAAGAGGGTTTCCATAATTGGATAACTACAATGCCCCATATGGCATAAAGAGGGTTTACACACATACCTCAAAGTTCCATAAACTATGTTTGCCACATAAGATATAGCAAGTGATATCACCTATTATGCTAGCATGTTTTAATGTTCTATTTTGGCAAAGTAGAGCCCCTTCCCTTGGTGTAAGGCTCTACAACACCAAATTCCATGTTTAGCACCCATGGTCATAGTGTCGGTTAAGGATATACTTTTCCTAATGTAAAATGGACAATGGAAGTAAAGTAAGGACCTTAGTGTAGGTGGGGGTATGGGACTTAACCTATGCATTGCTCAAGTAGCTTTTGAGGGAAGTTCTACGAAGGTGTTCTAATGCAAGTAACTATGTTTATGTTTCTTATGCACGACATTGTAGGATCATCCACTTGTTGTGATGATATTAATGGTATGAGTACTAATGGGTCTATATGATGAGGTCTCTCATTATGTGCATAATGTTGTTCTTATTGACTATATGATTAATGTATTGCTTGACATGTATGAAGTGTATATACTTTTCTTGTTGATGTATGAAGTGAATTACTAAGTCATGTGTTCTCATTATAGGTTTACTAAGTATGTGTGAGGTTATGGGGCTTCACATGTACATTGCACTAGTAGACTTAGATTGGGATTGTCAGTAAGGTCTTATAATGTTCTATGTGAACTGAAGTTAGTATATGTGCATATTGACTAGGGCTTATTGTAATGTCATTAGGGTCTTGACTTAAATGTGTCTGTGATGTACGATACTTCTATGAATGTATTTGTTGAGTTAGGAAAGTTACACGTATGAGTACTTTGTGTTCTTAAGGTTATGCATTGCACTAAGTATCACTAGAGGGTTACTTGGGAAGTCAAGAAAATAAAGAAAGAGGGGCTTACTGTAAAATGAATGTGCTTAATTTAATTGTGTTAAGCTTACTGTAAATGAAATATAGTTACTGTAAAGTGATCCTATATATGCTTCAAATGCAATGTATGACTTTATATGATGTATTACAATTTAATATGCCTATAGGAAGTATGTAAATTGTATAATTATATTGTATCAATGTTTTACGAGGTTTTCACAAAAAGGCATGATGCATTGTTTCAAGTAAAATGTGTATATTAAATGCATGTTGTTCATGGTTGCCATACATAGTGCATTGTTGTACTAACACAATTCTTCTTTACCTTTTTACACAAAGTGTAGGTTATGGATACTTAAATGGATGTCTCTTAAGTGAAGGGGCTTTATATGTGATTCCCAAACTCAAGAGAAGGAATCCTTAAGTTCAAGGATTTCCTAAGTCTATCTTACTGTAAGGTTTAGTTATAAATGTACTTATTATTTATGTAGTAAGGGCCATGTCCCTAAGGTACTCTAATGATATTGAGTCTAAGATGACAAATAGACTAATAGTCTTTAACTATGTATTATGATATATATATATATATATATATATATATATATATATATGTATATATATATATATATATATATATATATATATATATATATATATATATATATATATTGGAATTGATGATCTAGCATATGATGTGCTCTGAAAGTTTTAAATTTTCCACTAAATTTTCCTATAACAATGTGATGAATGATATCCATTGATTGTATAAGACCTCCAAGAGTTCAAGTACGCCATGTTACGTCTAGGGGTTCTCCGTGGTCATGACAGAATGTGGACAAATTCAACTTAAGGACGGAGACATATTCCAAGTAAGTAAATATAAAATTTACAATAGAGAAAGTAGACATCTTGTGAGGTAACATTATAGTCTAACACACCGGAGTAATAACCATTAAAGGGAACACATGAACATGTGAAAAGCTGACATATATTATTGAATAGACAATTGAAGGAAGTTGGCAATATATGGGAAGCTCGTATATCCAACATATAAACATATGTACCATGTTAATCTAGGATTCCTAGCATGGGCCGATCCCTATTGGTATGGAAGGGTGACATCTCAGGGACGAAAGCCTAGCATGGGTTGATCCAAATATGTGGAATTATGAGGACAACATCCAGGGGTTAAAATGCCTAGCATGGTGTAAGGTCCCAAAAATAACTTAGGTGAAGCTAGATCCTAAAGTGGTTGTCATGATGGTATAAGGTCCTCAAATGGTCTATAATGTTATATAGAGGCAGTAGCTAAGAGTTTAGGTGCATTGGAAGTCAAACGTCAAGGTATGACCAAGATGTTCGACGACTAAGTCACCTATGTGTCTCATATGTGTTTTATGTGTTTATATGTGATTCATGAGGTTATGAAGTACTTAAATGAGTTATTATTGTGTATATAGGACTTGTGTCATGTTTCATAAATTTTTGAGGTCAAACGCTCAAGAACGTCCCTGACCTTCGAAAGATGTGCCTTGAGATGAGCCTGTGTTTCTAAACATGTTTCACAGACTTTTACGTGTTCGTTTTGGATGAAACTCATGTGGGATGTTCTAAAATCATATACAATCATGTTTGGGTTTGAAACGTTTGGGAAAACATCCCCAAGTACCATCCAAGGGTCCTTGAGGAAGGACACAAGTTGTTGGCTAAAGCTGTCCAAGACAGCCTAACCAACAGTTGGCAATCGACGCCCAATGGGTCAGTCGACGCCCCGTTGGTGTGGTCTCGTCAGTTGGATCTTAGTTGTGGGAGATTAATATCCAATGACCAGCCTCAGTCCCAAACCACGGACCAATAGGACGGTCCGTTGGTTAAGGGACGGGCCGTCGATTTGCAAGTCGTTTGTTAGGCAGTTCCTGCGCTGCTTCACTGTAATATTAGGGGTGAAGTTGGGAATTCACCCCAAGTCTTATCAAAATAGGAGGACGGTTGTTTTAGGTGTTTAGGGGTATTTTAATAGTATATAAGTGATTAAATTCTCATTTAAACCCTAACACTAAGATCAAAATCCTTTCCCTCCTAAAGTTCCTCCAAATACATCCATGAGAGTTCAACGTGAAGATGGAGCTTGAAGATGGGTATTCAATGGACTTTATTATTCAATTCTCATTAGGTTATCCTAATAAGGTATGGGAGTTCTTCATCTAAGGCTTTCTATCATCTTAGAGCAAATTTCAAAGATGATTTTCAATGATTTCAAAAAGATGAAAAGTCCAATTTCTACTCTAAGTCTTAGGTTCTTGTATGAAAGGTTTTCAAACATTAAGATATGATGTTATTAATACTTAATTTATTTTTTCTAATGAAATTCTCCATGAACCCTTGACCTTCTCAAATCTCTTAATTTGGACAAAAATATGGGTTATGTGATCATGCTTTGATATTGATGAATTCATGTATAGATTGTTATGGGCTTTTGATTCATGTATAGATTATCGTTGTATGGTTTATAGGCTGTTTCAATTTGATCAATTGAGTATTGTATATTTCTAGATCTATTGAATGTTAAGCTTATTGAATTTATATTTGACTAAATGCTTATAGATTCTAGTGTAGTTTTCTGTGGGTTATAGAATGATGTAAGAATTGTATTCAATTGATGTTTAGGTTTTATTGTATTAATAAACCTATATTGAATTTATCTATATTCATTGAGTATTATGGTTATTGGATTAAATTGATGTTCATGGACATCGGTAAGGTCCTTATGGTACTGATTTGGATAATTTATCTTTTGATTGAAGTGGTGAGTTCAAGTGGGTGGTATGCTTCCCTAACTCTTCTAATATTATGTATAGCTATTGTAATTTATTTCTTGAATTATGTGTGATTGGTATGGTTCACTTATGGTGGCGGTGTTATGTGAATTGATGTGGCCTTGTCGGCGTTACTTTATGTATTATGATGATCATGGCCTTGTCGGCACTACTTAAAGAATTATGATGATTTGTGTAGTTGATTATTTGAAATATGATCATATCTACCTATATGTGGAGTAATGTGAAAGTATGTGTTTTTCTATTGATGTTAGGTGATCATGATGCACTATGACTATGTCTTTATGTGTGTAGTCTTAGAGTTGATATATGATTATTCCTACTTGACTATATGAGTCTATAATGGTTATATTGATGATTATATACTAGTGTATAGGATGACTTAAAGATGATAATGGTGATTCCTATGTGCTTCAAGAATGATATGTAATATGTGCTAAAAGGGAAGTATGTTGTGTCTTGTCTTGGTTGACTTGTGTCCCTTACTTGATGCATGTATGATAGTGTGACGTCTTGACTTAGGAAGCTAAAATATCTTAGTCTTGTATGTATGAATGGTATGTGAAGCCTTGAACCTAGTGGTAATGTTATGAAACTTGAAGTCGAAAGCCATAATGGTATCCTTCATGTAATGAATGATGGACTTAAGGTTGATTGGATGGAACGACATCATATCAATACTTAGGAAAGTCATAATGAGCTTCTTGTTGTTATTGTAAGGAAGCCCCTAGACAACCTCTTTGGTAGGGTAAATGTAATTGGATTGTGAACTTGATATGGAACCCTTTTGTATGAACCTAAATGTGAATTACTCTATGAGAACAAAAGCTAGCACTGAGTGAGTATGGTAAGGGAAGTAGCTCTAGTGAAGAACAAGACTCGAGTACAAAGTAAGCCCTTCATATTTTTTAGCCATGTGCCTACATGGGATGTGTCCACGTTCTACCATTGGCAAGTAGAACAACCTCATTGGAGTAGGATAGAACTCCGGATTCCATGCTTTGCTACCATCGTCTATGTCGGTTATTGCCTATTCTCATCATGTGGGATACACATTAGAATTAGAGAAGTTCTATTAAGTTTAGGTGGTGGTATGGGACGCTATCTAGACATGACACAATAGGCTTTGAAGATGTTAGTGAGAGTCCCTAGTCCTTCTCCAAGACCATTACTTGAATGTCCTTATGTGATGAATGTCTCTTAAATGAATTAAGGAATGTAATGACGTAAGTTAAGAAGGTATGTCAAATAAATAAGTACTTATCTAGAGTAGTTAAGGGTTGTCTAGTTAAGGTATGAAGGGGACAAGGGAATGGTCACTTCATCTCTTACTTGGATAAGACTTAATAATGATTCTAAATAAGGAAATTCATTGGTTATGTAGACATGATCCAACTTAGGTAAGTCTTAAGGAGTACTTAGGTAATCTTGAAGAGGTCAATCATGGACATTCTCTTCTTGAGTTACTTGAGTAGGTCTTTTGATAACCTTTGAAAGGAGAATGTCATATTCTACGAGTTCTATGGTATTAAGTGAGAATGATTCTATCTTAGGTAATCTATAGTATCCCTTGCGTGTACGTGTAAGGGATTGTATGGGCGGTCCCTCCACACTCACTCAAGTAAACCTTGGAATCATATGGGGACGAATATTCCTGGGGGGGGGAGGAGGATAATTTAACAACTCGAAAGTCCTATGAACCTATACTAGATCCTCACCTACCTACTCATGATTAAAATGATGTTTCCATACCTATACAACCATAATAAAGTTGATTTAGAATTATTAGATCTTAAATGTCAAAGAAAGACCTGATGCCCGAAAGCTAGGGAAATTGAAGTAGTGGACGTCCTTGTGTTTTGTGAAGGTTTGAGAGTGTCTTATGAAGTAAAAAACTTGTAGAAAAACATCAAATAGGTAAAATATTATATAAAGGGTCCAAACCACCAATCACGACTCCCCAAGGACCACCCGAAGAGTCCTTGAGGAGGACCCAAACAGTTGCAAGAAGGCTGCAAAAGCAGCTTGCCTGCAGCCAATATATGGAGTCCCTTGCGTGTCGTGCAGCCAAAACAGTCTGGGCAAATTTTTCCTCACATTGCGGGGCATTCACTAGTCTCACTTCCTCGACCTAGATTTCAGAAAAAAGATGTGGAACTGCCCCCGTGATGCGCGTCCACTTCCAATATTAATTTGCGTCGTTTTTAAGTCAATTTGACCTCACAAAAAGACCTAATTAGGTGAGGGGTCTTTTTGGTATTTTAGGGGGTGACTATATATTGGTTATAGGTCAATTTTAAGCAATTTTCACTCCCTCAAATAAAATCCCCAAATCAAAACATAAAAGCTCTCATCTCTCTACAAATTCTCTCTCCATTCATACTACATTGGAGAAGCAAAGAATCTTGAGGAAGAAGAACAATTCTCCAAGGTTCTTACTAATTTTTGTGGATAAAATTTCATTAAGGTATGGGTTCTTCACTCATGGGATTTCATTCCCCATGAGGTCCTTTCAAAGTTGATTTCTAAATCACCCCATTCTTAGGGTTTTCATGTATAATTGGGTTTTCTTCTAAACATTAAATTGATGATTTATAATGACGAATTATGATTATATATGGCTAACTTAGTTTAGATTGTTGAGTAATTGATTTTAATTGATGGGAATTTTGTGTAGATAATGTATTTTCCTCAATATACCTAAATATTGGATCTTGCTTATGAATAGATGAGAATTGATGATTGTATTGATTGTTAGACTTGTTTTAACTATTCTAATTCAATGATGGACTGCCTAGGGTCATGTATTGTTGGGATTGGATCTATTTCTTGAGAAAATCATGATGAACCCCTTTTCCCCTAACCTTTGCTTATGAATTGATGTTGAATTGATTACTAATGATACAATTGACTTAGTTCTTGTGTTGATTATTATTATATGATGTATACACCTATTGATGGGTGAATATCGTTGGTTGATGGTAAAACCATTGAAGGAGGCTTACGAAGGTGAATTGTTAAGACTTTATGATCTTGAATCCTTTACTTCAATTGTGATTGCTAGTACTTATGATAATTTTTAATTTAAGTATTATAAGTGATTAGATTTAGTAGGTGATCTTATGATGAATGTAATTGAAATGTCTTGACTATGTGAATTGTGAGATTAAAATTAAGGTATGATGATATAAGTTTGATTGAGAATAAATTATGTGTCTTATTATGATATGATGATTATTGTGTTAATCACACAAATGAAGGGTTGCAATGAACAAACGTTCTCATGCAATTCATAATGAGATAATGATTATGATATGCAAGGGGTTAGTCACTTATGACCTATACTAATCTATGATGATTAATAAAATCGTAAAGACATTTCAAAAAGAGACTTTATCTTAGCACCGAGTGAACTAGATGTGAGATGTGTCCCTTTCCTATGTGGGAAGGTAAGTTTACTATTTTACTCATGAGATAGAGACTATAATGCAATGTGCATAAAGAGTGTGTCCAGTTTATCTCATATTTCTTGAACTATGTTGCCCCATAGAAATACAAGCTAGTGGATCCAACTAGAATTCTATGTTCATGTTTGGTACTACCTTGGCAAGTAGTCCACCTTGTTCCTGTGTAGGGTTTCATGACACCGGATTCCACATTTAGCTGATGTGGTCTATATCGGTTAAGGCAATTATTCCCGAAAGTAAAATGAATGACTGAATGTAAATGAAGATTAGACATTGAATAGGATTACTTGAGGGGTTGACTTAGGATAGGTAGGGGTATGGGACTCTACCTAGACATTACACAAGTTAACCCTGAAGGGAGTCCTACAAAATGGTCTTATGCATTATGGTTTATTATGACATGTTGACTTATATAATGATAATCTTATATGATGTTGGCTATGTTGATGAACATGTTTTTGGTCTAAATTTCTATATGTTAAGATGACTATCCATGATATATGTTATATGAAGCAAAGTATTACTCATGATCTCCTATCTCGTTTACTTGATTGCATGCGGTTATGGGGCTTCGCATGAGCATTGCAGTTGTATGCCTGTAATGCAAATGTTGGTAAGGGTTTTGCATGTTATATTGTTATGAGCTATTGAATATGAAATATTGGTATGGCATTATGTTGGTGTTGTCTTTGGTTGTGAACATCTCTTATGTTATTGTGACCTTTATCTTGTTTATGCTCTCTTGTATGTGCATTAAGGTTTTCTAAATGACTTAGCATGTTTTCTAAAGAAATTGTCCCTTACATGCATGTTTCAAATGTTTTATGTGCATTTACTCATACTTAGTACAAGTGGTGTACTAACCTATATTTCTATGTTTTCTACAAATATGTAGGTTTGGGCCGTTGAAGTTAGAAGCTCATTTGCAAGACTACTTGGATATTCCCCAAGTGTTTGGTAGGTCCTCACAATCCGGGTATGATGCAACTATCTACTACTTGATGTTATAGTCTAAAGACATTTAGTTTCTTTCTCTTTCATTTGAAGACTATTATTTTATAAGCCTATAGGTGGCTTTTGTTGTAATGAAGAATGGGAATTCTCAAACATTCTACTCATTCTAGAATGTTTAACTGTGAGACGGTATTATTAGACTAAATTTTTATATGTTAGGTATGTTGTCTAAACGATAATCCTATGTAAGCTTTATATGCAACGTGTCTAAGTAAACTCCATATGTATATATGTTTAGTAAGTAGAGGTCTATATAAATATCAATATGTAAGAAATTTTTTAATTTGTATGCATTTTTAACCTATGAAATGTTATGACGAATGCTAAGAGATTGGTCTTAGTCATTTCCGACGATGACGATACCAATTGCGTCTAAGGGTGCTCCCCGATTGTGAAAAACTTGGTATCAGAGCATGAGGTTGAAATAATCTTAGGATTGATGTCTCACTAAATAAGGTCTACGTAGAGTCTTGTTCATGGGTGTGAAGCGCACCACATTAATGAATGAGAGTCTATGTGATGCTTAGGAGTTCTAACTTTTTAGTAATCTCAAAAGTCGTGCCTTCTGAGCTGAAACTCTATGCGTCCCTTTTTCTTCTAATCCTTACTTGTGGATAAAGAAGATGACTACATGAAGGGCTACTGCAAGGAGAATGGAGCAAGATTGGGCTAATGAAGGAGCTCCTCCCGTAGAGAACCAAGTCCCTACACAAGGCAACCAAGTTCCTCCACATGACCAAGCTCTAGTCATTCCTCCACCTATGACGGATGGAGAGATAAGGTCGGCATTTGTGACTTTGTCACAAGCTGTAACACTCTGAAAGTCCAAGAACTAATCTAGATCCTCACATGTTGTTCTAAGGTGGGTAACACTTTTTGAAGGCCTAAAATAATTTTTATAAACCATTTAGAAAGTTTTAGAGTCATTTCGTCAAGGAACGTACATGATGTCTGGTGAATTGTGAAATAGAGGTTAGTGTTCCTTGGCATGTTTCATTGGGTTTTATGGGTTGTAATATGATGAAATTTGGTATGAAGGTGTCAAACATGTATTAGAATATGTTTGAAGTTGAGACGTCTCGGTACGACTCCCCAAGGACCACCCTAAGTGTCCTTAGAGAGGACCCTTCCGAATGACCAAAAAATTGTCAAAAGATAGCAGTACTTATGCTTGCCAAACGATGGGGCATCGCCTGGGTGACGGGGCGTCGATAACTCCATCAACCAAAACTTATCCATTTTACAAAAATAGCCAAAATGCATGCTCTCTGAACTTATTGACAGACCTGCAGGACGGTTGGGGCAAATGGCGTAGACTGAGCTACGGATCATCAGTCGTTGTCTCGTAGGTCAGGCTTATGATTTCACGTCCAATTTGAGTGAGTTCATTTAATTAGTGAATTATTTAGGGGTTTACTTAGGGGTTAAGGAATGTCTAATTAAGTTATTTAAGCAACTATATAGAGACCTAAGCCTAATTAAACTAACCTAACACCCATAATTCCCAAACTAACATCTCTGTGGTCTCTTTCTTCCGCAAACATCAAGCTCCATTGAATAACACTACAGATCCAATTCAAGGACGAATTAACCAAGGTTTTCATCTAAAATTCGTGGCCAAATCATCACTAAGGTATGGTTTCTTTCACTCTTGGGATTCCTTTCCCCAAGAGACCCTTCCAAAGATGATTTTCAACATTCCCAAAACGTAGGGTTTCAATTTAGACATGGCTCTCTTTTAAAACGAAATTGATAAACAACTGTGATGAATTATACTCTTTTATCATTGTTTAACTAAGTATTAATTGTCAATTGATGTTAATCACTCAAGATTTCCCCTTTGAACCCTTGTTCTTCCTTACATTCACTATGTCTTCTAATTCTATAGTAGTTGTAAAAGATTATGATTATATGAAGATTTAAAGTAGTAATTTCTATGTATTACTTCTTGAATTTACCTTAATCATTCATTTTGTATGTGTTCTTTCGTAATTGAAGTAAGGAGGCAGTGAAAAGGTAAGAAGGTATGAAAGTTGATGCTTCTTGAATTCAATTATGAAGGATGAGTTATTTAGATTGTAATGCTTCTATGTCTAATGTGTGGTTGTGATGTTGATAGAAAGTATCCCTGATCCTTAACCCTACAATATTGAATTAGTGATTAAGAATGCAAGTATGTTATGGTATGCTTATTGTATTATTGAATGTAGATCCTCATGATTATAATAAAGTGTTGAGTGGAAGGTTTACTCACTAACATGTGGTTTTTAAAGTGAAAGGATAGTTCTCACCTATGAATCCTATGAGCTATCATGATAAGATGTTCATATAGGGCTCAAGAAGATACTAATGTGATCTTGTATGAAATGTATGATGATTACTAAAGGGAATAGATGTTTAGCACCGAAAATACATGTAAATGAGATGGAGGTCCCACGTTAGTAAGTTCAGCCTCCCACATGGGTTTCTTCACGTTTAACAAGTCCGGATTCCCACGATATGTGTTGGTCTTATTAGATGGAAACCTCCACGTTAGTAAGTCAAGGTTTCTAGTAAAAATCTCCTTGACCCTTAACTATGTGCCCACATAGGACAATAGCTTAGTGGATCCACCTAGATAGCTATGTAAGATTGGTTACACCTTGGGCAAGTGTTAACCCTCTCTTTTCGGTGTGGGAGGAGAACACCAGATTACATGTAGCTCAAATAACCTCATGTCAGTTATTGCACTTTTTTCCCTAATTTCATAAGGTAAATGAATAAGTAAAGTATGTAAAATTATTAGGGTTGTCTTAAAGGTTACTACATAGGGTGAGTGAGGGTATGTGACTTCTCTTACTCATTGCACATGTGGGATCCTAAAGGATTTTTCTAGTAGTGTATTGTATGATCAATTTGGTTGCATGTTATGTATATTAAGCTTATTATGAACTTATGAATCAAACATATTATGATTAAGTATGAAATTATGTTGTAAGCATGTTGAAAGTCACTTAATGTGATGCTTAGCTTTGGATAGGGTTATGGGGTTCTATTCTTGGAATTACACAAGTATTGCTTTAGGTTGCTTATGTGTTGAGTAAATATCATGTTGCGATGACCTATAAGGTTCCATATTTGTGTATGTTGAGTTATTGAACATAAAGCATGGTTTGACTAAATTGTGCCTTTTTATCATGCATTAATGATTTTATGTATAGGAGTCATACATAGTACATGTGGTTTGTACTAACCCAAATTTCACCACTTTTTACAAACATTGTAGGTCTCGGCCATTGAAGAGCTTTTAGGCCATTTTGCCAATATACTTGGACTTCTTCCTCCAAGTAGTTGGTGAGTCCTACAAGTTCGAGGATGGAGCCTTTGATCTACCCTAGTAGTATTGATAAAGTGTAAAAGACATTCGCTTCTTTCTTACTCTTCAAGACATTTATTGTAAGCGATATGTGGAAATATGTACTTGTGTAAGGGATATGCCCAAATACTGTACTGCATTTAGATGGTTAATGTGAGACGGTATTATTAGAATAACTTATTATATATTGATTATGTTGAGTAAAAGAGAAGCCTATGTAAGCTTCCTATGTGAGGATTCTACACGTAGTATGTGAGAGGTCTATGTAAACCTCACAATATAGATGTATATGAAAAGTTTTAGTTTTTCTGTTTTTTGTCACGACTCGGATTCTGGAATCCGGATCGCGACCGGCGTCGTTAACCTCTAAGAGGTCGCGTACAAGCCTTTTCTTAGCTTTCATCACATTCATATAGTTAAATTTGTGGAAAATGTAAAACTTTTAAAACTTAATGAAGTGTACATAGACTTCATATAATCTTTACATGAATTCATATACTATAAGCTCAACTAAACAACCATCTACAATCGATTACGCAATTCAAAAGGAAGAATCAATATATTATAATAAGTTTGCCAAAACGGCCTTAATACAAAAGCTTCGAAATGAAAACATCTGAAAGAAACGCTAGGGACAATATCCTTTAGCTATGTCTAAATACTAGGCTATTAATATAGACGTAGCATCCTCGAAACTCGAGAGGACCTACCAAATGGTCTGGAGATTGATGAGTCCAAACCGCTGCAATGAATCTTCAACATGCTCTCTGACCTGCACCTATAAAAATAGAAATAGTATAGGGTTAGTACACACTTTTACTAAGTATGGGTGTATGCACACATACACATAAGGACTATGCATGATCAAGGAAAGCTCTTCCTATAACAACATGCCATTTCTGGAAAGTGACATCTCTAGACTTTCCTAATTTGTTATTTGTGAACTGTGGTATGAATATGGCGTATTTTAATGCATTCTAAGCACAGAACTCATTTTCTATATGAACACAAGACCTTAGAATCATCAACATAATTTTAGAACAACTCGAGCAAAAATTTTGAAATTTGATACCACCAAACCTGAGAGCTCTTCCTTTGACACTTAGTTTATTTTTTGTTCTTTTCTTCTTTTTATTGTCTAGTTCAATTATCTCCTTTGGTCTTATGTTTTACTTATAAGTGCAATGTTTCATTGTAGTCCCATACCCACAATGAATCAAGTAAGTAATCCAAGGGATTAAGGAAATGATTTAACTACAATTTAGGGCATGAATTTGTAAGCCAATCTTTATTGGTTAAATCTATTATCCGATGTTGGCCTAATACAAGAAGTCATTATAAGCCAATCTTATTTGGCTAGTGTCATTTGACAATTATATACAATCATTATAAGTCAATATTATTTGGCTTTAATCATTTTCACAATATGAGATGTCATTATTGTCTATGCCCCTTATATATAGAAAAAATCATTCTTATCAAACATTGGCATTCATAAACTCTTGCTTTCTTAGTTCACTTTGAACTTACATCTCTTCTTCCTTCTTACTTTCTTAAAGAAGTCCGTAGCATTAAGATCATGTGAAGTTTGAAATCCAGTGTCTTCCCCACACTGAAAAGAGGTGATTCACCGATCAAAGTGAATCCTAGATCATGCAAGTTAACATGAAATCCACTATCTGCCCCACACCGAAAAGGGGTGATTCACCAGCTAAAGTGAATCCATATCAAGTGTTTGCCCCACAACGAAAAGGGGTGGTCCACGGCTAAAGTGAACCAAGAACATTCTTTTGACCATTAACTGACATAGATCATGTGATCTAAACATGAAATCCGTTGTCTACCCCACACCGAAAAGAGGTGGAATCACTGGCCAAGGTGAATCCGAAACATACCTAGCTCTCTTAGGTGGAATCCACAGGGTAGTTCCCATGTTTGCTAGACATAGTTCAAAGACTAGGAGATATTCGGATACTCTTATCCACCATAGTGGAGCCTCATCTCATGAGACTTACATGTGCAAGCACAAGCTCATATCTAGTCTATCGGTGCGTTGTTCACTTTCTTTTATCTTCTTATCTTTTAGAGTTGACTCAAACATTATGGAAGCTTGCTTCTAGATTAAGGTTTACTTACTCTATTGATGACTTGTCATCTCTTTCTTTACATTGATGAAATGTTAATTTATCCTTACATAACATCTTTGGTGTTAATGAGACTTGTCTCACACGTTCTAACACCCTTTTTGTGAGTATCTTAACATAGTAGTCTTAGCTGTAAGTGACACTTGTCTCACTTACTTTAACACCTCATTCTGGTCACTTTATTAACTTTGACAGGCTTGATTATGTTATTACTCACTTTACTTGCTTACGTTCATTAGGTAGCTTCATATCATCATTTATGGACGTTGAGGACTTCATTCAATGAATTACTTATGTTCATAGTTCATTTGGTTAGGGCATGTTGGGACTTGTCCCAATGATTGGCATACCCTTGGTTATGGATTCATTGAATTATATTAGATATGCATTGAGTTGTCATTTCAATACTTTTGCTATATGTGGTTGGCATAAAATTAGTATTGGCCTAGAAAAATTGGAAATGACTTCATAGCCAATTTATTGGCACAAGCCAAACATTCATTCAAGTATAATCTCATGAAATCATTATTAGCCAATCTTATGTCATAGCTTAGGCATAACATTATTAGACATTTCGGATAGCATCATATGAATACTTTAATGAATATATCATCTCAAACAAGTCACATTTAACAGTAAACAAGCTGTCTAACCGAAACATATCATACTCCACTTTCTCGGACACAATTAGGTCATACAACGTTCTTTATTTTGTGTGACAAATGCTTAGATCATGCAAATCAGTCTACATACTTCATTCGACATTTATAAATCCTGAAAACCTAACATTAAGATCAGCCAGCACCACATACCAACAACATGATCAAGATTACATCTACATATATATTAGAATCGAAATCAAGGATAACTAGGGGAAAGGACGTCCAACAATATCGTTGGGAAACAACCCTAGTTTTGAGATTTATAGAATCAAGACTATTGAATATCCTCTTGGAGAAATAATTCCAGGAGATAAACCCATACCTTATGTAGAATTTAATCTACGAAGATCACCTTGCACGAAACCTTGAAGAAAACCTTGAAATCTCCTAAGAGAATCAATAGAACTTTCTATTTTTCTTTCTTTCGCTTCACTGTTTTGAGTCATGAGATTTCTAGTGCTTGAACGTGGCTCTAAGTCTTAGGAACTGATCTTGACTCATTCAACTTAGGCTAATTAAGTTAATTAAATAAATTAATTAGTTAATTACTAAAATGCCCCTACTAAGTTGACTAGACATAGGAGAACCATTGACTTAGCCAATTTTGATTTTGACTAAGTGTCTCGGCTGGTCAATGCTCAATTTAATTAATTTAATGGCTTAATTAATTAAATAAGGGACCTAGGGAAATTGCCAAAATACCCCTAAGTCACTAAGACCACAACTAACAACTTTGGACCATCCTAGGTTAGGTACTAGGTTGTCCCTAAGTTAATTAAGTTAGTTTGGTGTAAACTGACCAAGTCCTAGGTTGTCGGGTTAATTGTCCGGTCCATTTTGATTGATCCTAGGTTAGCTAGCTAGTTAGTTAGGTTAGTTAGAGTCTATAGTTTGTTAGGGAGTTAGGCCCCACATGGAAGAACCCTTGCAGACGACTTCCCCCTAACTACCCTAACCGAATTCGATTAGGGTGGTCCCCTCCCATTGCCGGTTTTCACATGTGCTTGCACATGTGTTGCTTGTACTTTCCTAACTAACTATTTATAATGGTTCATTTTGAATGTTTACTTATTGTCCCAAGGTTCCTCACTATGTCCTTGGGCATTGCTTAATCTACATGATCATTTTAATTGATCATGTGCTATGGTATCTAGGCTTGACACTTGGATGCCTCATACCCAATTTGTGAGTTAAAGGAAAAAGCTTTTTAGCCTAGGGACTTCATTGCAGGTACATTTCTTGGACAACCTTATTAATGTTAGAAAATTGGCTAACACTCTTTAAGCCATTATTTTCTAATATGCCCAATATTTTGCTTATTTGGTTATTATATAGAAATTGGCTAATACCCCTTAGCCAATTTTCTATACTATGCCCAATATTTCTCAATATTAGGCATTGGGATGCCTATGTACCCCCAATACACATTCTTAAAGACCTATTGGGCTCATCACTAGAGATACAATTATCCGAAATGTTACAGTTTTAACCTATGAATTGTAATAACGAATGCTAAGAGGCTAGTCTTAGTCTAAGGGTTTCTCCGCAGGCGTCACATAAGCCATGACCCCTAAGACTTCATTGATGAGGTCTACAAGATTCATTATGACATGGGGTTGACTTTAAATGAAAATGCCGAGTTAGCTTCTTACCAACTCAAGGACGTAGCATAAACATGGTACACCTAATGTAGAGATAATAGGACCTTGAGGGCAGGTCCTATCACTTTGGATTTTTTTAGATGAGCTTTCCTTGATCGTTTCTTTCCTAGGGAGAAAAGACAGGCAAAAGTGGAGGAGTTCATCATCCTTCGTCAAGGGGGAATGAGTGTGCAAGTGTACCCCTTGAAGTTCACTAAATTTTCAAAATATGCTCCTTCCTAGGGATCTAATCCTAGGTATGAGATGACCCATTTTGTGACGGGAGTATCCGATGACTTAGTAGAAGACTGTCGTTCGTTTATGATACATGAAAATATGGATATCTCTCGATTGATGGTTCATGCACAAAATGTTAAGGAGAATAGACTCAAGAGGAAGAATAAGGAGTTTAAAAGACCCAAGTGTTATGATGGAGGTACTTCGAATGATAGACTTGAGATTCAAGACAAGCTTACGTTCAAGAAGAGGGTTTCAAACCATGTTCCATCCAACTTTCCAAAGGCTAAAAAAGATAGGGTGTCTAACACTAAGTCTAAAAAGGGAAGAAGTGGAAATTCACCTAGCAACAAACCTACTTGTTCCATGTGTGGTAAGAAGCATTGGGGTGAGTGTCTAGTTGGGACGGAAAATTGTTTTTGTTGTGGAATAAAGGGCCATAAGGTTAGAGATTTTCCAAAAGAAGGGCAGTGGTAAAGTTCAATCAAGTTGTCCTAGTTCCGATGCTCCAAAGAGGAACCACTTTTATGCTCTCTACTCTAGGGGCGTGCAAGAGGAATCCCCCGATGTGGTCACCGGTATGTTACAAGTCTTCTTTATTGATATTTATGCCTTACTTGATCCCGGTTCAACATTACAAATTGTAACTCCTCTAGTATCTAAAAAGTTTGGTGTTCTTCCAGATATTTTGATCGAATCATTTTCGGTTAAAACCCCGGCGGGTGACTCCGTTGTGGCTTGAAGAGTATTTAGGAGTTGTCATGTATATTTTCACAGTAGAGTAACACAGGTGGATTTGGTAGAGCTTGATATTGTTTATTTTGATTTTCTTTTGGGAATAGATTGGTTGCATTTTTTTTTGCTTCCATTTATTGTCGAACAAGAGTGGTTAAGTTCAATTTTCCTAATGAACCAGTCTTAGATTTGAATGAGGGTAATTCAATTCCTAGAGTTCGTATCATTTATTATTTATAAGCTTGTAAAATTATCTCTAAAGGATGTCTTTACCGTATTGTTAAAGTCAATGATCTTGAGTCTAACATTCCTCCAATAGAGTCGGTCCCCCTAGTGAAGGACTTTCCAAAATTCTTTCCCAATTACTTGCCCAAAATTGCTCCCGAGCGGGAAATAAACTTTTGTATTAGCTTGTTACCGGATACGAATACCATTTCAATCCCTCCTTACTGGATGGCTCTGGTGGAGTTGAAAGAGTTAAAGCTCCAACTCAAACACTTATTAGACAAGGGTTTCATTCAACTTAGTATTTCACCATGGGGATCTCCATTGTTGTTTTGTAAGAAGAAGGATGGGTCCCTTACGATGAGAATTGACTAACTTCAACTCAATAAAGTCACCATTAAGAACAAGTATCCTCTCCTCGGATTGACGACTTGTTTGATCATCTCCATGGGGAAAGCTACTTTTCTAAGATTGACTTGAGGTCGAGATATCAGAAACATAGGGTGAGAGGTGAGGATGTACCTAAAACGTTATTTTGAACTAGGTATGGTCACTATGAGTTCCTAGTAATGACCTTTGGTCTCACGGATGACCTACCAACTTTAATGGACCTTATGAGTAGGGTGTTCCAAAATTACCTACATTATTCTGTGATTATCTTCATTGATGATATCTTGGTATATTCAAAGAATGAGGGTGAACACATGGACCATTTAACGGTGGTATTACAAGTCCTTAAAAAACACCAATTATTTTCCAAGTATAGCAACTGTGTGTTTTGGTTGAGATTGGTGGCATTTCTTGGTCATATTATATCAAGTGAGGGTATAGAGGTCGATCCAAAGAAAACCGTGGCAGTTAAGAATTGTACTAGACCATTGACTCCAACCGACATTAGAAGTTTATTAGGTTTCACCGGGTAGTATAGGAGGTCTGTGGATGGGTTTGCATCCATTGCTTCTCCTTTGACTACCTTGACCCAAAAGAGTGTTCAATTTTAGTGATCGAAGGCATGTGAAATAAGTTTCAAAATTTTTAAGATAGGCTTACCTCCGCTACGATGTTGACTTTCCCGGAGGGTACCAAAGGTTTTGTGGTATATTGTGATGCATCCCGAGTGGGTTTGAGTTGTTTCCTTATGCAACATGGGAAGGTAGTAGTCTTTGCTTTGAAAATATGAAGGCATTACTTGTATGGTGTTCATGTGCATGTGTGTACAGACCATAACAGTCTTCAATATGTGCTTACTCAAAAGAAGTTAAATCTACGACAAAAAAATAGTCGGAATTGTTGAGAGATTATGACATGAGTCTTCTCTACCACCCTGGCAAGGCCAATGTGGTTGCAGATGCTTTGAGTTTTATGACCATGGTTAGTGTGTCACATACAGAAGAAGGGAAGACATACTTAGTGAATTATGTTCATAGGTTGGCTAGATTGGGTGTTCGGTTGGATGATTCCCCAAATGGTGGTTTTATGGTTCATAATATCATTGAGTCGTCATTGGTGGTTGGGGTGAAGTCTAAACAATATCTCATCAACTATTTATGGACTTGAACAAATCGATACTTAGAAAGTTAAATGAGTCATTCTCCTAAGGGGGGGATGGTGTGCTTCTGTACCAAGGTAGATTGTGTGTACAAAATATTGATTATTTTGGGGGAAAGATTTTGGATGAAGCTCATGGTTCATGATATTCTATTCATCGGGGTACCACTAAAATGTATCGTGACCTTAGAGAGGTTTATTGGTGGGATGGCTTGAAAAAGGACATAGCGGAGTTTTATCCAAGTGTGCAAATTGCTAAAAAGTTAAAGACGAGAATCTAATGCCTAGTGGTCTAATCCAAGAAATAGGTGTTCCTACTTGGAAGTGAGAGGAAATCAACATGGACTTTGTTGTTGGGCTGCCTCGAACCCAGAGGCAAAATGACTCAAATTGGGTTATAGTTGATAGATTGACAAATTCCGCTCACTCTATCCCCATTAAGTCTACTTATACGGTGGAGGATTAAGAAAGGATCTACATTGACGAGATTGTTAGTCTTCATGGGATCCCTTTATCCATCATATCGTATAGAGGTTCACAATTCACGTCTCATTTTTTGAGATCGTTTCAAAATGGGTTGGATACGGAAGTAAAGCTTAGCATTGCTTTCATCCCCAAATGGATTGTCAAGAGAAACGTTCTATCAAAACCCTAGAAGACATATTAAGGGATTGTCTGATTGATTTTTAAGGGAATTGGGAAAATCACCTACCCTTGATTGGATTCTCTTATAATAATAGCTACCATTCTTGTATTTCAATGGCT